>JAJKFI010000017.1:1980359-1993687 GCA_029204185.1 Lerista edwardsae | reverse complement strand
CACACACACACACACACACACACACACACACACACACACACACACACGCGATATTAATCAAGCCACCGAGATGCCGTGGCAAAACAGATGTCTCAAGAAAAAGCATCCAGACCTTTCCACTCACACTGCCTGCCACAGCTACCCGCTTCCTTCTGCTGAAGGTTTCCTCCCAAAGTCAAAGTCTGTAGCAGGACTTACCCTGTCAGTAATGTCAGTGAGTAGGTGCTCCCCTTGGAGACAAAAGCTGACCGGTGTGCAGACTTGCCCTGGAATGGCTCCTCATTCTCCGAATCAGACAGACATTCAGGAAACTGAAGTTAAGCAAGGTAAAATTAGCTGACATACCAACAGCTTCCCTCTGATGTTACTTGTCTTCCCATACTGTGCTGAGCCTCCATGAAGTCCAGTGAGCAGTTACACTGAAGTACATACTGCACAGGGTCAGATTTGCCAACTGTAGCCAACAAGAGCTTTATGGTTAATCTAAGGGCGCAAGTTCTTAAAACTCCAGCCTGGAGCAGCCTCGGATTTGGGGGAAGTGCTGGAATGTCCCAAGATCCACTGGCCCATCCCAACCTCTGATCGAAAAGCTCCGAAATGGATGAAGAGGACATGTCTTGAGCCAAATCTTATTCCCCCACCCCACCCACCCCGGGAAAAGCCATGCCCCAGACAATGCCCCAGGCCCAGCAGTCTCCAACCTACAGGACTGCTGCAAGTCCTTCCCTGGCGTGAACGGAGCTCACCATTCCATGCAGCAGCCCCGTCTCCACTCCTGACAGCTCCAGACAGCCACGTCTGCCCAGAAATCCAGGTGCGCAGCCTGCTGAGGCAATGGAATGCGGCGGACGCAGCTGGCCAGCACGAGGGTTGGGAGGGACGGGGAGTGAAGGTGGGAGGCTGCCGCAAGGAACGTTAAGCGCAGAACAGGGCAGGGGTGGGTTTTTCAGTGCTCCAGATCGGTGCCCATGTGCTGCAGTTTGGAGCAGGCTGCCCTAGAATTACGGCCTCTGAAGACCGCAGAGCACGACTGAACTCCTGTCATTCAGCACATTCAACCATTATTTTTGGAAGATCACACAAGACAGGAAACAGGTTATCTGAAAGCAGCAACACTTTTTTGTGCAGTTCCTCTCCCCACCCAAATAGGCCAGAATCCTGCTCATCCTGGACATGAGAGGGGAGGGAGTGGAAGAGGCAGCAGCCATGCGTTACTTACATGTTCTTGGGTCACTTTGGCCACTAAGGACTCCTCTTTTTTCAGGTCTTCCGTTTTTCTCCTCCCTGCTTCAGTATCCTCTACAATGAGCTTGTGAATAAAATCCTCAGAGGTTCTCTCTTCTTGCAGTTTTTCATCCCTTAGCTAGAAACAAAGGGGGGAAAGCCATCAGTTTTATTGGCAGAGAAATTAAGGGGTTGAAATGGCACTCAGCACAATAATTCGTTGCTGCTCGAATGGATGTGGAATTCTTCTCCTTGACTTCCACCAAACAGCAGGCTTTGTCCTTCTCTTCTACTGGTGGTCTCAGTAATTGAGTTATGAGGAATGAAGTCCTGTGGCCTGGCAATGCCAAAGAACTGTGGCATTCACCTCATAGCCAGGAGTAAAGCTAGGTGAGGAAGAGCCTTCCAGTACACCAGCCCAGGCTGAGATCTTTGCACCCCTTGTGCGGAGTGGGGTGGGGGGACCAAACAGCAGAAGGAGCAGGCAGGATCTGCTGAGCTCTGGGGCCAAGCTGCTGGTGCCGCCTCAGGCAGGGAAACTGGCAAGTTCAGCAGGATGCAAAGAGATGGCTCCGCAAGTGTGTTAAGAATATGACTGCCAACTCCCCTTTTACAGGTGATTTAGGCAGAATGTCTCTGAACTTGAAGTTTTGTGAATTGCCAACATTATTCAAGGCATTCCCAACTTCATGCCTGCAGAATAGCAGGCACGATGCTCTCACTTCCCCTTTTTGATATAAGTGCTGCTTGTTAGTCTGCAACTAACAGACTTTTCTGGCTTTCATTCTGGCTTAATCAAAACTTGATACACTTTCAGCCTCCTCACAGATAAGGCAGGCCATTTAACATAGAAAAGCCTACAAATTCCTAGATATGCACAACACATTGTTAGAGGCTCAAATGCTTGGAATCTTTCTGTCTCTTGTTTTATTTTGCTCTCACATTTGGAAAACAAAAAGACACAGATCGAAGGGTTACATAAGAACGTAAGATGAGCCCTGCTGGATCAGGCCAAAGGCCCACCTAGTCCAGCTTCCTGTATCTCACAGCAGCCCACCAGGCAAAGAGAATATTATCCCTCCGGCACACAGCCAAACATGCACTGGGAACAAGTGATAGTTGGTATTAAATAAATAAATAAATAAATAAATAAATAAATAAATAAATAAATGTATTTATATACCGCCTTTCTTAGGTCACTAGATTTCTCTAATGACTGTAACTCAAGGCGGTTTACATAGGCAGACTTTATTCATAAACCCAAAGGTTTTTACAATTTACAGAAACGTTATCTTGCAGGAACTACAACACATACAGATGGATCTTTCTGGATTTAGTCTTCTTTCTGGCCACCCATTTGTCTTCTGCTGGCTGATAAGCAGCTTCCCTGCTCCCACCAGAGAAGCAGCTGACCTGGCACACTCCCCCGGCACACTCCCCCTCTCACAAGGCAGCCGGAGACAGCTCAGCTGTTAATCAGTCACAATTTACAAGGTCTGCAGCTCACAGAGACTTCCAGTAGTCCCTAACTGGCGACCTTCAGATCTTCAGGCAAATGGAGGCATTAACCCTCTTGACTAAATCTTCTGCCCATTAGCAACCATTTTAAATAGTACCACAGACCTAGAAGACAAAGTTGCCATGATCATTTAACAGAGAACACTCCAGCATACCTTTCGCAGGTGGCTTTTGTATTCCTCATGAAGCTCCCCAGGCTTACTTAACACGATGGGTGCTCTGAATATGAAGTCTGCAGAAAGAGAGAAAACCCTCTTTAGCTCTGTGAACACTTACAACTGTGCCACAGAAAATCAGGGAGCAAGATACAGCATCATTGGAACACACATAACCCTGGACAGCAGTGGCTCACCAACTCCTCAGGAGTTTGTGAAGCGCAGTAAATCCGTGCAGGGGAGGGGGGAAGGCAGCAATGTGATCCCAAGGATTGCGCTGCTGCCAGGCAAAAAAGGCGCTTCCCTTACCTTCTAGTTAGAAGCGCCAGCCTCTCTCTCTGTGTGTGTGTGTGTGTGTGTCCGTCTCTGTGGACACAACACACAACACATATTTTATATTTATGATCCACAGGGTTTTGGCTTTTTAAACTTTATTGTTGTGTTTTAATTTTGCTTTACTATATTGTTTTAATATTCTTTTATATTGTTTTTAATGTTAAATTTTATATTTTTATGTAATGCCGCCTTGAGTGCCTTCGGGCATAAAGTCAGGGTAAAAATCTAATAAATAAATAAAATAAAATAAAAACATCACATTAAAAGTTAAAACACAAATATTGAAATTATGATTGTGACCCACTTCTGGTTTTGCGTGAGGCTTGATGAGCCCTGCAGGGGTGTCTGCAGGGCTCCTTGTGCCCTTTGGAGGCCAGCACTTCCAACCAGACGGTAGGTCCCCTTCTTCCCTGGCAGAGATGCAATCCTGGGGATCGTGTGATTACCACCCCCCCTCTCCACCCCTGGCACAAGAGTGGTTCTGCTGTGGGTAGGGTGTGCCAGTGGGCGTGCCAACCTGGGGAGTAGGGTGGGGTTGGGATGCGGCCAGTTAAGTAGGCCACATCCAAGCCTCTGTCCCCAGGTCGTGCAGCCCCCATTCGGGCCGTGCAGCTTGCTTGGGGCTGCTTGCTGGGAGCAGTTCCAGGCAAGACCAGGGGCACAAACGTGCCTTAGTCCCAGGGAGGCTCCAGAGGCTGCCTAACTTGTGCTAGATACAGCGAAGGCCTGCTATAGAGATGTACAATTTCTGGAAATTTTGAAGCTCGGAAAAAAAACACAGTTTTTTTTCTTTTTTTTGCAAAAAATATTTTTTGAAAAATTGAAAAAAAATGCAACATTAGCAATTTTTTTTCTTTTCCAGATTGAAAGTCATTCTGTTACTTAAGGAACATAAAATATGACTATGGACAATTTGACTTGGCACCCCTTCCCTGTGTCTCTTTTCACAGATGGGCAGCTCCTCAGCTGCTGGGGAAAGGAGCCTCAGGGCTGGAGGACGTCAGCCTGGAACAGAAGGAATCAATCCCCCAGCAGGGGCCCCTTCTTCCAGTGACGAGCCCACATCCAGTTGCACTATGGATGCTCCTCGGCGGGAGGGGGGTTGAGGTCTCCTTGTAGTGGGCGATTCTATAGTTAGGAATGTAGAGAGGGGGGTCTGTGACGGATGTGAGGACCACATGGTGACTTGCCTGCCTGGTGCGAAGGTTGTGGACATCACGTCTCGTCTAGATAGGCTGGTAAGGAGTGCTGGGGAGGAGGTAGTGGTCGTGATGCATGTTGGCACCAATGACGTGGGGAAATGTAGCCGGGAGGTCCTGGAAGCCAAATTTAGGTTGCTAGGCAGGACGCTGAAGGCCAGGACCCCCAAGGTAGCGTTCTCAGAAGTGCTACCCGTTCCACACGCAGGGCCAGCTAGGCAGGCGGAGCTCAGGGGTCTCAATGCGTGGATGAGGCGGTGGTGTCGGGAGGAGGGGTTTAGATTCGTTAGGCACTGGGGGACGTTCTGGGACAAGCCAGGCCTGTACAAGAGGGACGGAACCAGAATGGAACCAGGCTGCTGGCGCTTAACATTAAAAAGGTGGCAGAGCAGCTTTAAACCTGATCCCTGAGGGAAAGCTGACAGGAGCCGAGTGGTGTCCGGTTCAGAACTCCTCATCCCTATAGGAAGAGAAGGGTGGAGGAGTACCACAGAGTAATGGAGGAGTAGGAAACAGAACTTCAAACGTGAGCGTAAGTGACAGTTTGTCCAGTTGAAAGAGAGGTGGGGAAAATGGATCAAAAAAAGGGTCTCTCCTTAGGGAACCCCGTATATAGGTGTTATTATGCAAATGCCCGAAGTCTTGGAGCAAAGATGGGGGAACTGGAATGTTTGGTGGCTAGGGAAAACATTGATATAGTAGGCATAACAGAGAACCAGTGGGATACTACAATCCCAGGCTATAAACTCTATAGGAGGGACATAACAGGGAAGGGTGTGTTGGCGGTGGGGTGGCCATTTATATCAAAGAAGGGAAAGAATCCCAGCAGAGCAGAAACTGAAGGTGGGCCGGACTCCACCATAGAGTCACTGTGGGTTAAACTACCAGGGCATAAGAGCGATGTAATAGTGGGGCAGGGGGTGCTATCATCCTCCGGATCAAAAAATTGAAGGTGACCTTGAAATGAGGAAACAAATCAGGGCATTGACCAAGAGAGACAGGATTGTAATCATGGGGGACTTCAATTATCCCCATATCGACTGGGTCAACTGCTGCTCTGGTCAAGAAAGAGAGACCGGATTCCTTGATGTGTTGAATGACTGTGCCTTAGAGCAGCTAGTCATGGAGCCCACCAGAGGACAGGTGACTCTGGATTTAATATTGTGTGGTACTCAGGACCTAGTTAGGGATGTAAGTGCTACTGAGCCATTGGGGAACAGTGACCATGCTGCGATTGGTTTTGCCATGCATGTCCAGGAAAGAGTGCAGAGCAAATCTGACACAAGAACCCTTGACGTTCGAAGGGCAGACTTCCCTCAGATGAGGGGGCTAGTTAGAAAGAAATTGAAAGGGAAGGTAAAAAGAGTCCAGTCTCTCCAGGCTGCGTGAAGGCTGTTTAAAATAACAGTAGTAGAGGCCCAGCGGAAGTGTATACCGCAAAGAAAGAAGGGCTCAACAAGGTCCAGGAGGGTGACTGCATGGCTGACAAAGTTAGAGAAGCTGTAAAGAGCAAGGAAGCTTCTTTCCATAACTGGAAGTCTTGCCCCAGTGAGGAGAATAAAAAAGAACATAAACTCTGGCAAAAGACAAGTAAGAAGGTGATATGGGAGGCCAAGAAAGCGTTTGAGGAACGCATGGCTAGCAACATAAAGGGGAATAATAAAAGCTTCTTCAAATATGTTAGAAGCAGGAAACCTGCCAGAGAGGCGGTCGGCCTGCTGGATGGTGAGGGAGGGAAAGAGGCGATAAAAGGGGACTTGGAGATTGCAGAGAAATTGAATGAATTATTTGTGTCCGTCTTCACAGCAGAAGAACTTGGGCAGATACCGCAGCCCGAACAGCCCTTCCTAACTAAGGAGTTAAATCAGATCTATATATATAAAGAAGAACGTGTGTGTGTGTGTGTGTGTGTGTGTGCTCGTTCCACATAGGCTCCGCAAAGCCTGGACCAATTGCACCAAACTCAGCACACGCATGCCTTGTGGCCTGGCGACAAACGCTGCGGGGGTCAGGCCTCCCTCATACCCCCAGGGGTGGGGGTGCGCGGGGGCACCGCGTGAAAATGGTCAAAAATGGCCGATATCGGCATCAAATCGATAGTTTTCGGAGTCGCCGAGACGAGCAGCGACGCTCCCGCCGCTGTTGGACTCCGGGTTCGGCCCCCCCTCGGCATGGGGTGTGTGTGACAAGGGGTGCAAAACAAAATGTCCAAAATGACCGACGTTAGTGTCAAATCCACAGTTTTCGGGGTCACTAAGCTGATTGGTGACAATCCCGATGACATTTGTTACCCGGGCAACGCCGGGTAACAAAAAGCTAGTGGTTAATAAAGAAGCTGTTTTAGATCAAATTGATAAACTACATATAAATAAGTCACCAGGCCCAGATGGTATATACCCAAGAGTTATTAAGGAACTAAAGAACGAAGTTGCTGACCTCTTAACTGGAGTATGCAACTTGTCCCTTCAAACGGCCACGGTGCCAGAGGATTGGAGGATAGCCAATGTCACGCCAATCTTTTAAAAAGGGAGAAGGGGGACCCTGCAAACTACAGGCCAGTCAGCCTAACCTCGGTTCCGGGTAAGATGGTGGAAAGCCTCATCAAAGATAAAATCCTAAAACACATGGAGGAACAAGTACTGCTGAAGGAAAGTCAGCATGGCTTTGGAAGGGTAAGTCTTGCCTCACAAACCTTTTGGAATTCTTGAAAAGGTCAACAGGCACGTGGATGTGGGTGAACCTGTGGATATCATATACCTGGATTTTCACAAGGCGTTTGACACGGTCCCCCACGAAAGGCTGCTGAAGAAACTTCACAGTCAGGGAATAAGAGGGCAGGTCCTCTTATGGATTCGGAATTGGTTGAGGGCCAGGAAACAGAGAGTGGGGGTCAATGTGCAATTTTCACAATGGAGAGAGGTGAAAAGCGGAGTGCCCCAGGCAGTGATGTCATTCAGGGGGAACGGACCAGAACGGGCGTTCCGGATCCTAACGGGCTCCGTGGCTGGTTCCAGGTTCCCGACAAGTGCCAATCAAAAGTGAGTTCCTGTTCCTAAATCATTTGAATGACACCACTGGCCCCAGGGATCTGTCTTGGGGCTGGTGCTTTTCAACTTGTTCATAAATGACCTGGAGACAGGGATAAGCAGTGAGGTGGCCAAGTTTGCGGATGACACAAAACTTTTCCGGGTGGTGAAGACCAGAAGGGATTGTGAAGAGCTCCAGAAGCATCTCTCCAAGTTGGGGGAATGGGCAGCCACATGGCAGATGCATTTCAACGTAGGCAAGTGTAAATTGATGCACATTGGGGCAAAAATCCCAATAGGATGGGATTCACCTATAGGCTAATGGGTTCTGAGCTGTCTGTGACAGCTCAGGAGAGAGATCTTGGGGTGCTGGTGGACAATTCAATGAAGGTATCGACCCAGTGTGCAGCAGCAATTAAGAGGGCCAATTCCATGCTTGGGGTAATTAAAAAATGGATTGAGAATAAAACAGCCAATGTTATCATGCAATTGTACAAATCGATGGTAAGGCCACACCTGGAATATTGTGTACAGTTCTGGTCGCCGCACCTCAAAAAGGACATAGTGGAGTTGGAAAAGGTGCAGAAGAGAGCGACGAAAATGATGATGGGGCTGGGGCACCTCCCTTATGAAGAAAGACTGCAGCGTTTGGGGCTCTTCAGTCTAGAAAAAAGGCGCCTGGGGGGGGCATGATTGAGACATACAAAATTATGCATGGAAGGAATAGAGTTGATAGAGGGATATTCTTTTCCCTCTCTCAAAACACGAGAACCAGGGGTTGGGAGAGTTAAAACAGATAAAAGGAAGTACTTTTTTACCCAGCGGGTAGTTAATCTGTGGAACTCTTTGCCACAGGAGGTGGTGATGGCATCTGGTGTAGATGCCTTTAAGAGGGGATTGAACAGATTTCGGGAAAAGTCCATTGTGGGCTATAGGCCATGATAGATTGTGCAACCTCCTTACATTAGTAGTAGGCTACTTTAGAGTACCGGGTGCAAGGGAGTGGCAACAGGATGCAAGCATCTTGTTGTCTCATGCCTCCCTGGGGCACCTGGTGGGCCGTTGTGAGATACAGGAAGCTGGACTCGATGGGCCTTTGGCCTGATCCAGCAGGGCTCTTCTTATGTTCCCTTCCCTTTCTTATTTGACAATTTGACTTGGCATAAAATTATCACAACTAGCATATTAAAAATATAGCGTATCCAAACAATTATTACAAACAGAATTTACTTTTTTATAATATTTATTTGTAATTGTAACAAATGGAGCAACAATCTCCTGAACTTACTAGTTTGTGAAACAGACAAAAAAAACTCCACAGAACAATTTTTAAAAATCCAAGAGGAACAATTATTCATATTTCCTCTCCACAGTATTAAATAAAAATTAAAAAAAAACAAAACAATTTTTATAAAAAGAATTGAAGAGGGGGGAAGTGTATAGAAGGGAATGGGACTAAATTTCAAAGAATGGGCATGAAATTTAATCAGAATCATTTTCTGAGCTGTAATTATCAGAATTGGTTTCAGTCTCTGCTTCTGCAATTTTTTTCTTTTTTCAATTTTTCAGAAAAAACCAAAAAGACTTCAGGAATAAAACGTGTTTTTTCTGAATTTTTCCAGTTTTTTTTCCGGGCCTTCACATCTCTAGCCTGCTGGCCTTGCCGTTCCAGCGCAAGTTAGGATTGCACCCTCATAGAGTTACATTCACTTGATAGCTGCATAATGAATAAGTAATATTCACACAGAAAGCAGCCCTTAGGCTCTCAAGGAAATCCGCACTCTAAGCAAACATCAGAAAGGCAGTGAATACTGTAGCCTTAAGTAGCGTCTGTGTGCTGACGTGGGAGCAGGGTGGGGCTGGGATGCGGCCAGTTCTTACTAGTGCCAGGATGTCTTACTAGTGCAACAATGCTGCTCATCGTCCTAGGCACACACACTGGGTCTTACTTGCCAACAGCAATACCTCCAGTGCTTCACCTAAGCAGGTTAAGTCACACTCACTTCTGCAAAAGACATGTCTGGGCAAGGTACTCTCTGGGATCAGAGAAAACCTTCTGATGCACTTAAGACAAAGTCATTTAAAAAAAACCATCTTTTTTCTACATACGTGACTACTGATCTCAGAACATAATAGCGGATATGATAAGCAGAGAACATTAAATACAAAACGAGTACAATCCCTTTGGCTAGCTTTAAGAAAGCCTTCCACCTTTCTTATGAAACACCAAGGCCATTCCAAGACGACATGGGCATGTTTATGTTGAAGTACAAGCTGTGCATACTTACAAAGGAAAAAGGAGGCCATCTCAAAGAAAGAATACACCGGCAATACTTCACCCAGTGCTGACTTTTCTTACTGCTTACCTCCACAGACTCAACCAGACACTGCTTACCAACTCACTTCCTCTTTACAACCAAGGGGAAAACAAGGGCTCAACCACTAAAGTTCAACAAGCAGCAAAAGCAAGGACGGGATGGGACCAGCGACGCCTTCTGTTAACATATGCCAAGCAGGTGGGAATAAGAACGTAAAAACATAAGAAGAGCCCCACTGGATCAGGCCAAAGGCACATCTAGTCCAGCTTCCTGTATCCCACAGTGGCCCACCAGGTGCCTCAGGGAGCACAGAAGACAACTAAACAGGCTGCCTGCATTCTGTGGCCACTCCCTTGCACTTGGCATTCTGAAGTAGCCTACTATTAACGTTAAGGAGATTGCCCAACCCATCATGCCCTATAGCCCACGATGGACTTTTCCTCCAGAAATCTGTCCAGTCCCCTTTTAAAGGCATCTTTAATCTGGAAGGAATGTTCACACACTTCTGTCACTCACAGTACACACTGTAAGCACCAGAGCTCCCATTAGCTCTGCATTTCCCGGGTTTTGACTAGATGTTAAGGAATGGATAAGGGACAATGTGTGGGCCAGAATGCAAAGTAGCATTGTTTAGGGAATGCTCAAACTGAATAGCCAGTTTTGCAAAAATGCCTTTCAATTAAATTGTGGTATTACATCCAACGTCATTATCCTAGGACAGCTGTCAGTCCATTCTTGCCTCAGATAAGGGCCAGAACCACAAATAGCACACTTGTACACACAGACGGCATAAAGTTCTGATTGTGTCAGAACACATATAGTACTATCGGTAGCAAAGTTTTCTGCTCCCAAAGGGAAACTTGCATCACATACTATTCACTAATAAGTTGCTTTGTGAGACCTCCTGAGAAACACTATATAAGACAAATATTTTGAGCAGTGGAACAGCAACATGGTGTACTGTACATTAAGAGTTCATGCAGGCCCAGCATCATTTTAAGCATCATTTAGTATGCACAAGGATAACAAAAACCATTGTTTTTCAGTAATCATTCCACTAGCTAAGCTACCTAAGTGGGGGTCAATGGGCAATTTTCACAAGAGAGAGAGGTGAAAAGCGGAGTGCCCCAGGGATCTGTCTTGGGGCCGGTGCTTTTCAACTTGTTCATAAATGACTTGGAGACAGGCATAAGCAGCAAGGTGGCCAGGTTTACGGATGACACGAAACTTTGCAGGTGGTGAAAACCAGAAGGGGTTGTGAAGAGCTCCAGAAGGATCTCTCCAAACTAGGGGAATGGGCAGCAAAATGGCAGATGCATTTCAATGTAGACAAGTGTAAAGCGATGCACACCGGAGCAAAAAAAAATAAATCAAAATTTCACATCTAGGCTAATGGGTTCTGAGCTGTCTATGATAGCTCAAGACAGGAGAGAGATCTTGGAGTGCGGGTGGACAACTCCATGAAGGTGTCAACCCAGTGTGTGGCAGCGGAGAAGGCAGCCAATTCCATGCTTGGGGTAGTTAAAAAAGGGGTTGAGAATAAAACAGCCAATGTTATTATGCCATTGTACAAATCGATAGAAAGGCCACATCTGGAGTATTGTGTAGAGTTCTGGTCACCATATCTCAAAAAAGATATAGTAGAGCTGGAAAAGGTGCAGAAGATATCACAAGAATGATTACGGGGCTGGGACACCACCCTTATGTAGAAAGATTGCAGCGTTTGGGGCTCTTCAGTCTAGAAAAAAAGAAGCTGGGGGGCATGATTGAGATGCACAAAATTATGCATGGGAGGGATAGAGGGATGTTCTTTTCCCTCTCTCACAGCACCAGAACCAGGGGGCATCCACTCAAATTGAGTGTTGGGAGAGTTAGAATGGATAAAAGGAAATACTATTTTACCCAGCAGGTAATTAAGCTGTGGAACTCCTTGCTATAGGAGGCGGTGATGGCATCTGGCCTAGGTGCCTTTAAAAGGGGATTGGACCAGTGGCGGTCCCGGCCGGGAGCGCGCCCCATGGCAGGCGCTGAACACGCGCCCCCCCCCAAGTTGCCCCGCTCCCGCGCGTCACACAGACACGCTTCTCTTACCCCCCAAAACGCTCTATTTTGGAGTGTAAGGGAGGCATGGGTGGGCCAGAAACCGCACAGTCTCTCCCAGACCGCGCACAATTGCGCCCCACCACTGGCTCGTGCCATGGGGTGCTACAGGTAAGATACGCGCCTGGATTGGACAGATTTCTGGAGGAAAAGTCCATTGTGGGCTACAGGCCATGATGGATTATGCAACCTCCTTACATTAATAGTAGGCTACTTCAGAATACCAAGTGTAAGGGAGCAGAAACAGGGTGCAGGTATCTTATGGTCTTGTGTGCTCCCTGAGGCATCTAATGGGCCATTGTGAGATTCAGGAAGCTTGACTAGATGGGCCTTTGGCCTGATCTAGGAAGATTCCTCTTACTTTCTTATAGGCCCAGACCCCAACATGCTAATTTTGTATGAAGAAGGTTGAGCAGTAATCCAGGGTTATGGTATCTCAGAATGCCAGGTGCAAGGGAGTGGCAACAGGATGCAAGCATCTTGTTGTCTCGTGTGCTCCCTGAGGCACCTGGTGGGCCACTGTGAGATGCAGGAAGCTGGACTAGATGGGCCCTTAGCCTGATCCAGCAGGGCTCCTTCTTATGTTCTTATGGGCCCTAAATCACCAACACAAACATGCATGCATACCTCATAGAAGCAGAATATGAGCAAAACCATAGTCTCTCCTATACACAGTGAAGTTCACACACATTTCTCTCCCCCGCCTCCCGCAAAGAATCACGGCAACCTCCACGGTGGGACTTGGTTGTGAACAGACACTGCACTGCCCATCCCTCGCACAGTCAATCTCTGAATGCATGACAGAATCACGCAGTCACATAGCAATCCTATGCCTATTCGCAGGAAAATTCTGTTCAACGGTTGTTTACTCCAGAGTAAGCGTGCACAGGAAGGTGCCAAGCGCTCAAGCTCTCCGGGCATGGGTTGGGAAGAAACACGCAACCCACGTCACCTCGCAGGCGGCCAATGGACACGCTCCCGTGCCCGTGTCTGTCGCGCTCGCTCCCGCAGGGGCGCGCACATTCCAGCGCTGGCGGCCCCACCGACGCAGTTGGCTCGCGCTCGACGTCTGTCAAACACACATATACACACACACACAACACACACGCCCGTGTCGTCAACAACGCGTATCTTGCACGGTGCAGTGCCCACGAGGACGGGCGCGGCTGCCTCTGTCCCGGGCCAGGAGCCAGTCAGGCCCGCGGGCCGCGCCACGGGGAAGAGCGCGGCAGCCGCGCAGCGCACGCGCGAGACGCGTGTCTCCCCCGCGCATTCACACGCGACGCGCCGCCACGCGCTCAGGGGGCGCCGCACCTCGCTCTGCCAGGGCCGGGGGCGGCGGCTCTCCTTCCGAGGCGGGCCGCGACTGCTGCGGGCGCCGGGCGGGGACGAAGGTGCCCAGGCGGCTGCGGCAGGGCGGGCGGCCGGGGCCTGGCGGGGCTGGGCAGGCGC
>JAJKFI010000017.1:1949805-1979959 GCA_029204185.1 Lerista edwardsae | reverse complement strand
GGGGCCCGTCGGCGACGGCGGCCGCCGGGGCCTCCGCCGCCTCCTCTTCCGCAGGGCCGCCCCGCCGCTGCCCCCGCCTGCCCCGGCCCCGTCGCAGCAGCGGCGCCACCGACACCGCGGCCCGGACGCCGAGCCCCGCCGCTGCGGCCGCCGCCGCCATTTTCTCACGGCGTGAGGGGAGGGAAGCGAGCCGCGGGCTCGGCCACGCCCCCCTCATCCATATGCATAGAGGCACCGTTAACGCAGGCGGAGCGCCGCCCGCCCCGCCCCCCCCCCCCCTTCTATAAAGCGAGCTGCAGGCCACGCCTACTGGGGGATGGGAACGCCCCCAGGCCGCCTCCCTGTCGCCGCCTCAAGCGCCGCAGCGAAAATAACCGTTGCTGTTTCGCGCGCTCTGAGGGAGCTCAACCGCCGCCCCTCCCCCGCCCTGGTCTTTCTCGTTCCCTGCTCCAGCCCCATAAAGTGGTGGAGTTGTGCAACCTCCTTACATTAAGTACACCATCAGTGGTGGCCCCCCAACTTTGGAATACCCCCCCTTCGAATTGAGAACTGCTCCCTCTTTGTTAACATTTTGGCCGGGGGCTGAAGACCTTTTTATTTCAAAAAGCTTTTAACTGTTGACAGGCTGGCTGGCTGGCTGGTTACATTTTTATATTTCATACCTTATGATCCACTGGGCTTGTTGTTTTTAAATTGTACTGTTCTGTTTTAATTTTGTTTTATTGTATTGTTTTAATACTGCTTTTAAATTGCTTTTTAATGTTAAATTTTATATTTTATTGTATTTTTTATGTTGTAATGCTGCCTTGGGTGCCTTCGCGCAAAAAGGCGGGATGGAAATCCAATTAATAATAATAATAATAATAATAATAATAAAGACTCGCACACAGCGAGGCCGCTTTGAACGAGCATCTTCCCGCGGCCGCTTCCAAGTGGAAAACACCGCAAAAGACACAACACCACCATGACCATGACAACTATTTTTTTTTTAAAAAGCAACAACTCTGTAGCAGCGTTACATGACATACTAAGAACCAGCCCAGACCAAACGTCATCATTTTAAAAAAAACTAGGATGAGGGCTGGATCCCAGCCTGGAGTTAGGCCTGCATAAGGGATTGTGCTGGCCCAGGAGTGTCACAGACACGCCATAAAGCTTGCTCGCGTCAGGGAGGCACACGGACATGCACCATCCTCCCTGATTCCGAGAGTGGACCGAATACGCTTCACGGCACGTTTGTGACACTCCTGGGCCAGCACAAGGCCCTTGTGGCAGCCGGACTCCAGCTTAGGACTGCGCCCTTAATATGTCACTGAGGAAACAACTTGGGACACTTTTAGCTTCCCTCAGGTCCGGCCCATCCATGAGACCAACTGAGGCAGTTGCCTCAGGTAGCAGGTTATCAGGAAGGGCTCCCACCCCTGCCTGCTTGCCTGCTTGCTCCCACTTCCTCCCAGTCCTTGGTAAAGAAAGAAGGCAATGCTGTGGCCCATCACTGCTGTCCTCTGAGCTTCCTAATCCACTCTGGCCAACCCGGGCACCAGGCTAAAAGGGGTGCTGTGCTGCACGAGGGCCAGCCAAGATGACGTCGGCGGTAGGCACTGCTCCTTGACCATTTGGCAAGCTCCAAAATGTCGCTTCTTAGCTCCAATTGATCAGTACAGCAGCTCTTCCATCTACAGAACCCTTGGATTTGACCAACTGTAGGTTCCAAACCCATGTCTGGAGGACCCACAGAGGACCTCCCAGATGTGACCAGAAGAGGTTTCTGGTAGCATCCAGGGAGCTTTAGAAAGCCCCCGCCCAGAGGTGACTGACAGCCACTGCAGGAAGTCTGACTCTCTCTTGAAACCTGCAAAATTACTGGTGCACTGTGGTCCTCCAGCCTCTCCCTCTCACCAGTGATGCCTTCTGGTGTTGGAGAGGTGCAATCACTATCGGGCCAGACAATATAGACTGGCAGGCCCATCTGCTTTGCCTCTCGCTCACTTTCACCTGCAGATTGGCTCTCCTCTCACCTTTACAAGGTGGGGCTTGCCATCACCTTTTCTTCCTCAAAGAGGTAGGATTTCAGCAGAATAGTGATGGTTGCCCATTTGCCATTCAGAGATCATAAACCCATATTGGACCTGTTTGGAAAACTATTTTGTTCTTACTATTTTTTTTTTTTAAGATCATAAGCTGTTTTGGGTGCATCCTTAGGCAGGGTAGAAATATGTAAAAATAAATACCCAGTGGTGGAATCTACCTGCGCTAACAACCGGAACGTAGGAAGTAGCTACCGGGACGCACGGCTGATTGGTAGTTCCTCCGCGCGTCCTGGCTTCCCCCGCAGTCTGCTGCCTTCCTGCCTGCCTGCCTGCCTGGTTGAAACCTCCGGCTGCGGGCGTGCAGGGTGCAGGCACGGCCAGCCCCATTTGCGTATTGCAGGGGCACGCGGCAGCAACGACTGCAGTGGGCGGAGCCAGCCCTACACGGAACAACCGGAACGGCGTTCCGGAGCGTCCTGGCTACATGACATCACTATAAATACCTCTGTTGGGTGAAGTTTAACTGCCTGTATTTTCCAGCTAGATGCCCTTTACAACCTAATCCTAACCAACTTTCCAATGCCAATACAGCCGCACTGCAGTCCACGCTGGCACAAACTCACCCCATACCATCCTAGTGCGGTTCCAGCGCAGCTAGACCCTTCAAGGCACAAGTAGTGACTTCTAAAGCCCTTCCCAGTTTGGGTTCAGGTTATCTGAAGGGGTTCTCCTAAGTCAGTTATGGCTAACCTATGACACGTGTGTAAAGGTGACACACCACAACATTTGGGGTGACACACCAGCATTCACCAATACCTGACAAAATCTGAGTTTACTTAACTCATTTTTCATTTTTGTTAATTATTTGAAATTTCTTTGTGTAATGCATAGAGCACACATGATTGGACTGTATTTTTTGTTCAAATAAATGAATATAGAATTGTTTCTCTTTTGTTTGGGAGTGGGAGTTGACGCACCAGCAGACTCAAGTTAAGCATTGTCCAAAGTTTTGACATGCCGAACCCAAAAGGTTCACCATCGCTGCCCCAAGTGCCCCTGTTGAAGCAACATTCTCCAGCAGATGTCTCTGTTGCACAGAGATAAACTGTTCCTGCTCCAGAGTGATGAAGTGGTGCAATTAGAGATTAACTAGAGATTAAGGGTGCAATCCTAACCAACTTTCCAGCAAGGGCAATGCAGCTCCGAAGTAAAGGAACAAACATTCCCTTCCCCCGAGAGCCCTCCGTGACTCCTACTCCACTGCAGGACAGGCCTCATTGGCCCAGATATGTCACTACTGGAAAGTTGGTTAGGATTGCGCCCTTAGTCAGTTGCAGCAAAATTAGCAGCCTGTGGTGTCACCATTGCCTTTCAAATCAACATTTTTTTCCAGTTGAAAGAGTCTGTGGGCGTGCCATTGGGAATGCTTTTGCTGCTGAGGTAAATTCCTGAAGGCTTCCTACCCCCCCCATGCTTCTGCCGTATTTTCCTTCTCCCTTGGCTAACCCATAAAATATGCAGTAAGCTCAATGGGAAGGGCTTTTTTGGGGTGGGGGGATGAGGGACTGCATATTCCTAAGCCAAGCCCGGCCTGGAAAGAGAAGGCTCTCTGCTGCAGTCTCTCCCGTGTGTTTATGTGCCACACGATGAGCCCCCTGGCCTGTTTAAGCCTGGCCGCTTGGGGAGCTGCCTGGGGCATGTGAGTTTTTAAGAGGAAAGGCACATACCTGTTTAATGCAATCAAGTGGAGGGGGGTATCACCTTCCCATTCCTCCCACTCCCTGGACAGGAAAAGGGAGAAGCTTAAGAACAGAAGGATGGGTTGAAAACAGTGATGTCATGCAGGGGGAACACGGGGGAACTCAGTTCCACTAGTTAAAATTAGGGCTGACTCCGCCCACTTCACTCTCCCTCCTTCCCCCTCCCAATTCCTCTGCAAAGAGCTTTTCTTCTTGGTTGGCCGGCACTCAGAGGGTTAAAAGAAGCGACTCCAGATTCCTAGGGGGGCGAAGGCAGTGATGTCATTCAGGGGGAACGGACCAGAACGGGCGTTCCGGATCCTAACGGGCTCCGTAGCTGGTTCCGGGTTCCCAACAAGTGCCAATCAAAAGTGAGTTCCTGTTCCTAAATCATTTGAATGACACCACTGGTTGGAAAGCATGCGGGGGGGGGGGCGTTTTGCTGTTAATAATAAATGATTGTTAATTAAAATTTAATACAATAAATGCTGTTGTTAAAATTTAAAATACTAATAATACAGTCCTTCTTCCCTTAGCTCCGGCAAAAAGCGGCGGGCAGCAGCCCTCCAGAGTCCTCAGAGCCCGACCTCTTCCTGCCCTGGTGGCCCATCGGTGCTCCGCCTGCATGGGGGCGCTGGGTGCAAGTTGTGCGGGCTCCTTCCGAGCCCCGGAGCGGTCGTTGGGACATGTGTGAGGTGCTGCTGGTGCCATCCGGACTGAGCCCGGCTTCACTTGAGCCAGCAATGAGTGAGCCTCCAGCAACAGTAGCAGCCACCTACAGAGCCGAGCAGCTGCCACCAGCGGCGAAAGTGGGTGTGCCGGCCTGCCAGCCTCTGCTGTTCCCAGCCAGGGACTGGAACTCGAGACCCCTTCCAGTGGGCAGACGAAGGAGCCTCGAGTCCGGCCACGGGGAGAGACAGCAGCCTGGGGGGCACCGACCTAGCAAGATGGGAGCTGGCAGGAGGCCCACATGCTGCTCAACTTCCTGAATGGCACTGGTATAGGGGCAGGCACCCCCCTCTAGTCCTGCCCTACACAGTCCCTTTTTGCTGGACCCCTGAAGTCCAAAACAGAACCCCCCAAAGAACCCCCCACGCCTCCCCCCCACCCCTCTATGTGGAGCTGCTCCCACACAGAGGCTTGCCTACAGTTCCCCCTGCCCCATTGAAGACTGTTTTCTCTGCTCCAAGCCTCTCATTTTGGTCAGTGCTGCCCCCTGGTGCACACAAAACATTCCACCTGGATGTTACACACCTCCTTGGCAAGGAGTTCCACAGACTAATTAAACACTGGGGAAAGAAATATTTTCATGTATCTGTTCTAACTCTCCAGGCCCTCAGTTTTAGTGGCTGTCCCCTGGCTCTGGTGTTGTGTGAGAGGGATGAGCTGCAAACAGTACAAGCCTACATCACAGTTGCTACTGCTTAATTTCGAAGGGAGAGGCCATTTTTGCTGGGGCCGCTATTAAAACAGCTGGGAGCTAGTGCTCCTCTACCATAAATCACTCAGAACTCTGACACTAGACCCCAGTCCCTGTTACACTGCACAGCCGGGACACTGCCTCACAGTTTGGGCTTGATGTGAATCAAAAAGCATTGGTCATCCCTGATCTAGATCTCACTTGAGATTTTATCCCCCTCTCAGCCTGACATTTTACTCCCTCCTCCAAGAAGCTGCACATACACACCTGAACATCCAGAAGCCTGAATGTTTGTGAGTATTCTATGACATTCTCCCTGGTGGCAATGGCTGCAAGGCAGTTTAATACCTTATTTTATATACCAGTCTTGAGTTTAAGTCCTTGTTTCTTGGAACTTCCTCTGTATCTGAACTTTTACTTTTACTTTTTTTAACTCTTGGAAAGAGGTCAGATTCTGCTTCTGTGGTTTTTATTTTCCTACCTATTCTTGTGGACAGCCCCAATTTTTTTGGGGGGGGGGGAAGCCCCTAAATCTGGCCAATTATTAGAGACCCTTGCAGGCAGAGTTGAAAGTGAATCAGCTTTTATTCAGATACAAAACAGCGCTTTCAGAACTGCAAAAACATCTCAGTAGTAAGTTGAACAGGGGAACTGGTGTGTGCTGCTGGTACAGTCACATGTGCTTGTTTTTATCTGGGGAGTCCTGAAATCTCATTGACAATCCACCCCCTCTGGAATAAAAATCCCACAGCCTGCCTCCACAGACAGTTTGTGAGAAATGAGCCATTTCTGCAAATGATCCTTCTGACCAAGCAATCTTTACTGGCACAGACAGACAGCTGAATCGAGGAGCAGCCTGGCACGAAGAGCCCTGCAATGGTTTGCTTCATCTGTGTACATCCTGGGAAACCGGAGCATCCTGAAGCCTTCCGGCAGACAGACGTCCTGGCTCCAAAACCACACCTGAAAATCAAAACAAGGACAGTGTGCTTGTATGTTAACGTGGCCTCTGCTGATCCATTTGTCACCTGAGCACAGACTATGATGACACTGTACGGGGCAAAAAGCTCATCAGTGCAAGTTCTTGCATGGACCAGTCCAACCAATCCTCTTTTCTACTGAACTGAATGTAGACGCACTGATCCAATAGGCTGTTGCTTCCCCGGCACAAAGGCTAGAAACTCTTGGGGCACAGTCTACCTGTCCTGTCCTCTCAAGCATCACAAGCATTGAAAATTAGGCTGATGCAGAAGATCTTCCCTTGTCTTTTTGCCTGGTACCCAGCCATGGCAAAGTCCACACCTGCAATTTTAATCCTGCACCCCTGTGCACAATTACCTGGCTGCATGTTCTGCTGAACTCAGTAGGAGTTACTTAGCAGTAACCATATATCCTATCAGGCTACAAGCAGCTCTTGCAACAGTGAGCTGAGCAGAATCGAAGAGATACTCAGTTCACCGCTGCAATCAATCAAGGAGGTACCTCAGTACCAAGATTTCTCCACCTTTTCCATTTCCACTTTCCTCCCAAACTTTGTTTTCCTTGCAAGTCAGGTTTATTTGCAAACCTCTCTCTTTAAAAGAACTCACATAACATACCCATTTGATTCCTCTGGTTCAATGGCTTGTTGAGGTTCCACTTTGAGAACTGTGAGGAAGGTGCCCTGGGGAATGCATTGTGGGCCTCTTCTTTTTTATTCCCATGTAAAAACTGAGTTATAATTCCATACAAAAGTGGTCTGTTAAGAGAGAGAGAGAGAGAGAGTTATTTAAGCTAGTGCTTCCCAAAGTAACTCTGGTACCCACTTTTAACACTCTATTGCAACCCACTAGATAGAAAAAAGAACTAGAAAGAAATATTTTATGTATCATTAATAATCAGGGTCCAGTGCACCTGAGGCTGCCAGAGACCTTATGTATAGTATTTATGTAGACATTTGCTAGAATCTCCCCAGAAACTGAGTTCAAGGATCGTTCCTTCAAAAGTTTACAGTCATTCTCAAGTGCCCAGAAGGCTGAACTGGAGAGCGAGATGTTCTGTTTGGGAGTTCCAGGCCAGACAAAAGTCTGAAACTGGGTTCACATACAACCTATAGCAAGCCAAATAACAGAAAAAATAGGAAAACGTGACATTTTAATTTGGGGTTTACCTCAAATTAAATTAAGATTACTTCACACCACAGGTTAGCATTCCCGCTAACACTTTTCTTCTGCAAACCAGCAAGGGTGCTTGCAAAGTTTTAAAAAATGTTTCAAAAACGTTTCACAACCCACCAAAAATCAGCTTGCAAGGCACTTGTGGGTCCCAACCCACAGTTTGGGAAATGCTTGCTTTAAGTGGCAAGAGCCAAGCAACTGAAGGCCCAAAGGGCACTGCTCCTGTTTTGATCAATGGGGCGTGCACAGGAGAATCCCCTGGAGTGTTGCCTTCAGAGCAGGAAAGACTATGAGCAGAGCAATCCAAAATACACTTCCCCAGCCAAAAGACCCACTTCCCCAAGCCCAATGGGAAGACTTTTTCCCAAGTGATGAGGAACCAAGATTTCCTAGAAGCAAACACTCTAGAATGACTCCCCCCACCCCGCTCCATCATTATATGCTAGCCTCAGAGTCCCTCCTAGAGGCTGCCATCTTTCCTCCTCCTCCCCCCCCCATGTCTGGATATTGGTGGTCCAACACGTGGGGGCGGGGAATATGGCCACCACCAATACAGATTATTTGTCTCACCATGTGTTGGCCACTTCAAGAGTTCAGAAAGAGGAACGGAAGATAGGCATTCTTTAAAAAAAAAAAATTAAATAAGTAACCTCACAGAGGAGAATGCAAAAATTGTTTGGATTTCATTCAATGCACTAGAAATATAGAAAGGAGCTCACGCAAAATGAACATATGGATGGAATTGTCTTACACTGATCTGCTGCTGGGATCTTCAACTATATTTAATTCATTAACCAGAAAGTCTCGATCCAAGGGAATTTCAGGCTGTCCAGCTTCTGAAAAGCCGAATTACACAGATGTCAGTTTCCACAATTCCCCTCTTTGTACTTGGAGCTGTGTACCCCACAGTTCCTTGCCCACTTCATGCATAGCTCCCATTACCCCTATTAACTGGACAAAGAGGCACTTTTTAGAGTGGTGCCCTCTTGTATTTAGCGGGGGGGGGGGAGGGGACTATCCCTCTTCACCCCAACATGGCGTTTTTTCCAGTGGCTCTTGCTGGGGTCTCTTCTGCATTTTTTAAAGATTTGAGCCCTTTTGACAGAGAGCCATTTGATATTTTACTATGTAAACCACTTTGTGAAGTATTCTTTTGGAAAAGTGGTACGTAAATATTTTTTAACAACAACAAGCAGAGAATCATAGAGTTGGAAGGGGCCTACAAGGTCATCTAGTCCAACCCCCTGCCTGTAGCAGGAAATCCTCCTAGAGCAGCTCCAGCAGGTGCCTGTCGAGCCTCTGCTTGAAGGTCTCCAGGGAGGGAGAATCCACGGCAATCTGTTCCAAACTGTTGAACAGAATCCTTCCTGATGATGACGATAATGGCTCACACACAGGTCCCCTGCAGGACATAACTGGCAGCAAGCACCTTGTAGGTTAATAATTTTTGTGGATTACTGCACAAGACTGTTTTGGTTTTTTTGAAATAATATTCTTAGTCTAGTCCAGCAATTTTCAACTAGTGTGTTATGGCACATTAGTGTGCTGAGGGAGTTTGGATTATGGAAGTCAAAAATCACTAAGAAACTGTTCCAGATTCTGCAGCTCTGTTTTTAGGGCAACTGTCTGTAGTAACAGTTGTAGTAGAATTGTCTGTCCCTCTTCCTCTGCTGGCTCTGCAGACAACTAGGGCGCAATCCTAACCAACTTTCCAGTACCGGAGTAAGGGCAATACAGCCCTTAAAGCAAACATTCCCTTACCTTGAGGAGGCCTCCATGACCGCCGCCCCCCCCCCACTGCAGGATGCAGCACATGCTCCATTGGCACAGCTATGTCAGTGCTGGAAAGTGGGTGAGGACTGCACCCTTATTTGCTATAGATTTGCTGTAAAAAACAGAGTCGCTAAACCCAGAAGAGTCTCCCAAAAGCCGGAAATAAGATCACAAGAGGCAAAGACCATAGAGGTAAATGAAAATGTTGAAAATCACTGGTCTAGTAGTCAATAATACCTAAGTGACCAAGGCAACAGAGAGACTACCACCTGCTGTGAGAACAGAGGATGTGTACTTGTACCGATTAAATTCCAAATATTCACGGATCAGCTCATTGATTAGCAGGTTCTCATGGGACAAGGCTGGTCGCTGTTCCCTTTGATCATCCATTGCGTTGAAGACTTCAGCTCGAATCCTTGCTTTGATCTGTCCCATCACCCCTCGCTTCTCCAGAGTGTCTTTTAAAACTAGGAATGCAAAGCTAGACATGATTAGAATTCCAACTGCACACATTTCCCTTGCAAGCAAAATACACGTCCGCTTAATCCTGCCTAGTCAGAGCCCAACAGAAAGAGACCGCACAGAGGCAAGAGCTTTCTCAAAACTCCCAAAAATAAAGTGTACGACTACAACAGCACTAACGTCCAGTGATGAGCCTTTTTGCCTACGGAAACTAATGCTGTGCCAACAAGGTTTCGTTCACAATAAGCCTCATCAGTTCAGAACTAACAATGGTTCCTTTCTGGCAAATATAGTCAGACCCATTGCTGAAGGTATCCTTATTCCTCACATTTGTTGGAAAAAGTTGGGCATTTTTTTTAAGTAGTTGTCAGATGATGATAGTTTCACAGAAGACAATTAAGTTGCTGGCAAAGACACCGGGGGTGGTGGGTGGTGGTGGTCATAGTGGTGGTGGGGCTGGTGGGCCGTGGGAACATATTTGACTTGCATGCAATGGATAACTACGCCCTTGCTAACTGGGCGAAGAGGCACCTTTCCAAGGGTGTCCTCTTATATTTAGCAGCCCCTCTTCCTAGCAGCACCGCATCTTTTCCAGTGGTGTCTCTCCTGCAACTCTTTTTAGATTGTAAGCCCTTTGGGGCAGGAACCATTTATTGTTTATTTTACTATGTACACTGCTTTGTGAACTACTCCTGTTGGGAAGTGGTGTATACCTATCAATGTAAATAACAGAGAGCTGACTCATGGAATCGCCAAGGGTCGGGTACGACTGAATGGATAATTCGAGTCGATAAACAGCAGCAGCACGTGCGGGTTCTATTTATTTTCCATCCCACGCGCGCTCAGCCACTGCCTGGTCTGTGCCATTCAACAGGTGAAGCTCCTTGGTGTAGCTGCACCCGTTGAATGTCAGCCTGCCGTGCACCTTTTAAAGGCACAGGAACCTCGGCTGGGGGGCTGGGAGGAAGAAAAGGCGCCTCTGGAGAGGAGGAGCCCCCACCCAATTGCAAACATAAGGAAAGGGGAGACCCCCCTCATTTACCTGCTTTCAACTCCCTTACAGTGGCCATCTTGGAAGGGGCAACTGGAGGCGGAAACGGGACTGATGAAAAGGTCCCGGATGTAAACAACCCGCCGGCAGCTGGGAGCAACCGCCGAAGGGGAGGGCGCAGGCGCGCTAGGGCTCGGTGAAACCTCCTTGACTGTGACCAGCTCTTGGAGGAAATATAACAGGAGGCGACATGACGTCATTTTCTTGAAGCCGAGGACTTACAAAAATGGCTGACTCAGATCTCTCCCGCCAAGGAGGAGGATTGCCGCGAATTCACGAATGAAAATCTCCCTGCACGCGTGTAAAAGTTAATATCAACGTCTTTAAGCATGCCTGCGTGTTCTGCATACGGGGGTGCGAATCGCTGAACGAAAAATGGGGCTTAATTTCCACGGAAAGATTCATGTATTCTCATTACATCGGTTCAATAAAACAACCGTTAACTGTAACAGTGAGTGCATTATTTTTTGAAGCTGTGTAATTTCTTGTTGTTCCTAGCAGTCTTATTCACCATTTTCTGACACCCACTGTTAATGGTCTAGAAGGTAAAAAAAAATATTTCCTCCCTCCTTTTCCCCCGCCTTCCATTTTCTACGGTAATATTCTCAAAATTCTGAACATTAACAGAATTTGTTTTATGGGGGAGGTGAGTGTAGAAGTTTAAAAAGTTTAAAAAAATACTCTTAATAGCCTAGAAGTAAAAAAGAATTACTCTCCTATTGACAACTACTTGTGTTATACATTGAGAGATTTTAATGTAATTTTCCTACATATTTATCTAACTTTTGCCCACCCTCCCCTTTTTTTCTTTCCTTCCCGTTCACACTTTATTTTTGCTTGTGTAGATTTAAATAAAGTCTGTCAAAATAGTGCAATCTGAGTTTAAATAGACAGCATTTCATCCGGTGTGTTCAGTAATATAATTATGCTGAATTAAACCTTGTAAGTGCATATTAACTCATAATAAGGTTACCAATAATGTTTCTACACGATCACACGTTTTTATTTTCGTAAGTTTTTATTTCAGGAGTAAACTATTCAGTCCTACACAGTACGAGCAAAGCAATCTGAAATGCTTGGAATAAGGATTGTTTTGGACATTCCAACATGGCTGCTAAGCCATGTTCATGTTCCTGGCTTCATTTGGCTGCTATCTCTTCTTAAGGCATGTCGCCTCCTGTTATATTTCCTCCAAGGACCAGCTATTAAACCTTCTTGGTATCGAGGGGTTTTCCCTTGCGCCCTTCTGTGACGTCACAGAGGGAGGGAGAAATGGCGGGTTTTCGACTGTCCCTGAAAACGCCCTTTGGAGTTGGGCGGAGTTGCTCGCGAGGAGGCTTCCTGCCCACCCTCCCTGGCACACCGAACGCCTACAGGGAAGGGGTGCATTTTCCCCCCTACCAGTGCCTTTCCACGTGGGGGGGAACTGCACTGGTTGGATTCCAACTTGCCTTGCAGGATCGAGGAAGGGGAGAGAGAGAGCAAAGCCCATGAGAGGGGGTGCAGGGGGTACATCGGGCCTGGGATCAAAAGGAGGGTCCAGGAGGCAAAGGGAAGAGGCCCCAAAGAAGATTTTTTGTACCCCCTGATGACGTTCAGTGGTTCTGGATGGGAGGGAGCAGGGAGGGAGGAGTGACAAGCTACTTCTGCGTAAGGGCCTCGCCTTTAACATCTCTGACTTCGACATCACCACATTTCTAATTAGTAGGGTTTTTTTTCATTTTGTATCTTTATTTACAGAATTTATATTTTCCCAACCAGTATGACACGGGAGGACAGGGTTTAACGGTTTAACCTACCTTTAACAGTTGCATAGCGGAGGGAATGCTGGCAGGGGCAGCTCAACATGGAAGGTCAAAAACCTAATTAAAAACGTTGCCAGAGTCTTTAAGCCATAGATTAAAAACACATTGTGGGATTTGGTTCCAAATAATTCTTTGCAACCCTCTGAAGGTGCTTTCCACAGGTGAAGGGGAAATGTTGGGACCAAATCCCACAATGTGGATTTTAATCCATGGTTTAAAGACTCTAGCAACGTTTTTAATTATGTTGTGCACTCATCCAGCCATGAAAGTATGTTTGTCAACCTGGAAGGGTTTAAAAGGCTGCACCTCCCAAAAGTCCCACTTCTCTACAATGAGTAAAAGTGGATGTCTGGTCACCCTGGCTATAGATAGCCCTGCTGGATCAGGCCCAGGGCCCAGCACAGTAGGCCACCAGTTGCCCCTGGGCAGTCCACAAGCAGAAGAAGTAAGCAAACAGAGCACTTCTGCCATGGGAATTTAGAGGCGCACTGCCACTGAAGCCAGAGGTCATGCGCGGCCATCGTGACTAGTAGCCATGGACCACTTACTGTCCTCCGTGAAGTTCCTCTATGACATTTTCCAGCCCTCTTTCAACACGATCCAATCTAGTGGCCATCGCCTCATCTTGCAGCAATGAATTCCACAGATTTCATGGGTGTGTCTCACAGGTGTGTGATGTGCCACTTTCTTTGATTTGTCCTGAATCTTCCACCATCACTTTCATGGAATTATCTGGTCTGGTTCTAGGATTGCGAGAGAGGGAGACACGGCCCACACAATCAACACAAAAACAACAAACCACTGACAAAGGTGTACGTTTGGCAATGCCTCTTTTTCCAGTTGCTCTCCCCGAACCCTCCTCTCTGCCCCGCTTCCTTCCCCTCAAAGCAGGTTCCTCTTGTCTGCCTTTTAAATGGAGCAGGGTGGGGATGGGGAATCGTGAGTGCATCTCAGTAGTTGTCAGACAAGAAAGCTCTTCTTTGAGTCGTTCAATGGTGTTTATTTGCTGTCACTCACCAAGGCGTTTGGCAATGGATCGATCCACCCAGGCAGTTCTTTTCCGTGTGGAACACTAGAGGGCAATCGTGCACGCATGTACAGAGTTGCGTCTGTGCTTTTGACTAGGGGGGCCAGGTTTGTGCCCTGTATCCGGAGGGAGGCTGCACCTTCTGCCTCTGCTGGTGCTCCCCTCACCTACTTCCCACCCTGTCCGAAATGCAGCACTCTGAGCAGGGCCAGCCTTAGAGGTTCACACCATGGGCTGCAAAACCTTAGAGATATACAATCAACCTGCATTATCTGCTAGCTTTAGGCTCCTGGAAATCCTTGCAGATAGCGAATTCGCAGAAAACGAACCATTGATCCTATGAGAACAATGAGGTTAGGTTCAAAGAGTACCATCTGCCATCAGAAGAATCCAGCACCGACCCTCAGGAAGCCAGCAGTGTGCAGCAGGAAGTGCCAGAAGGTATCTGAGGGCGCAATCCTAACCTGTGCTGAAAAAGGCAGGCCTGCCCCTTATTCAAAGCAGGTTCGGAGTGTGCTGGAGCCTCCACAGGACAAGGGGACAAATGTCCCCTTACCCCATGGTAGGTGTCAGCAGCCCCAATGGGCCTGTTCAGATCTGTGCCTACTGTTTAGGCATGCAGAAGGTCATTTGGAGACTCATCCAGATTTGTGCATCAGTGTGCATCAAGAACAGCCCTTTCAGCAGTGATGTCTTGGTAGAAGTGGCACTGCTGAAAGGGCAGCCTGCGTGATATCTGGGCTCTCCCAGCACCACGCTTTCAGCAGCGCCACTGCTGCCGAGGTGTCATATACATTATGCATGGGATGGATCTAGTCGATAGAGGGATGTTCTTTTCCCTCTCTCACAACACCAGAACCAAGGGACATCCACTGAAATTGAGTGTTGGGAGAGTTAGAATGGATAAAAAGGAAATACTTTTTTACCCAGCGGGTAATTAAGCTGTGGAACTCCTTGCCACAGGAGGTAGTGATGGCATCTGGCCTGGGCGCCTTTAAAAGGGGACTGGACAGATTTCTGGAGGAAAAGTACATCGTGGGCTGTAGGCCACGATGGGTTGTGCAACATCCTTACATTATTGGAAGGCTACTTCAGAGTGCCAGGTGCAAGGGAGCCACAACAGGATGCAGGGATCTTGTTTCTCATGTGCTCCCTGAGGTGGGCCACTTACAGGTGAGATGCAGGAAGCTGGACTGGATGGGCCCCCTTTGGCCTGATCCAGTGGGGCTGTTCCTATGAGTCCATATCTGAAGAGGAGCATCTGGTTCTGGTGGCTGTCAAAGAGAAACGCTGTAGGGAAGCTGGACTGGTCAGCAGTGTGTCTACCTCAGGATTTACCTCAGAATGCCAGGCACAAGGGAGTGGCCACAGAATGCTGGCAGGCTGCTGTCTTGTGTGCTCCCTGAGGCACCTGGTGGGCCACTGTGAGATACAGGAAGCTGGGCTAGGTGGGCCTTGGCCGCCTGATCCAGCGGGGCTCTTCTTATGGTCTTAGTGCAGATTCTGCTGGTGAATCAGCTACGAAGATGGCTGAATTTGAACCAGCCGCATCCCAGACTGCAAACTTGGGTTGCACGACTGGAATCCACCCTTCACAGACACAGATTCTCACACAATTTGCAGGACTGGCTGTCCCTCGTCTCTTCATGGGTACACCGTGCAGTGCTGCTGTCAGTGGATGGAATAAGCAGGAAGCCTGTTGCCTGTGTGGCATAGCTACAGGGGGGGCTGCACAGGTGCCACACGTGCCATGCAAACGGCCCCACCCACTCACCAACAGAGCCATTCAGAGTTGCTGTCACTTCCCAGAGTGGGTCCAGCGGAGAGTGGGGGAGGCTGGTTCCCTGGCATGTTGTGGTGCCTGCAATCCTTCCCGTGCTGTATAGCCACCCTACTGCCCCACAGCCACCCTACTGCCCCACAGCCACCCTACTGCCTACTGTCACAAAAGGGAACAGAGGGAGTGCATCTCAACTGTGCTCTATTTATGCATTAAGCTACTCTTGTGTGATACAGTTTTTAAAAGGGCAGTGGAGAGAAACAAGCCAGGAAGGATTACAGGATAAAGCCACAGAGAAGATCCCTCTCTTTCCCTTTCTTTTTACCCAGGCATCTGGGAACCTGCCACAGTTTAAGTGCTTCCCCGGGCAGTCAGAAGCAGCTCTTTAAAAGAGGCCTTCACCAATTAAAGTTAATGCTGCCCACTAAAAATGGGCCCCTATCACTTTGGGCTTGCAATCCTTGCTTGGGAGTAAGCCCCACTGAGCTCAGTGGGATTTACTTCTGAGGAGACACGCCTCGGATTGCACTTTGGTCTGCCAGCACTTTGCTTGATTAATCTGCTAATTAAACCAATTAAAGGCTGCAGCTCCGTGGCTTAAGGTGCGTGCAGGCATGCTATCATTTCAGAAAACCCACACTGCTGCGGCGGGGACGGGGGTGCTGGCATGCGCGTGGAGTGGCAGGTGCAGAGCACGAGGGTTGGCTGCTGGGCAGCCGCTCGGGGCACAGGCTTGCCAGGCCCACAATTTAATTTAGTCAGTCCGCCCTCAGGGCCTTCCTCATCCTTCAACTCGGTCCAGGTCGGGAGGCAAGCGGTGCCAAGCGATGCATAGGAAATGGGTAAACACGGTGGCAGTAAGAAGTTCCGCCTGAGGAAGGAAGAATCCAGAGGCAGTGCCAAAATCACCTGGGCTCGAGCTTGATAGTGATCTCCTCAAAGGAGCAGGTTCACTGTCAAAGAAGCCGAACGGTTGCACAACCTCCATCCGCTGCCGGGGGTTGGTGTGTGTGTGTGTGTGTGTGTGTGTGTGTGTGTGTGTGTGTGTGAGGCAGGCTTGAGTTGGCCTCGCGTGCTGCTGTTGCTCTTGTTGCATTCAGCAACTGCAAAGGTAGGAAAGACAAAACAGGCTGTGACAAACACGATGTCGTTTTTCCCTTCACGAGAGCCATGAGATGCAAGCAAACATTGCTGGAGTCTCCATTCCCAGAAACCCTGCTGGTGGCAAGTGTTACTCTAGTGATGCTTATTCCTGAACTATGGCACACAGGGACCAATACTGCATCAAGGGTATTGATCCCCCATCACAAGGAGAGCCCCCGCTGGGTCAGGTTGAGGGGCTAGCGAGTGCAACGTCCTGCTTCCTTCAGTGGCTCACCAGTTGTCCTCGGGAGGCACACAAAAAGGGCACTTCTGCAACAGCCTCCCTGTGTGTGACGGTTAAGCGGATTTCTAGGCTGCCCTGCAGCACAAGACTCTCAGGTGACACACATGGGAATAGGTGCAACACCACTCAGGATGGGAGCTTCACCCAAAAGCGGAGCAATGACATCTTCTGCAGCTCCTTGACCCCAGCACCCGGTATCACTGCCCAAGCCCTGCAGCCCAAGCCCTGCAGCCCCCTTGTGGTAGCCCCCACCTGCCCCCAGTGGGGTGTGCCCACTTCCACTAATACTGCTGATTCAGCGGTCTGCCTGGCCAGAGGGCTCCTCAGCCAGAGCCCCACTTGGCCGACTCTAGATACCCCTCCTGCCCGATACACTGCCACTAAATGTGGAAGCTCAGTTTTGCTGTCACAGCTAATAGTCAGGGTTGTCACCTGACTAAAGAAATCCTGGCTGCTTAGTCGTATGAGGTTTAGTCAATTAATCAATGAATTACATTTGCATGTAGGCTAAGCGGCAGCAACGGGCCAACTTGCATTGCTTTTTGATAATAAATATTATAAATGGCAATCTTTGCATGGTTTTTTGCAAATAACGTGTGTCACAGCAAACATCCTGCATCGTGTGAGAGAGAAGCCACTGCCTAATTAAACGGGGCATCTTGTAATCGCTCAGTCAATCAAGCCAACAGTTTTAAATGTGGCCAATAAATCAGTTATGTCATGGCAGCTCCACTCATAGCCACTGACAGGTCTGTCTGTTTTCCAAGCTATCCAAAAATCATTTGAAGAAGACAGAAAGACAAGAAAGAGCCCCAGGGAAGGAGTGGTTGAAGGATCTCAGTGTTCAGCCCCCCCTGCGGCTTGGCTTAGGAAAACTTAAGAAGGAGGGGTGGGGAGTGGGCAAGGGGTGGGGAGAGAGGGGTTTAAAAGGCTGCTGTTTTGAAATTGGCATCTAGTTCTTTGCTTTCCCTACAGGAGGCATCTCTGAAGAGACCACAATTTCAGCTGACAGGAGAACCAGCCGTGTTCTCCCTCTCCCCACACCTCTGCAGGCTGACACGGCGCTTGCGATCTCAGACAGCCACCTCGGAAACTCTTGGAAGAAAGAATATTTGGATACCCCACCTACCTGCTCTTCGTCCGTCCTGCTCTTCTCCCGGTAGCACCACCTGGGTGGAAGGATGATCGCAGACGTGCGGGAGATGCTGTTTGGCCTGGGAATCCTGCTTCTCTCCTTTGCTCTGGAAACGGATGCCAGTAAGTAACCCGAGTAGCGAGCGTGAATGAAAGGTGGTGGTGAATGAGTGGGAAGGGTGGAGTCCACAGATGGAGGGAAAGCTGGGAGTTTCAGAGGCACCTGCAAGCATGTTCGGTCCACCTGCATGATGGAATGCATTCATATTACTCTGTTGTTACTAGCAGAAATATTAACAAAGATGGATAAAATTGTGTCTGGATGGATGAGACAGCAAAGGTTGTATTTATCCTGGAACAAGGGCCACTAGGAAGTGCGATTAGACCACTCCTGGAGTCAGGGAGGATGGTGCACCTCTTTCTGCTGGCCTCTCTGACTCCGAGAGTGGTCCAAACATACTTTAGGGTGTCCCTTGTGTCCGCCAAACTTTGCTGGCTTAATTGTGCCAGCCTAACTCCAGGTTAGGATTGTGCTCTGAGTTCCAGGGCATTGCTGTCTGGGGGGGTGGACCACTCCAAAGCATCCTGGAGATCTTCAAGCAGAGGCTCGACAGGCACCTGCTGTAGATGCTCTAGGGGGATTTCCTGCTACAGGCAGGGGGTTGGACTAGATGACCTTGCAGGTCCCTTCCAACTCTATGATTCTGTGATCCTTGCATGCTGGAATGGACTGCAGGCTGGACTTGCAGCAACAACCACCTTCTCGTGATATAGGCCTGGAAGGGGAGAACTGTGGTAGACAGTGATGCAGCAAAGCCAACCCAGATTTCTGAGATCCAAAACCTCAATGTAGCGGTGCAGACATGGAGCCCCACGAGACAGCTCTGTCGGTGGAACAAGTGGTGCTAACGTGTGTCCTCAAATGGTCACCTGTAACCATTCAGAGGCATCCGGCAACAGTAGAGAGGAAACGGACCTCACCACTTGTGAAATAGTCTATCCTGGAGTGGCTGAAGGCAAAGAGGTTTGCTTCCTTCACCTGTTTCCTTGGGGGATTCTTTCCCTTCCGCTGGAGGATGAAATGTGAAGCCCCTAAAGAGAGGCTCCTGTGCACCTGTGCTTGGATGTGAACCCTACTGAGTTCAATAGGGTTTAATTCCAGTTAGAGGTGCCTAGGAGGGCGGCAGCTTGTAGGGCCGGGTGCAGTGACATGGAGCTGATAAATCCGGAAATGACTTGGTGGGGATGCGAAAGGAAATGCGAGGACTGACCAGCCTGATGGCAGATGGTGACTTTCTGGAGCCCCCCCCCCCTCCAAATGCCTCCGGCATCCCTTTGCCATGGAAATGCTGGTGCACCCTCGGTTTTGTGGCAGCTCAGCTTTGTGCAGTGTTCTCATCCTGGAACAGCTTGGTTGTTCTTAGTGCCCTGCCAGGTGGTAAGAAGGGCATCAGATGCAGGTGGGTAGTAGAACACCTCGTAAATGGGTGGCACCTGTAACCCTTTGCTTACTGGAAGAATGGACAGCAAGACAGGTGAAATTTTGCCAAAAAGAGAAAGATCCTCTCGCCTCTGTGTTGTTGCAGAATGTGGCTTGGCTCACTGGTCGGAGGTCATCAGGGACACCCTTCCTCCAGGACATTGTGGTGTGCAGTGTCGCGTCTTGTTCCTGCCCTGTGGGCTCATGTGTGACTGACTGGTCCTTTCTTGGGATGTGTATAGACGGCGTTCAGGCTCCTTTTAGTCCCAGCCCATTTCATGAGTCAAATTTTAGGCAACAGTGATCCTCAAGTGCCGCCACCTTGTCCTCTGCCAAACCAGGACCAGTCGATACCCATTTGATGCTCAGCTGCAGTGGCAGAAATTAGTGTGTCATCCTGCTGGTACAACCGAGAAAGTTACTGTGATGAGTGACCAAGGGCAGGAGAAAAGGGCCCAGACTGCTCAAAAGCATCAGTCAAGCAGGTGTTCTCTGATGGGGGTAGGGGAAGCTTTTTTCAGTTTTGAGAAATCCACTAGGATCCTAACCACCCACTGGCTTTCAGCAGCTCACTTGCGCAGCCTTCTCTGTGCCCTAATCGAAGTTATTGGGTTGAACGTGATCAGCTTGCCCTGGTAGCAGAGACGTCCTATCCACTTTCATACAAAGCTGCCTGATGCCTCTCTCTATACTGTCTGCAGCTTTACAGCGAGGTTCCTGGCCTTGCTGCGTCAGGTTCCTTTGAAACTAGAGAGGCTAATCGTTGAACCGGGAATGTGCAGAACAGGTGCGTCAGAGGGTGTGGACTGGACCAAAAAGTAAAGTGCACATTGAGGAAGTATGTAAGGAAGTGCAGGCGTCATGACATAATTCAAAATCACTCCCTGGCCGTTTATGGGTGACGGTAAACTGAGGCTTGTCTCAAAGAATAGGCTGCTCTTCATGACAAATGATCGGCCTGTTGTGCTCTCTTGCCATTCATGTGTTGGACTGAGGGGAGCTGTAACAGGTCAGGGGCTGGACAAATGTCCCTAAAACTGCTGTTATTGCAATATTGTGCAGCTGTACTAACATTTACACAGACCTTTTTGATCTTGAGAGGTAGAGCTTAATTATTGCGCCTTTACAGCTTGTTAGGATCTGAAAGCAAGTGGCTGGAGCCAGAATCTCCTGGAGTCGAGAGCAGAGGACTAGGTTGGTCCTACTTAAGTAGCATCAGAGATTGCACGCATATTAATCAGACACAAAAAACGGCCACCTCTGGTTCTGTGCTCACTGTCACTCAAAGTGGGCTAACTCTCCCATTTTGCCCATCAGCTGATACGGAGAACCATCTCCCGCTTGAACCTTCCAGAATGAAAAACTTGGCAGAGTGGCTGAGGGCAACTAATCCACCTAAGTAATACGGCAAGCCTTGCTTACTCAAGAGTAAGTCCTGCTGAGTTTAATCCCAAGTGAGTGCCAGATTGCAGCTGCCATGTAGTTTACCAGTGTTTACACTGGATTGGATGGGAAGGACTTCCATGCGAAGGCATGTCTGAAATTTCTTGCTTGGCTCTCCTCATTGCCTCAGAAGGCATGATTAGAGAAAAAGCTGGTCATGACTGGGGCCAGCTGGCTCACTAGTTAGGCCGAGCATTTGGACTTCCTGCAGTCCAAGTGTCTGTCTCCTTCTTCCACATGGCATAGCATGCCTTGGGATTCATTTCAAGTCAAGACGTAGGTAGGGCACACCTGGGCCATGCTAATGAGCAATAAAAATAACCCTGCCCTTGAGCTTGCACAAACTGCCATTCCGTTAACATCGACTAATTGCAATCAGTCCCCGTGTATCTGGGATTGGGAGGAAGGCTCGGGGGGGCGGTTTGAGCCTCAGCCCCCGCCTGCGTGCGGCCCCACTGCCTGGCAGACAGTGTCACGTGCAGAATTGATACCGTTCGTTGGCCCTCTGTAGAAAGCGCCAGTCAGTCACTGAAAGCGGCAGGCAAATGGACAGGCTCTGTGCAAACGTGTTCCACTGGCTGCCGCCTTCTCTGCCAGGGAGACTGAGCTGGGAAGAATCTGGAACTTTCTGCGTGGGGGCAGGTGCAGCTGCAGGAAGAGAGGTTGGCAACAGTAGCTAGAGTGCACATTCACCTGGCTGAACCATGGAGTTATTATTTACATGGAGGAGCCATGACGTCACAGACTTGAAGCCATGGGTATAATCTCAGATCATCGCCGCGAAGGAGGATTGCCGCCGCGGCGTCACGAATAAAAATCTCCCTGCCCGTGTGGTAAAGTTAATCTCAACGTCTTTAAGCATGCCTGTGTGTTCTGCATATTACTTCATAAAGTATGCAGCCCTTCACAAACTGAAGTAGATATGAAGAATAAAAATAAAAATAAAAATAAATCCCCCCTCCTTTTTTCCCCTTTCCCGTTTACACATTTTTTCCCCGCCTTCCATTTTCTACTGTAATATTTTTGAAATTCCGAACATTAACAGAATTTGTTTTATGGGGGGGGGGGTGAGTGTAGAAGTTTAAAAAAATACACTTAATAGCCTAGAAGTGAAAAAGAACTACTCTCCTATTGACAACTACTTGTGTTATACATTGAGAGATTTTAATGTAATTTTCCTACATATTTATCTGATTTTTGCCCACCCTCCCCTTTTTTTCTTTCCTTCCCGTTCACACTTTATTTTTGGTTGTGTAGATTTCAAAAAATAAGTCTGTCAAAGCAGTGCAATCCGAGTTTAAATAGACAGCAAGCGGCATTTCGTCCGGTGTGTTCAGTAATATAATTCTGCGGAATTAAACCTTGGAATTGCATATTGAATAATAATTAGGTTACCAATGATGTTTCTCCACGATCACATGTTGTTATTTTGGTAAGTTTTTACTTCAGGAGTAAACAAATAAGTCCTAAACATCATGCGAAAACCCATTTGAAATGCTTGGAATCAACATTGTTTTGGGTATATTTACGTCACCGCTAACCCCGCCCACTAGCTTCACTGTCTGCCCATTCAGATAACAAGCAGGGCCGGGGGTTGGGCTGAACTCTCTGTGCCTGAAGCACGTTGCAGTTCTGCAAAGGGGCTTGGTGGGATAGGGTTGCCAACTGACCCGAAAGACTAGGGCCAGTCTGTTCTTGTGCCTTTTAAGAAGCTGCTTAATCAGGAAAACCAGCAGGCAGAGCTTTTCAGATCACCATTAGGACCATGTAATGTCTGCAGCTTAGGCAGCTGTGAAGGGCACCTAAAGAAGGGCTGGCCAGGTTCAGAAAATAGGCCGTCCTAGACGGCGAAATCTCAGCAGCCTCACAAAACTGCACTTTATTTGTATGTGTTTCTCTCCACTCCACCCTCAGGAGCTCACGGTGGCAGGGCCACCACACTTAATGCTTAGTGGAGAGAGAGAGAGATGGGGGGGGGGAGAGAGAGAGAATATAGGAAATAGTCCTGCTGGATCAGGCCAAGGCCCATCTCGTCCTCTAACAGTGTCTCACCAGGTGCCTCAAGGAGCACACAAGACAGCTAAATAACTGCATCCTGTGGCCACTCCCTTGCACCTGGCACTCTGAGGTAAATCCTGAGGGAAACACACTGGTGGCCAGTCAAGATTCTCCACAGCATTTCTCTTTGACAGCCACCAGAATCAGATGCTCCTCTTCAGACATGGACTCATAGGAACAAAGCAACAGCCCCACTGGATCAGTCCAAGGCCCACCTAGTCCAGCTTCCTGTATCTCCCAGGGGCCCAGCAGGTGCCACAGGGAGCACGCAAGACAACAGGCTGCCTGCATCCTGTTGCCACTCCCCTGCATCTGGCATTCTGAAGTAGCCTACTACTAGCATAAGGAGGTTGCACTGCCCCTCATGGCCTATAGTCCATGATGGGCTTTTCCTCCAGAAATCTGTCCAATCCCCCTTTAAAGGTACCCAGGCCAGATGCTGTCACCACCTCCTGTGGCAAGGGGTTCCACAGATTCTCCACAGCACTTCTCTTTTGACAGATGCTCCTCTTCAGACATGTACTCATAGGAACATGGGACCACACAGACTGCCAGTCCCTGATGAGTTCACCCATATGACAGAGGTGCCACACATCAGATTCAGACTTTCTGTTTTTGAGGGTACACTAAACCAGCTATTTTCAGTGTTTTTCTTCTCACAGCACACTGACCTCTATGATCCTCTCTATGGTCCCCAACTCTTGTGATGTCACTTTCTACTTCCAGGGGACTCTTGCAAGCTCTGCAGCTCTGTTTCTAGGGCAACAGAGCAGCCGTTGCCCACTCACTGGCCGCCAGCATACGCATAGCCAGATGCAGCCCAGGATTGGGGCCCTGCCTTTCCTGCCCTGTAAAGGGAGACCATTGGGAACATGGAGGAATCCGAGGGCGCGGTCCTAACCCACTTTCCAGCACTGGCATAGCTACGTCAATGGGGCACGTGCAGTTGGGGGGCAGTCAGGGTGGCCTCCTCACGGTAAGGGAGCATTTGAGCCCTTACCGCGGAGCTGCATTGCCCTTACCCTGGTGCTGGAAAGTGGGTTAGGATTGCACCCCTGGTCTCAGGGCTGTTTCTAGCCACTTCTCTGTACTCCCAGCTCACACGGTTTGGAAGCGTGAGGAGGGAGGCCTGCAGAGGCAGATCTACAGGGAGGGCAAAGCTCTACGTTTTGCAAGGAGCCTTACCCTGTCATGTAAATCCCTCCTCTCCCTTGCTGCTGTAGCCAGTAAGCAACACCAAGATGTTGCTTTTCCCTGTGAGGATTGGCTAGAACGGTGCAGGGGAGGAGTGATTTCCACTGCAAGGCGAGGCTTCTTGCAAGACTTAGCTCTGCCCGCCCTTAGTTCTGCCTCTGGAGGCCGGTGCCCACATGCAGATGAGGGAGTCCTTCGCAGAGCTGGCTCCTCCTCACCCACTTGGCGTCGGCGCAGGCTCCGTGGCTGTCAGCGGAGCAGTGCCGGAGGCTCAGGGAAGCCCAAACATGAACTTGGAACTGGGCTTGGGAAAGTCTGGCGAAGCACTGCAGGTGGGGCGTGCGTGCCGCTCCCCTGGGAGGCCGGAAGAGAGCGGAGGGAGCCGGCACTTCGCACACGCTCCAAAGGTGGCAATGTTAAGGATAAATTTCTGGGTGCCAAATGTATGGTTCAAAAGAAAGGCTTATTGTCATGTTTGCAAATATGGGTGGCAAGCAAAATCCAAAACAGAACAAGCTGCGTACCACACTTTGCACAAAATGGTTGCAACAATTTATACTACCGAGGCGGAGTTTCTTACTATATTTTCATTGGTTATTGTTCAGCCACCTGGTAGCACTCATGCAGAATCGTTTACTTCCCCCTCCCTCCTTCTTCACATGTACATCCCTCCTTTGCACATGCTTTTACCCAGGATGCATAGGGATGGCTATTACGCTGACTCAATGCAAGTTTGACTCAAGGTTACAGCTGTGACTTGGTTCTGGGAACTTTTGTCCATGTATCAGTTTGGGAATATGCATAGCCCTCCCCTTTTATCAGTCAGGCCTTGTATTGCCTGGGCCTAAAACACCATTAACCATTTCTTGGCTCTTGGCTCCAGAGAGAGAACAGTAGGCCTTATATTTTAGTGTTGTGGTTCAAAGTCACCATGGGTTTATATTACTATTGATTCATATCTTACAGCAAGAAGCTGGGATTCAGGCGAGGCTTGCTCAGGTGCCACCTTTGACGTTCAACACCAGGGGGTACGGAAATCTCAAACGGGGAAGCTGCAGCCCCCCCCCCAACGTGTAGGTCACCTGTAATGAGAAGCGGGCCTTCTGCCAGGCCGTGGTTCAGTGAGGGAGGGAAAGTGCAGGCGGGAATCCAGCCCCACCGCTCCCTCTGAACAGTGGGGCGTGGGCAGGTGGGATCTGACTTCCCCTGCAAAGTGCACGTGTGCAGTTGGGTCCGGCTCACGCATGCACAAATGAGTGGGGCAGCATTATGCACAGTGCTGCCCCGCCTCTAGGGAAATGTGCGGGGATTGACCCCTGGCTTTGGCACATGTCTAGCCCCAGCTGGAGTGAGCGTGATGCTCTTAAGAAGGCAGCAAAGGAGGGCCATCAGAGGTTTTCAGGGCATGCCAAATGCTGCCCCCTAACCTGCTCCTGCTCCCGCCCCCTCTGCCTGCACTGAAATAGGGAAAGGGGAAGAGGCCGTGGAGAGGGGTGGGGGCTGGTCCATCGCTCCTCCACACATCTCCTTCCTTTTGTATTGCAGGAAGTGGGGGGTGAAGGAGGAGGTGGGTGGGCTGGCAGAGCCCAGAGCCTCTGTCCATCTTCTGCCCGAGGCTTGGACAGCCCAACTGCGCAGGTTTCTAAAAATCTCAATTCTGGGCGGAGAAAACGGAGAGCAAAACGTTTCTTTCTCTTGTGTAACACGCTGGGCCATTCCAAGGCAGGCAAAAAATGGTGGTTCTTCTCTCAAGACATGGCTAATGTACAAAATTTGCCGCCTCAAGACATGGTGGTGGCCACGAGTCGTTTAGATAACTTTAAAAATAAAAGGGGTTCTGCAAGTAGGCAAAATCTGCATCAGAAGAGGAGAGCAAAGGATGTATATTGCAGTCACTATGAAGCGTTGCTTTCAGGTTACACATGTGAGGAATGCGGAAGACAATGACATTGCTTTTAATGTCCCTCCGGTTTGCTTCCGACCCAGGTGAAACTAAAAAGGGCTGTCGATATTGCAGTTCCTGTTTTAGCCAGCAGGAGTCTCACACACACAACTCTACAACTAGGGCACCTGTTGAAGTCCTGGCTGCTGGACCATTGGTGGCGAACACATTTTGAGACGGTTTTGTGATGTCTTCACACGTTTACAGAGAGAGAGAGAGAGAGAGAGAGAGTCTGTGATCTTAACCAAACACAGGTTTCAGTAGCACTGCACATGCACAACTAGGTTCAGAGGAAGCCAACCCATGGCCTCTTCTTCAGAACCCAGAAACACCTGGCTGGCTGAGAAGAGCAGCCCACCGAGCCCAGTGTTCCGCTCGGCTGTATTTCCAGCTGTACCAAATTCAGGCTGGGGCCCTCCTGATCATTAGTGAATCGTTTTCCACAATACAACTTCTGAGCAACCATTTGTAAGGCAAATTCACAATGTGTCCTAAGAGAATCCACCAAGGCTGCCATCTCATTCACTCTTCCTTCTGCATTTTGACTCTTGCCCAGCTAGTCCAATTTCATGGGTAATTCAGTGGGTTTCATGGGTAATTGAGTGGGTTCTCATGTCTTTTCACTCTTGCAGATACTGCTCTAGTTTTGATGTTGATAAGAACCCCTGGGGTTTAGTGGTCTCCTGGGCGGGTTCTCTTCTCTTCCAGACAGCCCCTTATCTGGTCTCCTTAGGCAGTAACTGCCGGTCCCCTGCTTTCAGCCATCAAATGGAAAAGCAGAGAACAGGAAGGAGTTTATGCACGCTAACCACTAGTTGTCGCTCCCCTCCGTCAGCCTGCCTTCTCCTGGTACGATCCCCGACAATTGTGAAGCAAGGGTATCTTTTCAGCTAAGTTGGGATGTGTTGGGATTGTTTTTCAAAGCAAAAAAGCCCAACCCTTTTCATAGATTGCTGATCTTTTCTGTTTCATCTCTAATGCCTGTGAGGCAGCCAAGAAGTTCTGCTTTCTAGGTTGGAAGGCAGCCAAGGTCCCGGTGGTGAAAAAATCCTGGTGCAGGTGAGAGATTGGAGCTGGCACTGAGGTTCCTCTTACCTTAGGAAAGTGTCACAAAGGGGAGCCCAAAGTTCATTGCTTTTGCCCTTGGCCACTGATGGGTTCCCTGGAATACCATTGGAAAACTGATGGGATTCCAGTTCAGCAAAAAACTTTCACAGTTTGTTCTGCCAATGAAATTGATTAGCATGTACTGTACAGCCTGTATAAAAATAGGAACCTGCTTGGAAATTAAGCTGCCAGACATGGGAATTAAATTGTTTACATCTTTTGTCCTCTCTTGTATGGAACAGAATGTGCACTTGGCAAATATTGAAGGCCTGGTACACCCTAAGAGGACATGCGTAATTCTTGCTATGCATGAGCATCATCACAGCCATGAATGGGTATCTTTCATTAGTTTACCTGTGCAAACACCAAAGGCAAGGTGGAACAGGTTATGGCACAGGTAGGCTGATGTCAGTCTCACATGGCCTATTTATTCCGGATGGAGAATCCCTGTGATCTACCAATGCGTGAAGTTAAGAGATCATACTCCAGATCACTTATCAGTCAAGGCATAACTAATCTGTATTAGCTGATCCTGAGTAGGTGCTTCTGCTGAAGAGCAAAATGTTGTACTGGGTTGAGCCAAGATGCAGCTACTCTAACATGCGCGGCTTTGATCCCAGCAGCCAGCAGGCCCTAGCAGCGCAAGCCTGTACTGTACACACTTAACTGTGAGTAAGTCACATTGAACTCAACAGGGCCTGCGTTTGACTAGATACCGGTAGGATTTCCAGTAGAAACTGGTCTATTGTTATGTTGCTGCTAACACCATCTGCCACTATCTCTGTTATGGGCGCAAGAGAAGGACAGAGAAAGAACACACCTAACCCTAATTTGTGGTTGGCTGGCAAAGCAGAGCAGTTATTCATAAGAACATAAGAACATAAGAAGAGCCCCTTTGCTGGATCAGGCCAAAGGCCCCTCTAGTCCAGCTTCCTGTATCTCACAGCGGCCCACCAGGTGCCCTAGGGAGGCACGAGACAACAAGACGCTTGGATCCTGTTGCCACTCCCTTACACCCGGTACTCTGAATTAGCCAACTACTAATGTAAGGAGGTTGCACAATCCATCATTGCCTATAGCCCACGATGGACTTTTCTTCCAGAAATCTGTCCAATCCCCTCTTAAAAGCATCTAGGCCAGATGCCATCACCACCTCCTGTGGCAAAGAGTTCCACAGATGAACTACCCGCTGGGTAAAAAAGTACTTCCTTTTATCTGTTTTAACTTTCCCAACCCTCAGTTTTAGCGGATGCCGCCTGGTTCTGGTGTTTTGAGAGAGGGAAAAGAACATCCCTCTATCGACTCTATCCCTTCCATGCATTATTATTATTCCTGGAGCATCTGGTTCCTGCAGCATAGCAGGGATCTCTGAGAACCTCAGCTTTCATTGAACCGAAAAGTTCCTCTAAGACTCACAACGCTCCTTGGAGGTCCTGCCTGTGCCCCGGAACTGCAGCAAGGACTGCATTTTCAAGTGGCCACCCGGAGATCTCAGCAGGTCGTTCTTCCCCTCCCTGATTCTGTGCATAACCCTCCAACGTTTGACTTCCAGGTTCGGAGGAAGTCTGCCACTTTGACGGCCGGGACTACAGACCGGGGGAGAGCTGGCACCCCTACCTGGAGCCGGAAGGGACCATGTACTGCATCGTGTGCACCTGCTTGGAGGTATCTCTTGACTTTCTTTGGCCCTTTGGAGGACTCTGCCCTTGTCTGGCTGGGGGTGAGATGGTAAAAAATGGTGGTGGGCCAGCTGGGTTCCAAACACCACCCCACGCTCCTCTTTCGGGGTGGGTGTTGTGGAGGCTGACTGGGCTCCAGGGACTGTTGCCACTCCCTTGCACCCAGTACTCTGAAGTAGCCTACTACTAATGTAAGGAGGTTGCACAATCCATCATTGCCTGTAGCCCACAACGGACTCACCAGACTCAGGCCTGGTAACAAAGGGGTCGGCCTGGGGGGGGGGCTGTTTAGCAGGGGCAACTTCTGTGAAGCGGGGCACTAATCTCGAGTGACAGGGTGTGTTGATTCCATGCTGCCAACATTGCTCTAGTAGCCACGAATTCCTGTGCTGAATTTGGGCCATTGCATGTTTATTTGGCAAGGCACAGAAGGAGCAGGGAAAAGGCATGGCGATGTCTTTGTCCTTCCTCTGCAACCATGAGGGCTAGGACAGCTGTTATTTGGGTGGAGCTTCTGGGGTTTTCGTGTGTGTGTGGAAAAAGCTGAAGGTCTTGGGATCTCCAGTTTCCTGGCAAGCACCAGAACCGAGTGGGATTTACAATGAGAAAAGGAAGGCGACTGCATTATCTCATGGTTGCTGATACACTTGTCCTCTTTTGCCCCCAGAAGGCCAAAGTAAACTGCAACCAGATGAAGTGCCCGGTCCTTAATTGCCCAAATCCAGTCCGGGACCTTCACCAGTGCTGCTCCAGGTGCCCAGGTAAGCGGGGCTTAGTGCCTCTTTCCCCTTTGAATGCATTTCCATTTCTTCCGCCCATCAGTGGAACACGAACACTCCACTTTGCCATCATGATTCGTATGCCTCTCCATGCGTTCGTCTAATCTCATTTTAAAATCACCTAAGATAGTGGCCATCGCCACATCTTGTGGCAGTGAGTTCCATAGGTTCAACACACAGCCTCCTTCTGGGAGTTTGCACAAAGCACGCTCTCTACCACCACGATGGGCCCTCCTGGGCAAACCGCTGTGGAGAGGCAATGGAGAAATGTCTCCGAGATGGCCGGTGTCATTCCTTTCTTTCCCCCTCCTCTTCCTCAGTAGATCCTCAGACATCCCCTGGAATCCAGCCCCGTGTCAACACCTCCTGCCAGTACAATGGGACAACGTACCAACACGGCGACATTTTCACCAGCAGCGAACTCTTCCCCTCTAAGCGGGCAAACCAGTGCACCAAGTGCAGCTGCTCAGTAAGTGGCTCGGGGTGCAATCCGCTGAATTCCGTGGGACTTACTCCCAGGAAAGAGTTTGTCAGGTGGCAGACTTAGGGTGCAACCCCTAAGGAAGCTCTCCTGTGCCAGCCCCAGGCACAGGAGCAGGAGCAAGACTCCGAGGCGCAGCGGAAGACTGCCAGACCCCAGCCTCCTTCCTTCCTTCCTTCCTTCCTTCCTTCCTTCCTTCCTTCCTTCCTTCCTTCCTTCCTTCCTTC
>JAJKFI010000017.1:1934594-1949795 GCA_029204185.1 Lerista edwardsae | reverse complement strand
TTCCTTCCTTCCTTCCTTCCTTCCTTCCTTCCTTCCTTCCTTCCTTCAGAGAAGCAGAGGGTGCCTGGCAGTGGTGTCATCTAAATGATTTAAGAACAGGTACTCACTTTTGATTGGCACGTGTCGGGACCCGCCCACCGGAAGTGACATCATAAGCCGGAAGTGAGGTCGTGGCAGGAAGGGACATGAAAAAAGCCCTTTTTGAGGCCTCAGATGATTTTAAACTGACCCAACAGTTGCAACAGTATTCCACAGCACCCCCAGAACATGTGAAGGAGGCCTGGCATCATGTTAAAACCCCAGAGCAGCTCATTTTTCAGTGGCAAGGCAAGGCAAGGCTCCGCTTGCTGCCTGCCTGCCTGCCTGGCTCTGAGAACATGCAGGCAACTCAAACGTGCAGGAAATTCAAACGTTGCAGAGGGCGGAGTTGACGAGTGGGCGGGCGAATGGGCGGGGCCAGCTGTAATCCTAGAAACCAGTACTCGCGTACCCCCACGTACCCCCTGCATGACATCACTGGTGCCTGGTGAGAAAGTGGTCCCAACAGGGGTCCAGGGCTAAGCAGCCCCTTCCCCATGCCACCACCCCACACACAGCTGCTGCCCCCCAAGGAAAAGGCGACAGGCCTGGGCCAAGCGGGCTGGCATCCTAATGTGCCGCTTGGCCCCACCCTCAGTGGGGAGCTGTGGCTCTGCGAGGAAGGGCAGAGCAGCGTCTCCAATGGGGAACGCTTGACGCCCTCACCGAAGGGCACCCCCAGGATTCCTCCTTTGCAGGGAGGGGGGCAGGGAGAGGCACACCTGTGACGGTGTAAAGCCGACACCTGTGAGTAGCCTGGGTGTGCCCTGTGACATTTGCGGGCTCAGGTGCTTTCCTGTAGCGAGAGCATCTGTCTGCTGGTTGGGGGGCTCAGCTTCTCACGATGGGACTTTTGGGGTTTCTTAGGAAGGCCAGATCTACTGCGGCCTGGTGACCTGCCCAGAACTGTTGTGTGCCTTGCCTGAAACCGTGCCAGATTCTTGCTGCCAAGTCTGCAGAGGTAACAAGGGGAACCCACCCACCCGCACACAGAGCTTGCAGTGGGGGGGGACACACATGGAGGGAGCCTCTCTCACGTATCCAGAGAGGGCCCCATTCCCAGACGCTCTCGTCTGCAGAGACTCCTGCTTGTGCCACTCGGCTGTGATTCCAGGGTCAACGCAGCAATTTTGCAGTTCTGTGGGAAAATAAATGTGCGTCTTGTAGTATTGGGGGGGATCAGGCAGCAGAATGGGGGGGGTGCTCATCTCTGCCTCCCGGCTTCCACTCCTGGCTGCCACTTCTCCTCCCACTCCCTGGTTTGGAAAAGGAACAGGAAATGAGGAGGGGAGGCAGGGCCTGATCCAGCGCATTGGAGCAGTGGGGGGGGGGCAGAGCCTGGCACGCCATTGGCTTCTGGCAGGCCACCTCAGGCATCAGAAGGTCTCTGGCCAGCCCCGGTTGGAGGAGAGGAGAGATGCTCAGTTGTTCCCTCCTCACGGGGGGGGGCATTTCTTTCCCCCAAGGGTCACATTTCCATAAGCCCCCCATGCTGGGCCAGCCTGTTGCAAGGAGCCCCCTCCTCCAACGACAACGTTGGTTCTTTTCTTTTCACAGACAGTTCCTCCGAGACCCCAGCAGAAGAGCATCCGCAGTTAAACAGAGGTGTGGTAAGTGCAATTTTCTCTTTACAACCCCCCCCTCCCACAACTTTAAACACAATTATTGAATTTAATTTATGAAAAGGTCTGGGGTCTGGGCTTCAGCATCAATCGCTCGGACATGTGTGACAATCAGATGCTGCGGGCATGTAGCATTTGTCTTAGAGCGCAATCCTAACCTGGAGTTAGGCCGGCCCAGCTACACCAGCAAAGTTTGGCTGGCACAAGCGACAGCGCAATTTTTAGACCACCTTTGAGAGCACAATCCTAAACTGGAGTTAGGCCGGCATTAGCTAAGCCAGCAAAGTTTGGCCAGCACAAGGGCCACCGTCAAGTGCATTTGGACCACTCTCGGAGTCAGGGAGGATGGTGCGCATCTGTGTGTTGGCCTCTCTGACTGAGAGTGGTCCAAACATACTTTACAGTGTCCCTTGTGCCGGCCAAACTTTGCTGGTCTAACTGTGCCAACCTAGCTCAGTTAAGGATTGCGCCCTGGGTCAGAGAAGCCAGCTACAGACATGCGCCATCCTCCCTGACTCTGAGAGTGGTTCAAACGCACTTCACGCTGGCCTTTGTGCCGGCCAAGCTTTGCTAGCCTAACTGTGCTGGCCTAACTCCAGATTAGGGTTGTGCCTTTAGTGACAGGACAAGAGAGGCAAGATCTTTACTTTTTAATGCTCTGGTCCTAAGCATGTTGGCCAGCATCCAAAGAATGGACATGCAGGAGAGGGAAGGCTTGTCTTCATGGCCAAAGAGACAAATCACCCTTTCCTGTTGAATGGGCAAAGCCTTAGGGGAAGAAGATGGGCCAGTGCTCTAACCCAGTGGTGTCATCTAAATGATTTAATAACAGGTACTCACTTTTGATTGGCACGTGTCGGGACCCGCCCACCGGAAGTGACGTCATAAGCTGGAAGTGATGTCGTGGCAGGAAGTGACATGAAAAAAGCCCTTTTTGAGGCCTCAGACCATTTTAAACTGACCCAACAGTTGCAACAGTATTCCACAGCCTGGCATCATGTTAAAGTGACCCAACAGTTCCAAAACCCCAGAGCAGCTCATTTTTCAGTGGCAAGGCAAGGCAAGGCTCCGCACGCTGCCTGCCTGGCTCTGAGAATGTGCAGGCAACTCAAACGTGCAGGAAATTCAAACGTTGCAGGGGGCGGAGTCAACGAGTGGGCGGGGCCAGCCATAATCCTAGAAACCGGTACTCGCGTACCCCTGCGTACCCCCTGCATGGCATCACTGCTCTAACCCAGTGAGTCCTGGAAGTGACTGATGCTCTGGCAATCTTGTCTCGGGTACCACATATTTTTCAAACTCAGAGGAATGGAAAAAAAGGCCTTTCATCAATCAATCAATTTTGTATTGCTTTTCAACACAAAGTTCACAAAGCACTTTACAGGCTATTTTATATTAATTAATTAATTAATTAATTAATTAATTAATTAATTAATTAATCATCAACAACAATGCCATGCAAAATCCTATTGCTGCACCCCATTGGCTCCAGTATGTGCAACAGTGGTTGTGTTGTGCTGATCCACGTGGTTTTATTGACTGAAACTTGGCGAGGCCAGAAGGCATTCTGGACCACGGTTCCATTCACTGCAGGGCCTCTGATTGGCTGTAGAAACTCCCATGCTCTTCTCTGTGGACGTCACTGTCCGAGATGGCCGGCCAGTTCTGCCGCAGAGCAGGTGCACAGCACGCAATGGCCACAATCCCCTGCGCAGTGCGCTCCGTGTTCCCGGCCCAGCCCACTCCAGTGTGGCAGCTGATCCGTCCATTCCAGCATTCCTTGGCGGCATGCTGAGGACAGAGGCGGCTGCCGGCAGAGGCAAAGGCCCAGGTTGGCAGGTGGGGCTGCTCTGCCGGGTTGAGCCAAGGCGGACTGAGCGGTCGCTGAGGGAGCTGCTCTGTCCCGCAGACTCACCAGATCTCCTTGTTCCTGGGTCTCCAGAGGCACTCGCAGCAGCAGTGTGGACCGGCGTCGAGGACGGTTGGGTCCCTGGGAGTGGTCGAGGCGCCGAGCAGCCCGTCGCTGGACTCCCTCCCGAGAAACGTCTGGCACAACGTGGGAGGCGGCACCACCGTCCAGATCATCCTGAAGGAGAAGCACGAGAAAGGTAACGGTGCAGTGGTGTCATTCAAATGATTTAGGAACAGGAACTCACTTTTGATTGGCACTTGTCGGGAACCCGGAACCATCCACGGAGCCCGCTAGGATCCGGAACGCCCGTTCCCCCTGAATGACATCACTGTTCCCTAGGAATCCGGAGTCGCTCCCTTTAACCCTCTGAGTGCCGGCCGACCAAGAAGAAAAGCTCTTTGCGGAGGAATTGGGAGGGGGGAGGAGGGAGAGTGAAGTGGGCGGAGTCAGCCCTAATTTTAACTAGTGGAACTGAGTTCCCCCGCGTTCCCCCTGCATGACATCACTGCTTCCATGCCCAGCTCCGAGGCCCTGTCTCTCCGCTGGACGGCTGGGGGTGCCTGAACTTCCTCCTGCCCGCCCTATGGCTGCTGCTCTGGGTGGGGAAAAAGCAGCTGAGCGAAGCCCCTCCCTCCTGCTGTGTCCCTGCAAATCACTTCCTGCCGCACAGGAAAGGGGGAGGGCTTGGAAACTGGAACTGTGACGTGGCCATTTATGCATGCACGTATTTATTTTATCTTCTGCCCCGCCTTTCCGCCCCAAGGGCAACCGAGGCAGCTTACAACATTAAAATTATAAACATTAAAATCAGATAAAACAATAACAGTAGGACGATTAAAACAATATCATTAAAATAACATTAAAACAATTAAAATTTAAAAATGAACAGCCCCGCACCCCCATGGATCCCATGGTTGCAGTTAAAAATGCCAGCCAGCTTGTCAGTAGCTAATAGCTTCTGTAAATAAAAAAGTTATAATGCCCCACCGAAAGTGGCCAAAAGAGGGAGCTGTTCTTAAGTCTAAGGGGAGGGCATTCCACAACTGTAGGGCCACCACCGAGAAGGCCCTGTTCCTGGCCACCATCCCTCTCACCTCACCTGGTGCCGGCGCAGTCAGAAGGGCCCTCCCAGATGACCTGAGAGTGCGGGTGGGGTTGCATGGAAGGAGGCGGTCCCTCGAATACCCCAGACCCCAGCCGTCCAGGGCTGGAGCGCACTCAGCTCAGCCTCCGCTCCCCTGTCCTGGGAATGCAAAGGTGCCCGCACTCCCATCCGCCTGCCAGGCCCTGCCCGGACTGAGCCTGTGTGCCCAGGACCTGGCATGTGCCGGGGGTGTTTGCCCCCTTCCTTGCTCCCCTTCCAACCCGGCCTTCTCCTCTCTCTCCAGCCTGTGTGTACAACGGGAGGACCTACTCTCACGGGGAAGTCTGGCACCCCACCTTCCGCTCCTTCCTGCCGCTCCCGTGCATCCTGTGCACCTGCAAAGATGGGAGGCAGGACTGCCAGAGGATTACCTGTCCTGACGAGTTCGCCTGTGCAGCACCTGTACGCGCAGAAGGGAAATGCTGCCGAGTGTGCCCAGGTACCTTTCCTGCAAAATGCCGCCTCAGAGCGCAATCCTCCTCGGCTGGCCGGCCCGTCACCGCCAGATCCAACATTCGTTCCCTTACCGTAGGGGAGGCTCCAGCCCCCCCCCCCCAGTGCGCTCCTCGGATCTGCACCTGCTAAACAGGGCTTTAGTAGTAGAGTGGACAGTGCTGGGCTAGCAGAGCAAGGGTCTGACTCTGCAGTGGGATTTGGGTGAAAGGGGGGAGAAAAAACAGAGTGGGGTGGAGAGAGGTTCCGAGTCCCAAGGAAGGTTTATCTTCCTCCAGGAATGGGTGTGGATTTTTCTGCAGGAGGATTTTCCCTCCTGCTCTTGCTCTGCCAACGACACTGTACACACTTAGCTCCTACTAAATTGGTATCACGACTAATAACCATTGAAATACTGATTGGCCATTCTTCTAAAGTCTTCCTTCTAAAGCCACGATTGAGGGCCCAACCCTAACCTGGAGTTAGGCCAGGACAGTTAGACCAGCAAAGTTTGGCTGGCACAAGGGATATAGTAAAGCAGACATGTGCTATCCTCCCTGACTCCAGGCGTGGTCCAAATGCTCTTTACAGTTGTCCCTTGTCAGCCAAACGGTGCTGATCTAACTGTGCCAGCCCAACTCCAGGTTAGGATTGTGCCCTGAATCTTGTGACTATCACTTTCAAAGTACATTCAGCACTGTCCAAGGGAAAGCCTTTTCCATAGTTTGTCCCAACTCCTGCCGATCAGTTTCATTTCACTGCTACCCGTCTCTGCCCCACACAGCTCATTCATGCAACGTCTCTTGATTGTGTTTCTGGGAAGCCATTGACACTGGTTTGTGTTGTTTCCAACCCGCCCCCCCCCAGAAGACATGGTGCATCCCGCAAATGCAATTGACACCACTAGCTGCAGAGTGTCGATCTACATGTTTGTGCCGTCCAGCTCTGAGAACCCAAAGGACAGCCTGAGGAAAATTGCAATTGAGCGGGAATCGTCAGCGGATGTGGAAATCTACAGTTGGAAACAAGTGAACGGTGAGTCCGTCAGCCAATATTTGGGATTTTAAAATCATAATTAGTGCAGATTTTGAGTCAAAGATGAAACATTAATACGTTCAAGCAGTAATGAAGAAGTGAGTTCCTCTGGGCATGTATTAAGTATTTCTTCCCAGTACTTTACTGTGTCCCTTGTGTTGGTCAAACATTGCTGGCCTAACTGTGCAGGCCTAACTCCAGATTAGGATTGCACCCTGAAATAAGTTAAATGGTCACAATATGTAAAACAGATACACAAAGGATCACTGGAGTGACTCTGTGCTTAGGGATGAAAAGGGACAGCTGCTCTCTCCCTGTTAAGAATAAAAGAGCCAGTTGTTTAAAAGTGCCTGTTCGCTCAGCAGAGATTTCCCTACTACACCCTTTAGGGTTCAGTTGAATCTCATTCCTATACCCAAAGGGGCCCTTCGGACTGTAGCCCTTCTTTTGGGTCTTGTATGCTGAAAAATCTGTGTCTGTTTGCAGAGATCTTTCATCTGGTTAAGATCCAGAAGATCAACAAGCAGGAGTTCAGGCAAGAAATGCAGAACTTTCGGCTGATCTCCAGGACAAATGAAGGTATATATAACACAACTGAAGTTTCTGAAATGATTGTGATCAGGTTGGGTCCATCTTGGTCTTTGCCAACCTTCGATCCAACAGAGCAAGAGTTTGGTGAAGGTGCTGTGAACTTCATGGGTCAAAAACACGGGCAAGAGAGAGAAGCTGGAATTGCGAGCAAACTGCCTGCCTAGACGACAGGCTGCCTGAAATGCCTGGCTTGGCGAGCGGCTGAGCTCTTCCTCTTCTTGTCACCACAGACAGACCAATGAACGCCATGGGACCGAGGCTGCTTGTAAAGATAATTGCTGAGGTGCACTCCCACCCCAGACTGGAGGGGAGGGACTGCATCTCTGAATGCTCCCCCTTGTGTGCAATACCTCCTGGCATGAAAGCAAAGCATCTTGGGGAAAGTTTGGGGCCTTTTACTTTAGATGAAAACAGAAGCTAAAAGGACACAGGCTCAAAACTGATAGTTATGCATAGTGTAGAGAACGCAGAGAGACAGCGGAATTTTTGTCTCTTTCTTGTAACACTGGAATTCAGGGTCACCCACTGAAATTGACTGGCAGCAGATTCAGGGCAGAGACATTTCAGGACTGCCACCAAAGGACAATTCCCCAAATTCGGGGGGGGGGGCGGCGGCGCGGGAGCCAGCTGGTAGAAAAGTTTAGGTAGAGCCACAAAGCTTCTGTCGCATTTCCTAGGGATCCCCCTCTGCTTGCCCCTTATGAAACAGAGCAAGAGAAGCACAACTTTACCTCCTAGTGGTGAGGGCCTCAGGAATTGACCACATACTAAAAGTGTGTGTGGCTAACTCTTGGAGAAAGACCTGGGCCTTTTTGTCTGGGTGCAGCTGCAGAAATGCGCACCTAGAATCCCCTCCCACTGCTAACTGGGCTCGTATGCCGTGGTTCCTCCTCCCCATTGCCCCACCTGACAAGCCGCAGAAAGGAAGGACTGCTTTTAGCAAGCTGTTCTTTGCAGACTGAAGAAGGTGTGAACACACTGCCTTACACGCCAAATTTATTCTGTGCTCGGCTTTGTCAGCTGCTGAAAAAGGAAATTATTCACCTTGCACTCAAATGCCTGTTGGAAGCGCGGACATCTGCTGGCATGTCCTTGAAAGTGGGTCACGGATTGTGACTCCCGCCCCCCCCGCCCTTGCAGTGCATCTTTTCCAAAGTCCTTTTTGGACACAAACGTGGGCTGTTTCATACGCAGTTTGATTCATCTTGAAAAAGGAAAACAATAATGGTCCTTTCTCCACCCCAAATATGAAAAATAGTTCCTGGATAGAGAATCCGTATTGAATCAGCACGCCTGCAGTCATTTTTGGCGGATGGAGGGATAATATATAGCTTATGGCCTCTTTTGTGTATGCTTCATGGCTCTCATGATGGATGAGTCATCCTCATAATGCTCCGTCTTCTTTCCTCTTCTAGCTTACTGGAACATGTTCCTGGTGTAGGGCCAGAAGTGCAGAGGCCGGAGAGCCCTGACAAAAGGACCAAATAACTTGTAACAAGAAAAGGATATTGATATTAATATATATGAGAAAAGTTGCACCAATAAATAAGCGATCGCGCGAGGAACAGGCGCGTCCTCACCAGCTGTATGAAAACTCCAGGGACTCACCTGCCGCGATGACCGCCATGTGGCCGCCTAATTCACCGCTCCGAGACTGCCGGCTCCGGCAACCAGGCAACCTCCAGGCCAAACGGACTCCGCACTCAGATGCTGCTTGAGGAGAGGAGAGGAGAGGAGAGAGGTGCTTCTGAGGGCGAGGGGAAAACGGGACTGTGGAGAGCCTAGAGGAGACTCGGACAGGTCTTGACTCTGCTCTTGGGCCAACCCAGTGGTGTCATTCAAATGATTTAGGAACAGGAATTCACTTTTGATTGGCACTTGTCGGGAACCCGGAACCAGCCACGGAGCCCGTTAGGATCCGGAATGCCCGTTCTGGTCTGTTCCCCCTGAATGACATCACTGCCTTCGCCCCCCTAGGAATCCGGAGTCGCTCCTTTTAATCCTCTGAGTGCCGGCCGACCAAGAAGAAAAGCTCTTTGCAGAGGAATTGGGAGGGGGGAGGGGGGAGAGTGAAGTGGGCGGAGTCAGCCCTAATTTTAACTAGTGGAACTGCGTTCCCCCGCGTTCCCCCTGCATGACATCACTGGGCCAACCCTTTCAGGATGGGGAGGAGAGTGGCATGTTCCGAGAGCGCCCGGTCACTCCCTTGCCCTACGCTGGCAGGCTGCACACCAGGCACAATCCCTCGGGAAGCTCGGGGGGGGGGGCTCCTGTTCGTTTCAGCAGGGCTTGTGCAGGGGCACTTCCTGATTAGATTGGGTTGTGGCCTTTTAGCACGATAAATTACAGGCATCCCAGGCTGCAGTCCTGTCCACACTTACCTGGAAGTAAGTCGCGTTGGCTATAATGGGACTTACTTCTGAGCAGACATGCCTAGGCTTGGGCTGCCAGTCTTTCACTGCCCCGGTAGACCGAACAGAACATGAAAGTAAGAAGCAGCAGATCACACTGCGCGGAGCCAGGGCTGACGCAATTTTAGCTCGACCGTTAAATGCGGAGTGGGAGACCAGATTGCTGCGCCCTCATCGCTGTTAAGGCCCCGGAGTGGGCGGCAGAGGAAGGCCCGTTTCAGAAACGCGTTTTGTTTTCAGTGGGAGGCAACGATGAGCGTTTGTGCAGGCAGAAAAGAACACACGAACAAATCCAGTCTGGAATGTGTCCGGAGTTGCTGCAGACAGCACTCCCAGTACAGGAACAGTCCATGGAAACGAGCAACCCCCAGCCTTCTGCCAAGAGGCCTGGAATCCTGTCTGGCAGGGGGCGAATTAGTTGAACTCCAGCACCCTCTGGAATACGGCGAGGGCTCCTGCCTGGGAGGACCCACAGCCCAGGGCACCAGGCATTTTGCACGCCAACATTGCACTCCCTGGTGGCACCTCCGGTTATAATCTCTGGCACCAGGCTGGAGGGACCTGGATCTCTGGCAGGGGTCTTGGAGCTACTGCCAGCCCCAGTAAACAGTGCTGGCCTGAGTGGCTCAGCGCTGTGACTCTGCAGAAAACAGGTGCATTTCCCTGGCGCCTCTCAGTAGCCGCCCCACCTGGCCGCTTGGAGTGTGTGTGCAGCCCAGGCTGCTGGGCTAGTTTCCATCATTCTCCTTCCCAGTCCCCTCCCTCCCAAATCCCTGGGAATATCACCTTGGGGAGGTCTGGATTTCCCTGTTGTTCTGGATGAGCCCTTTCAGGACCTGGTAATACTGTTGAAAGCAGCGGCGTCACTCACCCGGTACTCTGGGCGGGACTTAGCTTTGAGCGGCAGCCCGCCCGTTGCGTCATGCTGCGTTCCGCTGCTTTCCCGCCTGCCCCGGCGGGCATACCGGGTGAATGACGCCGCTGGTTGAAAGGTACAAGGAACTGGGATTCCCCCTGTACAGCCGTGTGTGTGTGTGTGTGTGTGTGTGTGTGTGTGTGTGTGTGTGAGAGAGAGAGAGAGAGAGAGAGAGAGAGAGAGAGACATTAGCAGAGTTCAGATGGGTTCCTCATACACTGAACCCAGAACTGAACTGTCTCATTTTTCCAAAGTTTGATGAGACGTCCGTGTGGCTGTGTTGATGCTGAGCTTTGACCTCAGAATTTAAAAACTGCACAGCCTTTCATGATTCAGATTTGGATGGCTGGTTGTGACATAACAGAACTCGTTGCGATGACAAGCTGAGCTCAAATGGCTTTTTGCTGCATCTCTTGGTGTCTTTAATCTGAATGGGAAACAAGCATTGGCTCGCATGTTCTCTGTTGCCACGACCCTGAATTCATGAGTGATGCTTTCCCAATGGAAAAGTATGTCATGTGGCCCTGGAAAAAAAGCTCTCTGTGGCATTTGGTCCACCTTATGCATCAGCCGCACTCAAACACCTGCTATTAGGTGCACTCAGAAATGTGTGCACTTGACCTCTCAAGAGCACATTTGCAATGGTCATTCCTCTGGTTCTTGTGTGACACACTGTTAGGAAACGAGAAAGGTTGGGATCCTGTGAACTGTATGTTGCTTTAGCCTGCAATTTGGGATGGGCTTTTTTATTGCACTCCTGAAGGCCAGGGGAGCCTCTGGGGCCCCCTCGGACACAGTGATGTCATGCAGGGGGTACGCGGGGGTACGCGAGTACTGGTTCCTAGGATTACGGCTGGCCCCGCCCATTTGCCCGCCCAGTCGTTGACTCCGCCCCCTGCAATGTTTGAATTTCCTGCACGTGTGAGTTGCCTGCATGTTCTCAGAGCCAGGCAGGCAGCGAGCGGAGCCTTGCCTTGCCTTGCCACTGAAAAATGAGCTGCTCTGGTGTTTTGGAACTGTTTGGAACTGTTGCTCTGGGGTTTTGGAACATTTTAACATGATGCCAGGCCTCCTTAACATGTTCTGGGGGTGCTGTGGAATACTGTTGCAACTGTTGGGTCAGTTTAAAATCATCTGAGGCCTCAAAAAGGGCTTTTTCATGTCACTTCCTGCCACAACATCACTTCTGGCTTATGACGTCACTTCTGGTGGGCGGGTCCCGACACGTGCCAACCAAAAGTGAGTACCTGTTCTTAAATCATTTAGATGACACCACTGCTCAGACACAACGCAAGGATTTACAGTCACACTGTCTTCACTGGGCCCTACTAGTCAGAATCCATTTCCTCCTCCTTTCAGATGAGTGTGTTGCCCATTTCTTCCCTCTGGTGTGTAGGATCTGCTTCCCCAAGAAGGGACCCCCCCAACACAGGCTTCTTACCTTTTCATCAAGCTTCAGACACGATGAGTGTTAAAACACAAATAGCATTTCTGTGTAGGGAAAAGCGCCCAAGCTGCAGACACACGGTTGTGTCGGATAATCCACATGTTGCCTGCTTGCTGCTTTTTGGGGGGCTGAGCGTTTGTCACCTTTCAACTATCAGCCTTTGCTAGGACTTTTGGGAACTGCCGGAATTCTAGTTGCCAAGTGCGTTGTTAATGCTTCTGTGCAGATAGGCACACATGCGCTGTATAAAAATGTGGTGGCCAGCACAGGCCCCCAATCAGCTCCACTGCCCAAGAGGTGAACGGAGCAAGTCATGCTGCCCTTTGGGGCAGTAAGTTGGGAGGGGTTGGCCAAGCCACATTCTGATCCGAAGCCTCTGTCACCCACTCTGTCCACATCTGCGTGTTTATAACAAAACATTTTCCCTCACTGACCTCTGCCTGCAGTGATGTTAGCAGGGTTGTGCGAACCTAATGGTCTGAACTGTGCACCAGGCTTGCGCATTGCTATGGCCGATCTGTGTAGCTCACATCATACCTGCTGTGCTATGCTCTCACAGGAGGGATGCATCTGCCAAAGATCCTTTTTGTCCTTTGTCTTGAGGAAGGTGCATTCCTTGCCCTTGTACTCACACCTCCTGGAGACAGCTTCGGGGGATTTACAGGTGTATAAATGTATTGAACTCTGTTGTAAGTGTTTTAATAAAGCTATTTATTTGAAGAGGCATGCCTCTGTTGTGTTGATTAGAAATACACTGCTCTAGCTTGTGCAGTGTTTTGTTTGGTGTTTTTGCATGTATCTGTTGATCACATTTTTACCTCCAAGGAGTTTAGGGATCATCCTAGTTTTTTTTGCAAGGTGCTGCAGCCTGGAATGCGGCCTGATGCCATCTCAGGTCCGTCTCCTCTGTGCTACAAAAACACCCCCAAGCCTTTACCCTGCTCCTTGTGTGGTGCCAGCAAGTGCAGGACTTCCTGTTTCATTGCCGGGACCCTAGCATGGAATGTCCCTTTGCGGCAGCACCACACATTGCTGAGCTGATGTTTCCACTGAGCCGCCAATCACAACCCCAGGATCAGCATATAAGCAAAATTAGGATTTGTTTTGCTCTCATCCTGAACCCCATTTGTCATTTTGCTGCCCATTCCCACAGTCTGGAGATATTCCTTCAGAAGTCTTCAAAATCTGTTTTTGTTTTTATTACCTTACATAATTTGGTGCCATCCATAAACTTGGCTACTTCACTGGCCAAAATTCAGAGCATCAATGAACACATTAAAAAAAGCTTGAACGACAGTCTTTTGAAGGAGCACACTTCTTACATCCTTCCATTTTCCTCTTCTGTTTCATGTCCTTTAATCTGTTAAAAAGGTAAAGGTTTCCCCACGACCGAATGGTCTAGTCGTGACCAACAGTAAGGGGCGGTGCTCATCTCCGTTTCTAAGCCTGTAGAGCCAGTGTTTGTCCCGAGGACAAGCTTCCATGGTCATGGGGCCGGCATGACTATACACCGTAGTCAGTGGTGTCATCTACTCTCTTGCAGACGGAACGCTGGGCGGGACTTAGAGTGATCGACAGCCCGTCGACTCACTTCCACTTTCTTCGCGCTCCCCGCGCGGCTTTCCCTCGCCTTGGAGGGGGCGCCTGCTCGCCCAGGCACCTGGCGCCCCCCCATCCCCCCTGGCGAGCAGGCGCTCCCTCCGAGGCGAGGGAAAGCTGCGCGGGGAGCGCGAAGAAAGCAGAAGTGAGTGGACGGGCTGTCGATCACGCTAAGTCCCACCCGGCATACCGTCTACTGGGGAGTAGATGACACCACTGGCCGTAGTGCACGGAACGCCGTTATCTTCCCACTGAAGTGGTCCCTATTTATCTACTTGCATTTTTAGGTACTTTCAAACTGCTAGGTTGGCAGGAGCTGGGACAAAAGATGGGAGCTCACTCTGTTGCGCAGTCTTGAACTCCCAACCTTCTGGTCAGAAAGCCCAGTAGCAGCAGATTAACCCACTGCGCCACCATGTAGTAATCCATAAAAAGACCATTCTCTTCTTCCATGATCCTTGCAGAGGTGATTTCAGCAGGATTACACTGAAGGAACGGGTTAAATATTCCCTTCCCAGCAGCTTCTGATCCAATTCAGTGGCATATCAATGGAGTGGTGGGGGGTGTCGTCTGCTCTGGGTACCAACAATAAGAGGGTGCTAAGGAGGCACCATGATGCTCCTGCCTTTTCCGCGTGACCCTCTGACATGCCGAAGAGCGGTGAGCAGGAGAGCCAGCAGAGCTCGCCACAATCAACCCGATGCACACTCGCACACACACCTGCACTCGGTACATCATGGCTGGCTTCTCCTCCATCTGGCAGCGAATGCTCAGCAACCCGGAAGTGATGTGATGTCATCGTATCACGGCTAAACTTCCTGGTTGCCAAGCTCCGCTCTAGATGATGCCCCTCCCAGCAACGCCACAATGCCAATCAAATGTGATCAAGGGATGATTCCCACCCCCACAGCTGATATTAAAGAAGAAACCCGCTCCAAAATGCTGGGCCAAACTACATGTTTAACATAATAGCCAGTTTAACATGTGGCCTTTTTGGAACTCAAGTATATGATGACGACCAGATCACCCTAATCCACTTTCAAACTGCTCTAAAAGTTTAGTGAGGCAAGTCTCCTGTTGCAGAAGCTGGGCTGGTTCTTCCTCACTGAGACTTGCTTTTCTGCCGGCTTCACAATTCTGCTTTTAGTTGGCATAATTCTGCCTTTCCACCACTGCACCTGAACAGGGGTTCTGCTAACTAGCTTGTTGTTTCCCCACAAACCTCCTTCTAAAAAATGGCATCACATTACCTGCTTTCCAGGCCTTCTGTACAGAGTCTGATTTTGTTAGAGTTGCAGTCCTATACCCACTTACTTGAACACAATGGAACTTACTTCTGAGTAGCCACGCATAGGGGGTGCGCATTGACAATTTCCCACTAGGTTGCCATCTGGACCTGGTGATTTGCTGATGCTTGATTTTCTTTTTGGTCCTAGACCAGTGATGGCGAACCTATGATACGCGTGTCAGAGCTGACAAAAACTGAGGGTGCAATCCTAACCTGGAGTTAGGCAGGCATACGTAGGCCAGCAAAGCGCATTTGGACCGCTCTTGCAGTTAGGGAGAACGGTGCACATCTTTGTGCTGGCCTCTGTGACTCCGAGAGTGGTCTAAACCAGTGGTGTCATCTAAATGATTTAAGAACAGGTACTCACTTTTGATTGGCACGTGTCGGGACCCGCCCACCGGAAGTGACGTCATAAGCCAGAAGTGATGTCGTGGCAGGAAGTGACATGAAAAAAGCCCTTTTTGAGGCCTCAGATGATTTTAAACTGACCCAACAGTTGCAACAGTATTCCACAGCACCCCCAGAACATGTGAAGGAGGCCTGGCATCATGTTAAAACCCCAGAGCAGCTCATTTTTCAGTGGCAAGGCAAGGCAAGGCTCCGCTTGCTGCCTGCCTGCCTGCCTGGCTCTGAGAACATGCAGGCAACTCAAACGTGCAGGAAATTCAAACGTTGCAGGGGGCGGAGTCGACGAGTGGGCGGGCGAATGGGCGGGGCCAGCTGTAA
>JAJKFI010000017.1:1908690-1928737 GCA_029204185.1 Lerista edwardsae | reverse complement strand
GCCTGTTGTCTTGTGCACTCCCTGAGGCATCTGGTGGGCCACTGTGAGATACAGGAAGGTGGACTAGATGGACTTGGATGTGGCCTGATTGGGCTCTTCTTATGTTCTTATGTACAACAATACCTGCACTTTGATCTGATTAGGGACCAGAGCATGGATAAAAGTAAAAAATGGATGAATGTCATAGTCCTATTTAGCTTGTAAATGTATTTTGGCCAGTGGAAAACAAATTTTACAACACATGCAAATATGTGCACCTAAATTAAGCAGAAACAGAAGAAACACAAGAATTTCAATGAACATCATAGAAGGTTGGAAGAAAGAGGAAAGCAAGTGGACAAAATTTGGAATGTGGTTATAATAGAAAATGGTTGACAGAGCAAAACAGTTGAAAGTCAAGTGGATGAAAGTTAAGGCATGTTTGTTATGCAGGGGTCTAGCACACCTCTTGTTTCACTCTGGCTGCATGGCTGACTGCTCCAGTCCTATGGCTCAGCTGTTCCCTATATTGCCATGGTGCAAAAGAGGAGAAGCCCCTGCATGCCCTACAACCGTGATTTTCAACACTTTTTCTTCTCATGAGCTCTATGCTCTTCGCCATTTGTGATGTCACTTCCAGCTTCTGCAGCTGTGTCTAGGGATACCGTCTATAGTATTGAATTGATTGTCCCTCTGCAATCTCATCTCCTGATTGTTGCAAAATCACACACACACACACACACACACACACACACACACACACACACACACCACTCCATGGCCTGTGAGTCCATCATTGGTGTGCCATGAAAGAGCCACAGGTGTGCTGTGGGAGTTTGGGGCATAGTGACTAAAAATCGGTGAAAGCCCCTTCGTGGTTCGGCCACTCTGCTTTTAGGGCAGCTATTTGTAGTAATTAATTGTCTGTCCTGGTGGAGCTGGCAGAGGAAGAGCAGAACATCTTTTCCTAGGGGCTTCTTACTGGTTTCCCGTTTTGTTTTTGGTTTTGTGAAAAAAGGGAAACAACTTCTCATTTATGTTGCCATGTAAGATGCTTTGTGAACTCTTTTGTTGGAAAGCAGCATATAAATGGATGGATGGATGGATGGATGGATGGATGGATGGATGGATGGATGGATGGATGGATGGATGGATGTGTCCCATTTTAACACACACACACATCAGAAGGAACTGCAGCAGCAAAACCATCTCTAGGTAGAACATGTCTAGGTCATTGCATTCAATTTTATCATTTTTGGTTTGCTTCTGATTTTAGGACCTGAGTTGACCTAAATTCTAAGCGCGATCGATTCTGAGTGCCTGAACTAGTCAACCTTTTTGCCCACTCCCCGTTTTATGTTGTCCTTCTTAACCAGCTCTGGGTGGTTTTATGAGACAGACCCTCCCCCTGACCCCACCCTGTGTCCTGCTCTCATCTCAGGCCGCAGCAGGCAAGGCTTTCCCATTCTTTTTTCATTCAGTTTTCAAATTTATCTTCTCTACCTGGGGAGTTCCCCGAGAGTGTCGAAACCCTGATCTTGCCTGTGGGCGGTCCTGTTTCATGAACAAACTGATAGGCACTCAGTCCCCGGAGTACGTATATAAACAGATGCCATCTAGCATCCGACTGTATGTGTGATTTTATTGATTGATTGTGCGCATTTGAAAAGCAAAGGCTGGTTTATCAATCGATAGCCAGCAAAGGGCAGGAAGGGTTCCCAGCGGTGCGCATGCGCTGACGCAGAGGAGGGCGTTCCAGTATTTGCATGCACCTGTTCCCTACAAGAGCGAGTAAGAGAGAGGTCATACCGAAGGCTTGCAACGCCAGAACTCTCTTGCTCTTTTCCTTGTCTTTAGGCTAATATTTTGCCTTGCTGTGGCTCAAGGCAAGACAGGGCAACCGAGGCCAGGCATAGTTTCCGTGGGAGCCGGATGTGGCTTGGAGGCCAGGAAAGGGCCATGACGGTAACCTCCTACGATGCAGCGTTTTGAGGTGTGTGTACAGTGTGTGCTTTCTGCACATCCTGCTGTGCTGTGGGTTGGCATCTGTACCGTCCACAAGTGCCTGCGAGCCCGGCCCTTTCCAGTCTTCCAGCCCTGAGGCAGCTGTGCCCACAGGTTGTGTTCTGCAATCTGCAAAAGGTGGGGTGTAAACCCCCTAAGGGGATGAAGCAAATGAGCTGTTTCAGCCACAGAGACCCCAAGGTAAAGAAGCATTCCTTCCCATGACTTGGAGCTGCATTCTGGCTGCATTGGCCTTGGAAAGTCTCCCTGCAGCTCCTTCTGCCCTCTTCCTCCGGAGGGGGGAGCATGGGCTGGTGCACCAACTGCCGGGGGTCACAAGGAGCTGGCCCCTTCTAGCCCTAATTATGGGTAGGGGAATGGCCAGCTTTTGTGGCAGAGTTTTGTGGCGAACAAACCTTGCGTGAAGGATGTTAAAACGTCCATCAGTTAAGGGGAGTGGATGGGAAGCCCTCGACCCCAAACCCCGAAGAGCAGCAACTGTGCATGCGATGAAAATGCCTTTGCGTGGGTTTTAATTGTAAACTGCTCTGGTACTTCGTCTTAACTGAAAAGTGGGGTGTAAACCCCCTAAGGGGATGAAGCAAATGAGCTGTTTCAAGTGCTTCTGCTCTTGGTGCAAGAACAATCCAGAGGGCCTGATTTAACCCTCACCCAGGAGAGTTTCCCATGTCTTTCACATGACCGGCTCCTCTGCCAAAGGACTCCACGCCAGTAGGCCCTGCCAGCTCTGCCAATGCGAACAGATTTGGTTGTGTTCTTATGGCAAGTTCTTGGACATGCTCTCCGGAGAGGCTTCCAATTCTCAAGTCGTAATTCACTCTCCCTGTGATAAGGTGCCCACGGTGGAGCGTGATCAAAAATGTCAGCCGTTACTATCTATTGATCTGATTGCACTGGCAAAAATATCAAAGACAACAACTGACAATTTTGCCAGTACATTTTGGGGTGGGAATCACGCCTTCAAAACAGCAGAGAACGGAGCTCGTCCGGACAAGTGCTTCGTCTCCCTGGTCCTACAGCTACCTGCGGATGCCGTCGCACGCTGAAAGAGCCGAATGTGTGTCCTGCATAACTTTGGGCAGCAGGCAGGGTAGTAAGATCATGTCTCAACGAGACTTCAGAAGACATTTCTTCTGTTTCATAAGCTACTGTTTGTTTTGGGTGTTTTGTAATTGACACCATCATTTACCCATTTACAAAATCATTTGCTTTTGCTCTACTTTTAATTGACCTCGTTTAGGACAGATTTTAATTCCACAAGAACGTAAGAAGAGCCCCACTGGATCAGGCCAAAGGCTCATCTAGTCCAGCTCCCTGTATGTCTCAGTGGCCCACCAGATGCCTCAGGGAGCACATAGGACAACAGGCTGCCTGCATCCTGCTGCCACTACCTTGAACTTAGCATCCTGAAGTAGCCTACTTCTAGAACCAGGAGGCTGCACATACCCATCCCGGCTTGTAACTTGTGATGGCCTGTCCAATCCCCTTTTAAAGGCTGCTCTGGGGTTTTGGAACTGTTGGGTCACTTTAACATGATGCCCGGCCTCCTTCACATGTTCTGGGGGTGCTGTGGAATACTGTCGCAACTGTTGGGTCAGTTTAAAATTGTCTGAGGCCTCAAAAAGGGCTTTTTTCATGTCACTTCCTGCCACGACCTCACTTCCGGCTTATGACGTCACTTCCGGTGGGCGGGTCCCGACATGTGCCAATCAAAAGTGAGTACCTGTTCTGAAATCATTTAGATGACACCACTGGCCTTATGGCCGAATCATAAGCCCATTCAGGAGGCCGCGCAGTCCCGATTCGGGCGGCACAGTCTCCTTGAATCTGTGCGTGCTGTTTAGCAGGTAACGGCGCAATGTGCCCTTGCCGCGGGGAGCCTCCAGCCTCCACTGTACTGCGCTGGGTATGTCAGCCTCGCCATTCCAGCGCAGCATAGGATTGCGCTCTCAAGTCAGACAGGCCAGCGCACAGATGTGCACCATCCTCCCTGACTCCATGAGTGGTCCAAACATACTTTATGGTGTACCCTGTATTGGCCAAACTTTGCTGGCCTAACTCCAGGTTAGGATTGCACCCTCAATCATGTCCTCACTCAGGCACCTTTTCCCTGGGTGAAGAGCCCCAAACGCTGCTGTCTCTCATCATCAGCGAGGTGCCCCAGCCTAGTAATCATTTTAGTTGCTCTCTTCTGCACCTTAACATAAGAACATAAGAACATAAGAAGAGCCCCTTTGCTGGATCAGGCCAAAGGCCCATCTAGTCCAGCTTCCTGTATCTCACAGCGGCCCACCAGGTGCCCCAGGGAGGCACGAGACAACAAGATGCTTGGATCCTGTTGCCACTCCCTTGCACCTGGTACAAGTAGCCCACCACCTTTGTAAGGAGGTTGCACAATCCATCATTGCCTATAGCCCACGATGGACCTTTCCTCCAGATATCTGTCCAATCCCCTCTTAAAGGCATCAAGACCAGATGCCATCACCACCTCCTGTGGCAAGGAGTTCCACAGATTAACTACCCGCTGGGTAAAAAAGTACTTCCTTTTATCTGTTTTAACTCTCCCAACCCTCAGTTTTAGCGGATGCCCCCTGGTTCTGGTGTTTTGAGAGAGGGAAAAGAACGTCCCTCTATCGACTCTATCCCTTCCATGCATAATTTTGTATGTCTCAATCATGTCCCCTCTCAGGCGCCTTTTTTCTAGGCTGAAGAGCCCCAAACGCTGCAGTCTTTCTTCATAAAGGAGGTGCCCCAGCCCCGTAATCATTTTTGTCGCTCTCTTCTGCACCTTTTCCAGCTCCACTATGTCCTTTTTGAGATGCGGCGACCAGAACTGGACACAATATTCCAGGTGCGGCCTTACCATCCATTTGTACAATGGCATGATAATATAACCCCTTTTCTAAGTACCCCAAGCATGGAATTGGCCTTCTTAATTCCACAATGTCCTTTTTGAGATGTGGCGACCAGAACTGGACACAATACTCAGTGATGTCATTCAGGGGGAACGGCCCAGAACGGGCGTTCCGGATCCTAACGGGCTCCGTGGCTGGTTCCGGGTTCCCGACAAGTGCTAATCAAAAGTGAGTTCCTGTTCCTAAATCATTTGAATGACACCACTGACAATACTCCAGATGTGGCCTCGTGATCGACTGGCACAAAAAACAGCTGCCACAGCTGTTGTTTCCTGCAGCTCAGCTGATGAAGGAACGCCTCTGGCGAGCTGCCATCAAAGCCTCCACAGATAGCAGTGCAAACATGCTGGGAATGGAGAGAGTTTGGCTCCAGCACTTTCTTCTGCCTTCAGTTACCCAGCAGCACTTGGGGCAGTGCCCCTCCCTCTGCCAAGGAGCATCTTGCCTTGACTTTGCACCCAAGCAGAAGCAGCAAATTCTGACTTGGAATTTGCACAGCTACTTTGATCAAGGTCAGGGTGCCCTTACGAAGACTTCCTGACACGCATGACCTTTATGTCAGTCTGTGAGGCAGCACACAGGTCAGGACGCTCCTTCAGTGTGTACATGACCTGACCTTTTACATTACCTTTATGCAAATTGTGTACACTATGCAAATTATGGAACAGGCACATGTAGCCATAATCATTTAAGGGTTAACCTCCTGCCCTGCAGGAGACGAGGGTAAGCTGGGGGGGGGGGAAAGCAGAGTTTGTGCATGATGAAACCTGTTCTCACTAGAAAGCTGGGCCTGGCTGGCATCTCACCTGTAAGGTAGGCACGGCTTATGCTGTTTGGCAATGAAGGGAAAGGATGCTCCTTCCCTTTCAGTGAAGGGAGAAAAAGCTCCAGGGACTGCTGAACAGTATGGGGGGGGGGCTCCCCTGCCCCCAGAAGCTGACATTGCCACATTGCCATGACAGTGTGGCTGTTCTGTGGGACTTGGACCTCCCTGGAGGCCTGGTGAAAAGTCTGCTGTGGGTGTTTAGCAACCTCTGCTCTGCCTATTCCAGGTGCTCGTTGCAGGTGTTGCTGTGCAGGAGGGAAGGGAGAGGCAAAAAGCTTCAGCCGGAAAGCCCCCTCCCCAATTGTGGACATCTTTCACCTGCAACATTTATTTATTTATTTATTTATTGATCCATATTCTGCTTCTCAACAATGCCCTCGATATAGTTTATGGCAACAATAATATGCAATAATGCAGAAAGCATTCAGTACATATGAGAGTCAATGACACACATGATGAAACAGGAGGCACTATTCAGGTCTGGCGGGAGCAGTGATGTCATGCACCCACTACGCACCACTACGTGAGTACCGGTTCCTAGAAGTTGAGCTGGCCCCGCCCACTTGAAGCTGGCCCCTGCTATTTAACCAGGGAACAGTTGAAGTAAAATATGTATATACACATCTCTAGAAAGCAAAGCAATAGACGTTAAATCAACACTAACCACAAGCTGAAGTTATTACAAACACGATCACATCCATGGCAACAATCATGACATCACTTCCGGCTTATGATGTCACTTCTGGTGGGCGGACCCGACAAGTGCCAATCAAAAGTGAGTACCTGTTCCTAAATCATTTGGATGACACCACTGGGCGGGAGCCAGGTACCACCTGAGCCAGCCACGCAAAATGCGACACGCACAGGCCCTGCATGCCTCTCCCCAAAGGTAAAACCGAAAAATGTGGCGTATGCATTAGCGCACATGTGCCTGCACACGCATGAGGAAGAGAGGGAGGGAGCTGAGCCTGGTGCAAACTGCTGCCCCTTGCCACTGCTGCCTCGCTCCAGAAGATTTATTTATTTATTTATTTGAAGAATTTGTCCCCTACCTTTCCCACGCCGAAGCAAGTGCCCAAGGCGGCTTACAGAGAACAACGAAGTACAACGTAACCGCAATAAGTAAAACAACCGTAAAACTGCAGCAGCATTAAACACGAATGGAAACAAGCAAAAAGATGGAACACCTGGTGCCACTGCAGGTGAAGCAGGAGCTGAGCAGAGCTGAGGCACTTCCTGCCCCTTCCGCGCACCCCCAGCGTTGGCTGTGCTGGATGCAGCTCTGGTCACTGTGAGTAGGAGCCGAGGGAGAGAGGAGGGGGCGGTGTCCACAGCAGCCGAAGCAGCCGAAGTGGGAGCTGAGAGCAAGGGGAGGGAGGCTCTGATCTCCACCTGCTGGGCCGCTGTTTCAGCAGCCAGGGGCCAGGGAGAGGGAGGGGTGGCCGTGGCTGGGTCCCCACCCCCCTTCCTGGAGAAAGCAGGGAGGGGAAGGTCCTGCAATGGGATGGAGTTGAGCAGCGTTGTCATTCAGCCGGAACGCTGGGCAGGAGGAACGGGTGAGCGGCAGCCCGCCCGTTGCGTTCCGGTCCGTTTTGCCGTCTTCCCTGCCCCCGCGGGGGCGGGGAAGACGGCGAAACGGATCGGAATGCAACGGGCAGGCTGCCGCTCACCCGTTCCTCCCGGGGCGGGGAAGACGGCGAAACGGACCGGAACGCAACGGGCGGGCTGCCGCTCACCCGTTCCTCCCACCCAGCGTTCCGGCTGAATGACAACGCTGGAGTTGAGAGTTACGGGGCCCTCTGCTCATCTTTTGCCACCCTCTGAAACAGAGTCCTCTCTGCAAGGACTTCAGGCTGCATCATCTGTGGGCCGGCCCTGATACCCAGCATAAATTGGCCCAAGCATGCCTGTGAGCACCAACCAAGCACAGCCTTAGGAGGAACTTATCAAGGCAAACTGACCTCACCTGCAACAGCTTTCTCAAATCTACTGCAAATTGTGCAGATTAACCTTCACATGCCTGAGCTGAGCTACGAGTTCCACTCTATGGGATGCCTTGGAGGAGCTTAGACGTGCGAGGGGAGGCAGTGGAACAGGTGCCGGAATCATACTTGGAATGTTTGTGGCTGAGTCAAGGAACCCAGAGTTAGAAATTGGGCCCATGAACGCTGGCGTCACTGTGGAGGAAGCGGGCCCAGATGTGCCACCTGCATACAGTCCAGGTTGCCCCATCTCAAAAAGGTGTTATAGAACAGGGAAAGGGACAGAAAGGGGAGAAGGAGCAGGGGGCTGGAGTATAATCTGAGCAAAGGTGCCAGACCTCCTGGTGCCCCTGACAGAGTGCCAGATAGGAACATAGGAACAGCCCCACTGTATCAGGCCATCTAGTCCAGCTTCCTGCATCTCAGTGTCCCACCAGATGCCTCAGGGAGCACACGAGACAACAGGCTGCCTGCATTCTGTGGCCACCCCCTTGCACCTGGCACTCTGAGGTAAATCCTGAGGTAAACACACTGGTGGCCAGTCCAGATTTGACAGCCACCAGAACCAAATGCTCCTCTTCAGATATGGACTCGTAGGAACAGCCCCACTGGATTAGGCCAATGTCCATCTAGTCCAGCTTCCTATATCTCACAGTGCCCACCAGATGCCTCAGGGAGCACACAAGGCAACAAGATCCCTGCATCCTGCTACCCCTCCCTTGCACCTGGCATTCTGAGGTAAATCTTGAGGGAAACACACTGGTGGCCAGTCAGGATTCTCCGCAGCATTTCTCTTTGACAGCCACCAGAATCAGATGCTCCTCTTCAGACATGGACTCATAGGAACAGCCCCACTGGATCAGGCCAAGGCCCAACTAGTCCAGCTTCCAGCATCTCACAGTGGCCCTCCTCAGGGAGTACACAAGATTCCTGCATCCTGGGGCCACTCCCCTGAGGTAGCTTATTTACCCTCACTACAGCTTGGGTTTAGCTTTAATAAACACAAGTAACCATTTTTTAAAACACGAGACCTACTGAACACACTATCCCCCCCTCAGCAGTCTGGGGTAGGCAAAAAAAACCCTGCCATCCATGGCCAATTCGGATGACCACAAAAAATTCCTACCTGGCCCTTGTGATGAGCAACCAGCTAATCTCAGACTGGCCAGACCCATCACAGCTTGTAACCTGTGATGGAGTTTTCCTCCATCAAGCTGCCCCATGCCCTTTTCAAGGCATCTAGGCCAAGTGCCATCACCACGTCCTGCAGCAAGGAGTTCCACAGACTAGTCACACGCTGGGTAAAGTAATACTTCCTTTTATCTGTTCTAACTCTCCCGACACCCAGTTTTAGTGGTTTTCCCCCTGGTTCTGCTGTAGTGCAAGAAGGAAAAAACATCCCTCTATCCACTCTTTCCACCTCCTGTATAATTTTGTGCGCCTCAATCATGCCCCCCCCCTCAGGTGCCTTTTTTCTAGACTGAAGAGCCCCAAATGCTGCAGCCTTTCCTCCCAGTTCAGTAATCATTCTGGTCGCTCTCTTCTGCACCTTTTCCAGCTCCACTGTGTTCTTTCTGAGATAGGGCAACCATATAATAGGATCGGGCCCTTGGCTACGGTTCCCTCTCTGTGCTCTCTTCATGCTCTTTTGTAATGCTCTGTCATGCGTGTGATTGCCAGGTCTTGTCCTTTATACGGTTAGCCAGCCCGAATCCTTTGGGAATAGAATTCGGCTAGATAAGCATCAGCCCGTGTCTGAGCCAAGCCGGCTCCAGGGGAAGGAGTCGATCCGGGCGGTGCGGGGGCGGGGAACAGGTGATCAAGCGGAGCTGGGCGTGTGCTGCCAACCGACTGCGGGGACTCCCCGCTCCCCGCAAGACATGCCACACCTTTGTGGGGGAGGCTGTTCCTTTCTTCTCCTGAGAGATGTAAACAAACATTTTTGGAAGCCGCCGGTGGTCATTAATCAAAAGAAGGAACCGAGCAACAGACAAGCCATTAGCAGCAGCTCTCGGGGGTTGACGCGCGGTGGGGTTTGGGGTATTAACAAATGGCCCCATTTGCGGTCTGCCTCCTTGTGGGGTTCCTGGAGGCGTCTCACTGACCAGGGCTGGGAGCAGGCTCTTGGGCCAGGTGGTTCTTTGGTCCGTCCGGGGGGGGGGGCTCATCGCGCAGGGGGCGCCTTGCAAGGATCTCAGTTCAGTCCCTGACATGGAGGTTGGGAGAGGCCTCGGCCTGAGGCCACCGTGGAGAGCTGCTGGCAGACACAGTAGGCTCGCCAGGCCAGAGGCGTACCAGGGCGCAACCGAGCCCACGGCACGCAACGTCATGATGTCACAACGTGGTGACGTCATGGCGTTGGGGGGAAGGGGCGCGTGTTCCCCCCGCCCCTGCTCGGACAGTTTTGCTGCTTGGAGCGGCGGAGGGGGAAGGGGGCGCGCATTCCTGCCACTGCTGTAGCAGCGGCAGCGGGGGAAACATGCGCGCATTCCCGGCATAGGGGGCCGGTGAAGTGTGTGGTTTCTCCCTGCCACCACTCGGGCAGTTTTGGGGAAAAACCGCGTGCTTCGCCAGCACTGGCGTCTTCTTGGGCACTGTGTGTGGGGGGCTGAGAGCAATCGGTGTCCCCTGTGGGAACGGCGCCCATTGCTCTTGCCCCCCCACGCAATACCCTAGATACGCCAGTGCTCCAGGCACAGGCAAATTGTCTGCTTATGGTCCCTTCATCTGCAGTCAGAGAAGCTGCTGTTAGGACATAACATGGGGTCTGTTATCGTGGAATATAAATGACACAGTGGTGTAGCTAGAAGGGGTGGGTGGGGTGGACTGCACTGGCCGACTCTCTTGGGGGGGGGTGTCACCACTAGTGGCCAAAACTGTGGAAACCTTGATATTTATGAATAATACCATCATATATCAATAGCGGATTTAATGCAGAATGCAATAGAAAAATCTGTGCTGAATTGTCTGTATTCTATATTTTGTATTCTGTATACAGATATTATAGCAAAATATCCAGAAAAGGAAAATTCAACTGCCTTATGTAGCAAAAAGTGGATTTCCTTAACTCAAAGCTGACCAATGAGACTGATGGTTCCAAGATCCAAGATGCTGTTGTAGCACCAGGCAAGGCAGATCTGACGAACCCGGGCAGCCTGGGTGTTCTCCGAGTTGGTTTGAGCTTGAGGCGGTTTGGAGTGCAGCTGGCCTTTCAATAAATATTCATGTTTTCTTGTCGTTGTGTTTTAATTGATTTTATTCAGTGGTGTCATTCAAATGATTTAGGAACAGGAACTCACTTTTGATTGGCACTTGTCGGGAACCCGGAACCAGCCACGGAGCCCGTTAGGATCCGGAACGCCCATTCTGGTCCGTTCCCCGTGAATGACATCACTGATTTTATTCTTAAAAGACCCGCCTCCATGAATGTATCTCATTCTTTCTGTGACAAGCCACGGGGCCAACAGCATTCTGCAATGGCAACAGGGTCGTGCTGGGGAGACATAGAACATCACAAAGCCCAGTGACCCGGAAGTGATGTAGCACTTCCAGGTCACTGGGCTGCCGAACACGACCAGAACAAGGTCCCACTTGCATCTGGAGCCTTTCTGAAGCCCTCCACCCTCCCCACAGATGCCTTGAAAGCACTTCTGGTCTTTGCAGAAAGCCGAAAGTGCTTGATAACCACCTCTGGGGTTTTTTTTTTTGAAGCCCGCAGAGATCACAAGCAGCCTCTGTGGGGCTCAGAAAGGCTCCCAGACACGACCAGAGAAGATCTCCAGTCACATCTAGGAACTCAGGTGCCAGCAGGGCAGGTGAGGCTCAGCCCGGAGTCCCTGAGCGGCAAGGAGAGCCAGCAAGGGCTGTGCAGTGGAGATGTCATCACCGCCTGGTGGCAAAGGCCGGGGGGGCGGGGGGGGGGCAGAAGGCCCGAGTCAATTTATGCATGGGACGGGGACAGGCCAGGGGAAAGCCCTAGAAGTGGGAGGGGAAGAGGAAGTTGGGGAGAGAGGGGGGCAGAAACAGAACGGGGCAGAGAGATGGAGAATGGTTTGAGAGCTGGGATGAAGGCAAGCAGGGCAGAGGAAGATGGCGGGGAAAGGCCAGATGGCAAGGTGCCAGAGGGAGAGGAGGAGCTACCCAGCGGGTAGTTAATCTGTGGAACTCTTTGCCACAGGAGGTGGTGATGGCATCTGGCCTAGATGCCTTTAAGAGGGGATTGGACAGATTTCTGGAAGAAAACTCCATCGTGGGCTATAGGCAATGATGGGTTGTAGCCTCCTTACATTAGTAGTAGGCTATTTCAGAGTACTGGGTGCAAGGGAGTGGCCACAGGATGCAAGCATCTTGTTGTCTCGTGCCTCCCTGGGGCACCTGGTGGGCCGCTGTGAGATACAGGAAGCTGGACTAGATGGGCCTTTGGCCTGATCCAGCAGGGCTCTTCTTATGTTCTTATGAGGAGGAAGAATTGGCTGGCAAGGAACTGAGGAAGGGGTGAAGGGGGGGGTCCAGGCCACATGGGCAGGAGCATCATGTCAAGCACCTCAGAGGCAGCCCTTCCTGCCCGCAGCGCTGCCCCCATCTCACCTGGCACCCCATGTCCTGCCCCCAGGGATAGGCAGAGCAAGGGGAGGAACGACACGGCCGCTTCTGCTCTGAAAGATGATAAGCAGGGCGTGAAGTACTCGAAATAAATTGAAAGCCATTAATTAAGGCACCTCTGCACAGGACGTGCCGCTGCCCTGGCGATTCTCAGAAACTCTCGAGGGGGGCCACGTGAGGAGTGGGAGACGGGAGAGCCACATCCTGCCCTCTCCCCCTGGGAGGGGGTGCAAATCCACGTGGTGACCTCCTTCCCTGGGGGCTCTGCCAGCCGCAAGCTGCTGCAGTGCTGTTGACTGCAGGTGCAGCGTTGCATAATTGCCGCTCGCCCTCCCCTGCAAGACGGCACCGGGGCTGTCAGTGCGGAGTGTTGATCTTGGAGCGGCCTCCCTTTCATGGCTTTGAACTCCACGGAGTGGGGTGGGGTACGAGCAGCATAGCAAAATGCCACACCTGCCTGTGGTTAGGAAGCTGGCACACCCCTCGGGGCATTCGGTTCATGTGCAGGGGAGGGTGTTAACCTGGTTGGGGAGAGCACTTCCTCCGCTGCACATCAATACGGCCTTGCTGAATCCTGCAAGCACCCTGTTCGATTTATGGAGGAAAACTCCATCACGGGCTACAAGCTATGATGGGTCTGTCCGGATCAGCTGGTCGCTCATCATGAGGGCCGGGTAGGAATTTTTTTCTGTCATCCAAATTGGCCAATTATGGATGGCAGTTTTTTTGCCTACCCCAGACTGGCGAGGGAGGGATGGGTGTTCAGTAGGTGACATGATTTACATTTGTGCTTAATAGAGTTGAACCCCAACCTCAGTCTGGTGTCTTCCTTGGAGGTGGTGCAAGGGTAATAGGCCACCTTAGAATGCCAGATGCAGGGGAGTGGCAGCAAGACACAAGTATCTGGTTGCCTTGCCTGCTCCCTGAGGCATCTGGTGGGCCACTGTGGGATGTAGGAAGCTGGACTAGATGGGCCTATGGCCTGATCCAGCAAGGCTTTTCTTATGTAATGTTCTTATGAGAAAATTCCATTTAGTCAGCCTGGCTAATAACAAGTCAAGCAGGTTTTGGCACCCCGTTATATTGCTTCTGTAAGGGACGTGGTGGCGCAGCAAGTTAATCCGCTGTTGCTGGGCTTTCGACCACAAGGTTGGGAGTTCAAGACTGTGCGACGGAGTGAGCTCCCGTTGCTTGTCCCAGCTCCTGCCAACCTAGCAGTTTGAAAGCACCTAAAATGCAAGTAGATAAATAGGGACCACTTCGGTGGGAAGGGAACAGTGATCCGTGCGCTACGGCGTATAGTCATGCCGGCCACATGACCACGGAAGCTTGTCCTCGGACAAAAACGCCGGCTCTACAGGCTTTGACACGGAGATGAGCACCGCCCCCTACAGTCAGTCATGACTAGACCATTCGGTCGTGGGGAAACCTTTACCTTTACCTTTTATATTGCTTCTATGTTCATCTGTGGTGTGGCCACACTTGGAAGGCTGTGTCCCGTTCTGGTAATTACAACTCAAGAAGGTATTCTATGGAGCTGGAAAAGGGAACTACAAAAGGATCAGAGGACTGGGCCCCTTCCTTATGAGTGCAATCCTAAACCTGGAGTTGGGCCAGCACAGTTAGGCCAGCAAAAGGGCCACTATAAAGTATGTTTGGACCACTCTCAGAGTCAGAGAGGCCAGGACACAGGCGTGCGCCATCCTCCCTGACTCCGAGAGTGGTCCAAACGTCCCTTGTGCTGGCCAAACTGTGCTGGCGTAACTCCAGGTTAGGACTGCATCCTGAACGGCTTTTTCCTTTTGGTTGCCCATTCACTCATCTTGGAGAGATCACTGGTTTTGTGCAGCTCTGCTGGCTAGTTTTAGCTAGTTGTATTTGAACCCCTGGTATCTAGGAACAGATGCAGCTTTGCCCTTGTGTATTGCCAGGATGGGGAAGCTTTGGTGGTGTGAGGGTTTAGCAGAAGGGATGCTGCACTGTTAGCGTTCTGTCCACTGATACCAGGCACATTGCCAGTCCTTTTCACTTACATACCTATTTATTTATTTTTCATACTAACACAATCTATCTATATACATATATAAAGGTGTGTGTGTGTGTGTGTGTTTCGCATAGGCTCCTCAACGCCTGGAGTGATCGGCACGAAACTCGGCACGCATACACCTTGCGGCCTGGCAACAAACACTGCGGGGGTCGGGGGCCCCTAGCACCCCCGGGGGTGGGGCTACGCAGGGGTCCCTGCATGAAAATGGTCAAAAACAGCCAAAATCGGCGTCAAATCCACAGTTTCCGGGGTCGCCGAGATGAGCGGCGACGCTCCCGAGACCGTCGGAGTCCGGGTTCAGCCCCCCCTTGATGGGGGGGCAAGAAGGGGTGCAAAACAAAACATCCGCCATGCCCCGCTGTGACGCCTGGACCAATTGGCGCCAAATTCGGCATGCGGAAGCCTGGCGGCCTGGCCACAAAAACTGCGGGGGGCGGGGGCCCCTAGCACCCCTGGGGGCAGGGGTGCGCAGGGGCACTCACGTGAAGACGGCCGAAAACGGCCAAAAACGGCATCGAGTCCGTAGTTTCCGGGGTCGCCGGGCCGAGCAGCGACACTCCCGACGCCGATGGAGTCCAGGTTCGGGGCCCCCATGGCGTGGGGTACAAGAAGGGGTGCGAAATAAAACATCTGCCGTGCCGTGCTGGAATGCCTGGAGCGATGCGCACAAAATCCGGCACGTGCGTGCCTTACGGCCTGGCAACAAACACTACGGGGGAGCAGCCCCCCCGCGCCCCCGGGGGTGGGGGTGCACAGGGGGCCCCACGTGAAAACGGTCAAAAACGGCCAAAATTGGCATCGAATCTGTAGTTTCTGGGGTTGCCGGGGCGAGCGGCAATGCTCCCAATGCTATTGGAGTCCAGGTTCAGCCCCCCTCGGTGTGGGGGGCGAGAAGGGGTGCAAAACACAACCTCCGCCATGCCGTGCTAGAACGCCTGGAGCGATTGGCACCAAACTTGGCATGCGCATGCCTTGCGGCCTGGAGACAAACACTGCAGGGGTCAGGCCCACCTAGCACCCCTGGGGGCTCCCGTGTGAGAACGGTCGAAAACAAACGAAATTGGCGTCGGATCCGTAGTTTCTGGGGTCACCGAGATGAGCGGTGACACTCCCAACGCCGTGGGAGTTTGGGTTCGGCCCCCCTCAACGTGGGGGGTGGGAAGGGGTGCAAAACAAGACGTCCGCCATACCCACTGTGATGCCTGGAGCAATTGGTGCCAGACTCAGCATGCGCGTGCCTTGTGGCCTGGCGACAAACACTGCAGGGGTCAGGGCCCCCCCAGTGCCCCCGGGGGTGGGGGTGTGCAGGGGGCCCCACATGAATACGGCCGAAAATGGCCAAAATCAGCATCGAGTCTGTAGTTTCTAGGGTCACCAAGACGAGCAGCGATGCTCCCGACATGGTTGGCGTCCGGGTTCGGCACCCCCCTCGGCGTGGGGGGTGAGAAGGGGTGCAAAACAAGCCATGCCCCACTGCGATGCCTGGAGCGATTGGTGCCAGACTCGGCACGCATGTGCCTTGCGGCCTGGTGACAAACACTGCAGGGGTCTGGCACCCCCAGTGCCCCCGGGGGTGGGGGTGTGCAAGGGGCCCCACATGAAGGCGGCCAAAAACGGCTGAAATTGCCATTGAGTCCGTAGTTTCTGTGGTCACCGAGACGAGCGGCGACGCTCTCGACACGGTTGGAGTCCGGGTTCGACCCCCCCCTCGGCGTGGGGGGGAAGAAGGGGTGCGAAACAAGATGTCCGCCATGCCCCACTGCGATGCCTGGAGCGATTGGCGCCAGACTCGGCACGCGCGTGCCTTGCGGCCTGGTGACAAACCCTGGGGTGAGAGTGTGGGGGGGGCCCTGTGTGAGAATGGTCGAAAACGGACATAATCGGCGTCGGATCCATAGTTTCCAGGGTCACCGAGGCGAGTGGCGATGCTCCCGACGCTGTGGGAGTTCAGGTTTGGCCCCCCCTCAACATGGGGGGTGGGAAGGGGTGCAAAACAAGATGTCCGCCATGCCATGCTGGAACGCCTGGAGCGATTGGCGCCAGACTCAGCACGCACGTGCCTTGCTGCCTGGCGACACACTGCAGGGGTCAGCCCCCCCCCCAGTGCCCCCGGGGGTGGGGTGCGCAGGGGGCACCATGTGAAAACAGTCAAAAATGGCCAAAATCGTACATAAATAAATTTACGTATGTAGCCCGTTTGCAAGGATCCTGGCCAGGGCAGCAAGACCCAGAATGCCATCTGATGCCACCTGGCCAAAATGCTTGCAAGTGGCTGTGTTCTGCGTGGCAGAAGGGGGGAAGGGGAACCTGACGGGGGCTGGTGTCGTCTTTGGGCTGCGTAGTTGCACCCTGAGATCATGGTGTGTTTTGTTTTCTCAGAGGATGTTCATATCTGCTAATAGGTAAAGTCCCTGTGCGATATCCGTGTCTCTGCTAGTATATTCTAGCGTGCTATAAAGCCTTTTAGAGCCTTGGTGGCTTATCCCATATGGGGCGAGTAACAAACTGTGTTTAGCTCTGGAAGAGGCTGGGAAAAAAATGCAAATGAAATGGAATCAGTGGCGTTCCTAGAAGGGCTAGGCTTATGTCACAATGTTTAGTTCTTTTGAGAATATTTCAGTGTATACTTTTATGTGGGTTTTTTGTGTTTTCCAATGCACAGGATTTATCTATGACATTTATATTCCACTCTATCACAGTGATGCACATAATTTTTCCTCATCACTTTTTATCTTCACAACAAACCTGTGAGGTAGTAACTTGCCTGGAATTGCCCAGGAAAGTACAGCAACTTAAAGGAGGGGGAATTGGAAAGCTCATCAATTTTAAAATCCACCCTCCCCCCACCTCACATATCCATACAGTATAATACTTGCAGGGAAATGGCAGGTGTGTTTCAATGTAGACAAGTACAAAGTGATGCACATTGGGGCAAAAAATCAAAACTTCATATATAGGCTACTGGGTTCTGAGCTTTCTGAGACGGATCAAGAGTGAAATCTTGGAGTGCTAGATCTCAATGAAAGTGTCTACCCAGTGTGCGGCAGCGGTAAAGAAGGCCAATTCCATCCTTGGGATAATCAATAAAGGGGTTGAGAATAAAACGGCCAATATTATCATGCCATTGTACAAATCAATGGTAAAGCCACACCTGGAATATTGTGTACAGTTCTGGGCGCCACACATTAAAAAAAGATATAGGGGAACTAGAGAAGGTGGAGAAGAGAGTGACTAAAATGATTACGGGGCTGGGACACCTCCCATATGAGGAAAGGCAACAGCGTTTGGGGCTCTTCAGCCTAGAAAAATGGCGCCTGAGGGGGGACTTGATTGAGACATACAAAATTATGCACGGGATGGATAAAGTGGATAGAAGGATGTTCTTTTCCCTCTCTTACAACACCAGAACCAGGGGACATCCACTCAAATTGAGTGTTGGGAGAGTGAGAATGGATAAAAGGAAATACTTCTTTTACCCAGCAGGGTATTAACTTATGGAACTCCTTGCCACAGGAGATGTAATGGCACCTGGCCTAGATGCCTTTAAAAGGGGAGTGGACAGATTTCTGGAGGAAAAGTCCATCGCAGGCTATAAGCCATGATGGTTAGTGCAACCTTTACTTTAGAGATAGGCTACCTTGGAGTGCCGGATGCAGGGGAGTGGCAACGAGATGCAGGTATCTTGTTGTCTTGTGTGCTCCCTGAGGCTTTTGGTGGGCCACTGTCAGATACAGGAAGCTGGACTAGATGGGCCTTTAGCCTGATCCAGTGGGGCTCTCCTTATGTTCTTATGAATGTGTGCACAACAATGCATTATTCATTAGATTGATATCAGATATGCCTCCTGATGGGGTTACATTGTTTAATGGTTTTCTACTTGGAGGGTGCTTTAAGACAGTGGTGTTATCCTACCGGTACGCTGGGCGGGACGTCTGGGTGATAGGCAGCCTGCCCGTCACGTACCGCAGCGTTACGCTGTTTGCGTAACCAGTTACGCCGCTTGCGTACATTACGCAAACGGTGTAACGCTGCGGTACGCGACGGGCAGGCTGCCGATCACTCGGACGTCCCGCCCAGCATACCGGTAGGATAACACCACTGCTTTAAGATGTGGGGAAGCTTTTACTGGAGTCTTGTAAAAACAAAAGGGTCTTTTTCAGTCATTGTTTCTGATCGACCTGGGATGGGGTGGCCTCCTCCTCTATTTGTTTACATACATTTTGGGCTTGGATCAACACGCCCCATTCAGGCCATCTCTAACGGATACGAGGGAACTCGTAAACATGTGATGAGTAATGTAGAGCATGACAAACTGTAACACATATACAACAGAAGGAGGCCCCCCACGTGTCATTCAGGGCGCAGTCCTAAACTGCAGTGAGGCCGGCACAGTTAGGCCAGCAAAGCTTGGGCGGCACAAGGGACACCGGAAAGTGCATTTGGACCATTCGGGCAGCGCCATCGTAAGGTGCCCGTCGCGCGGATGCCACGACATAGCGTCAGCATGACGCCGTTAGTGCAGACGAGCACCAGCCCTGCGTCAGTGCCAAGGCAACGAGACCAGGACTGCAGGCAGGCTGGTCCTGTTCCCCCCGCGCCACACCTCCCATCCGCCAGCCGAAGCAGGGAGGGAGTGGGAGTGGGAGGGGGAGGGGGCAACTGGGCAGGCTGTGGGTGGGCTGGCAGGCTTGCTGGCCGGGGAGAATTCGGCCAGAAGGGTGAATCCTAAACCCGTTCAGGAGGCCGCACAGCCCCAATTTGGGCCGCTTGGTCTCTTCGGATCTGCGCCTGCTGTCTGGCAGGCGTAGACCCGAGAGGCGAACAAGGGAGGCTGTCACCTCCCCTATGGCTGGGGAGGCTCCAGCCTCTCCTCTGCTGCTCTGGATATGGTGCAGGTCCGTTGGCCTCCCCATTCCAGCGCAGTGCAGGATTGCACCCTCAGAGTGAGGGAGGACAGTGCCCGTCTGTGTGTCGGCCTCTCTGACTGCAGGAGTGGGCCAAACATAAACTGCGCTGGCCTAACCCCAGGTGAGGATCGCACTCTCAGTCATTTCAAGTCACACTTTAAGCATTTGTCAGAATGGCCGCGGTATTGAAACGCACAACCTGCTGCCTTCAAAACACACATCAAAACCAATTTTCAGGGTTTAAGTTTAAATTATGCTGTTTTTGAAATAGTGACACATTATTATTAATTGTTACTGCTGTTCTCTGGTAGAGGAAGGTTGCATTCTGAGACCATTCGGGATTAGCCACTCCCACTACAGGAGGCGGGGCCTATGAAATGGCAGCCTGATGAGGTCTCTCTTGATGCATGGGGCTTCCCCGGGTTTCAGAAGACCCAACCTTTTTTTTTTTCCTACCCGGATGACGTCACCGCAATGTCTACTGGGTCCCTGGACTGAATGCCTCATCAGCCCAGTCACCCCTGTGGCCACCAGTACAGGGCCCGCTTGCTCCATGGGGATCGAGGTTCCATGGGGCCAAAGTTGTCTGGCCAGCTGTTGGATCGCGTAGCAGTGGAAAATAAGGAAAAACGAAAGGTCCTCCCAGCAGCGAGGCGCAAGGGCCCCAAGAAGAAACGGATCCAGTCCTTTCTAGGGTCCCCTCCTTCCTTCCTTCCTTCCTTCCTTCCTTCCTTCCTTCCTTCCTTCCTTCCTTCCTTCCTTCC
>JAJKFI010000017.1:1878285-1903118 GCA_029204185.1 Lerista edwardsae | reverse complement strand
AGGGCTTTCGTTTGAATTCTTTTGATTTGATATGGTAAGTGCGCTGGACTAGCATGAGGTTCTGGGCCCCACAGAACGTTAAGTCTGGGGCTTCCTCCCCTCCGGTCAGTTCCATGACTGCTATGCCCTCTTTGCCACAGAGAACTTTGCCACAACCAATATGCGGGCATCCTTTGTACTCTGGAGTAAGTGCATCCTGTTGTATTCTGAGGTTTCCGTTATGCCCACTATACGGTTGTTCTCATTTGCAATCCAGCTCCGCATCTGGGCTTGGAGGCTTCTGGCACTCGCCTGTAAACATCGGCACAGTGTGTCCTCTTGCAAAACAGGTTGCTTGGCGTGTGCCTGGTTCCCTGCAGCCTTTTGCTCGCTTTGACCCAATGTCCTCATGTGCATTTCCTGGTTGTACCCTCCCCCCCTTGGACAACACCCACTTCCCCTAAGGGAAGTGGCCCAGCTCCTGCCTGCTTTCCCCCGGGGTCAGTGTAAAAGCAGCTCTGCCAAGTTTCTGCTGTTAAGCATCTTCAGCCTGGTTCCATTGCAGTTCAGGTGGAGCCCATCCCACTTGTACAGGTGTGGCTGGTGTCAAGATGTTTCTCCGTGCAAGACACATCGCAGCCCCTCCCCCTGACCCCACTGCCTCGTTGCACTGAGCCCCTTGGCTCTGCCCACCTCACAAGTCCTGGGTGTGGAACAGGCTTGAAAGTGCTACTGTGGAGGTCTTGACCCTTAGTGGCCTACATAACTAATTTGGTTTCTGAACACAACTCCAGGTGCACGGGTGGGCCCTTAAGAGCTCTTTAAGATTTGGGACTGAGGGTGCAAGACGGAGTGCCTCCTGAGCCGACGCAGGTTGCTTGCAGGGCTGTCACAAATATGCTGTAAGGCACGTCTGGGTCAGCCCAGGACGTGCTGGGCCAGTGTACCAACTCAGGTGCGCCGTGGACAGCAACAGGTAAGCCACAGCTGCACTGGCCAAGTTCTGCTTAGGACAGGGGGAAGGTGGGAGGGAGGCAGAATGGGGCAGGGTGGACACCCTCGAGGGTGGGGCAGCCTGGGGAGAGGGGTGGATCTGGCTGTTTGGCTGGATCCTAACCCCCACCTCAGGGCCGTTCGCACCAGCTATTTCACTGGCACAGATCCAAGCAGCCCCATAGGGCCTACAAACACCCGCTTTGCCCGCAGTGTGCTCAGGTGCCTCCTGCCACATGTGCAGGAGGCAGTGCAGGTCAGCTCCCTGCTCCCACACAGGTTAGGATTACCCTCCCAGTCTCCGTTCCAGATCACCCAGAGGCAGCAGCACTAATACAGCAGTTTGCAACCCTTTTCATCTCAGGCCACACTGACAAGGCTCTAGAATTGTCAAGGCACACCATGCTGCTGGCAGGAGGCTCACAACCCACAATGGCCCTACTGATAAATGACCCTCCTTCAGCCTGCCCCAGAATACCTGCAAACCGTTCATGACACAGCACTGTGCCACGGCCCACTGGTTGAAAATTGCTGCACTAGTAGTATGGGCTCATGAAGAGGATGCTGATGTTGGTGTGAAGCTATGACAGTGCCACAGAATGATCTTAGGACTTTCTGTATCCAGAGCAGGTCCCTGAGTCATGGCTCCATCACGCTCATCATCATCAGCAGCAGCAGCACCTTATGTGTGTTCCTCAGAAGCAAGTCCCTTTGGGTTCAATAGGGCTTATTTCCTGGGAAGTGTGTGTAGGGTTACAGCCCAAGTAACTTAAATAGCATTATGAATAAGCCTGACTTTACTAAGAACAAGCAGCAGGTCCTTGTCTCAAGGAGCTTACAGTCTACCATTTGACAGACAGTGGGGCAGGTGGGTAGATAGAAAGGGGTGGGTGGGGACATGAACTTCAGTTCCACATGCTTAGGGCTGGTAACAGGAGTAGGCCTGGGGATGCAAGGCGATGATAAACACTCCACAGGCAAGCTGAGTTTTGAAGAGAGGTGGCACCAGATAGGCAACTTGAGAAGCAGCTCTAGATCTCACCACAAACTGCAGCTTCAGCTGTTTGCACACACGAAGTCAGGCCTGTGGTCCACCTAGGCAAGGACTATCCACCCAGCCCAGCAGCAGCTCTCCAATCTTCAGCAGGAGTCCTGTCCCCACCTCTGCTTAAGGGGGCACCTGTGCCCCCTTAACGGCCGGGGGCCTGGATGTGGGGCTGCCTGAGCGCCAACCAAGTAGGCTTACGCTGAGCTTTGCTCTTGTTATGCAGGCATCATTTCTGAATGCTTCGTGTGTTTTCTTTCAGGACTACTCCTGTGGGATTTGCAAGGAGTGGTGCAGATTGCCAAGCTCTAGCTCAGCTGCGTGCGCCCAGAGCCATGGGAGGGATCTTAATTTGTCTACTCAGAAGTAAGCCCCATTTTGTTAAATGAGATTTACTCCCAGGGAAGTGTTACAGGATTGTAGACTGGGTTGATTTCTGCCCTCCCATCAGCCCCTTTTGATGTCCAGCACTGGGACTTGACTCAAGTTTGCTCTGTACACCAGAATCAGGATCTAGGGGCCCAGCCTCAGTTCTGATCCAGACAAGCCCTCCGTGCTCTTGCAGCCGGGCCAGCAGCCATGGCCCGTGTGCGTCAGTCGCAACGCTTGGGAGCAGCTTGCTGTGTTCCGTCTGCGGCTGAGGCTGCCAACTCACCACTACCCATCCTGGCTGGGCTGGTGGCCTTTTCCCCGCCTGCGTAATGATATTGCACACAGAGGTTAATTTGGAGCAGTTCCCAGACCTTCAAGAGGCAAACGAGCTTGACCTTTCCGCTAATGAGAAAACGGCTTCTTTGCAAACAGACCCCAGCCAGGGGGCCTCAACGTTTGAAGGCCCTGCAGGAGACCAAGGCCTGCTTTCAGGGTCTGCTGGGTGACCTAAGATCACAGAAATGACCACTTAGGAGAGGCCTATTGGCATATTACATTGTACCTGCGTGCTCATTTGAACAGCAACCCAGGAACTGGATCCCTCACAGGTTGAATACGGGCTGGATATACAGCCAGAGCTTAATGTGTCCATATCCACACGTATGTACAGAAATCAGGGGAACACTGTCTGCAGAGTGACCCAAGGACACCAGGACAAGCCAAGGGCCCTGCTGGTTCAGACCAGGACCCGGCAGCCTCTCTTGCTCTGGCCGACCACATGCAATTAGCAATAAGACGCCCATTCAACAAAATGCATAAATAGGACTTAATATGGGTGAGGGCAGAGAAATCATCCATCTTCTCTTGCCAAGCAACAAGGGAACGCTTACTGCTCCTCTGAATTCTTAATCCAAAACAGCACAGAAGCAAGTTACTCCCCACTGTTGCTGGGCAGGACGATACAGGTAAGCATTTTACCACAACGGTTGCAAGGTAAAATTCTCCTTACCAATTGGCAGGATAGATGACCACAAACCTATTCCGGTCGGGGGTGGGTGGGGGTAGGGGGCGGAAACTCAGCTGGGTCATCTGCACTGGCTCACGGAAATGCTGCTGCAGGTAATTTCATAGGGAAACTTCCGTCAGGTGTGCCTTCAAGTGGCAAAAAGCAGCTCCATACCACACACCTGCACTCCTCCTGCTCCAGATACCTAGCGAAGGAGGGAGGCCTGGCCAAGGACTGCAGGGCTCACATCCATCACCACTCCTCCCGCTGTTGCTTGAGTGCTCCTATTGCCCTAACCGCCGGGCCTGCTGGTTTGAAGTGGTTTCCCTCTGCCGCTAAGTGCTTGTTGCCTGATCACCCCCTCCAGCGTGGAATTTCTGTTTCGTTGAAACAGAGCTATGAAAAATCTGCACTTGGAAAAAACATCAGAATCGTACCGCACTACAACTCCAAGTCAAATTATCAAGATAAGGACAGCTGCATATTTGCTTCATTTACATAATGTGCTCTGCTAGCTAGAATAAACGCTTGTGCAAAAAGCCAACATGGCACTCCAGCCCCACCACTGGGCCACCGGAAACCCCCTCTACTCCCATTTCGAGGCTTCACCAGACATGGGCCACACACTTCAAATCCATCTTGGCAGCAGCAAGAGTGAGAAGCTTATTAAAATAAAAGCTGGGTGTTCTAAAATAAAAACTAAGGCGTTCTAGGGGTGTAAAGCTGACATTCAACTGGATTTTATACTAACGACATTGCAATACGTGGGGCGGGGGGAATGGTAGCAATTGCTTAGCCAAGACGGAATAGACTGGAGTTCAAATCCTCACTCAGTGGGTGGGCTTGGGTTAGAGTCCCTCTCTCAACCTAGTCTGGCTTGCAAGGGTGCCGGGGTGCTGGTGGTCTGGAGATGGGATGAGAGAAGCTCCTTCAGCAATTTGTAGCAAGAGCCGGATAAGAATGTGATTTGGTTGCTTGCTCCAAATCCGGCCATCCTTCCCACCCATGTCCAAAGACTCCTGCAGAAGCTGGTTGCCACAGCTTCAGTGCAAGGCACAGCATGCCAATGAGCAACAGGGCAAGAGCTGGATCCACCTGCACAGCAGTCGATGGGCATAGCAGGAGAGGGTCAGGTGAGCAGGCACAGGCCCTGCCGCCATCCAGGACAGAAATGCTAGCAGAGGCAGGAGCAAAGGGTCAATAATTGGTGGGGGCCTTGATGTGGCACCGTAAAGGAGCCAGACTAAGCCCAGCCCGGTGAAGGATGGCTCTCTAGCCCTCCTCCAGACTTGGAGCACCTCTCCCTGCTGGCCTCACAGGCCAAGTGTGCTCATCCCTTTTCCTGCCCTAGCAGCAGTTCCCAGGCCTTGGCAACAGGGTCCCAAGGGCCACTTTCTTCTCCCGCCCCCTCCTGGCATCACAAACTAGATGGCAAGTCCTGAGCCCAGAACCTTTTGCACAGAAAAGCACCACTGAGGTTTGGCCTAGCCCAGGACAGGGAGATTTCACAGCCGTTCCTCCGCCCCCCCCCCCCCGTTTACATGGGTGCTGCCCAACATCTCCAGCAACTGTCTGGTGCAAGCCAGACTCCAGGGTACACTACAAGCTCCCCTGGGCCTTTGTGCTCAGTCGATCCTGGGTATATGGGAGAGGGCCATGCCTGTCTCTGTCCCCCGAATTCCTCGTTTCCGGCAGCACTGTGAGCAAACTGGTCAAGGTGAAGGCAAATGGCTCCCTCTAGTGGGACTGTGCAAGAATGCAGAGTGAAAAAGAGTTCATTACTTTGGATATTTATATAGTGCTGTCCATGTTGCAGTTGTGCTTTGCATAGAATGAAAGAGATGGGTCCCTGCCTTGGAGGGTGTGCAGTTTAGATACCGAGACGAGACACAACAAGGTGGGGAAAGGGTGGAACACAAAACGTGCCGTCGTTTCATGCAGAGCGTTTCATGGACTGAGCTTGAGGAATAAGACAAAGATTGCAAAGTCTTTTGAAGGCTGTGTGGAAAAGGTGGGTGTTGAAGGGGGGGATTTGAAGGAAGTTGGACTAGGTGTTCTGGGAAACAGGCCAAGCACAAGGGACTTGTGCAAGCAAGCAGCAAGAGGGAGTCACTCGAGGGAGCAAGAGGCCCTGTGGATGGCTGTAGCTGGTGGCAGAGCTGAAGATCAAAGGTCATGGGAAGGAGGAAAGCAGGGCACAAGGGGGGAGGCCATGGAGAACTTTGAAGACCAGGACAGGGAGCTTGTGGGGATCTGGGAGTATGCAGGGAGCTTCTTCAGGAATTCAAGCTGAGTGGTGCAAGGAGAGAGGCGAGTGACTTTTCACAGCAGATAAGAGTGCTAGACGAGAAGGAGGGCCCAAGAGGCACCAGAGGAAGACCAGCACAGAGGATGAGGAGGCAGTCAAGCCAAGAGGTGACCAGGTGGTGACCTAGGAGTTTTGCCAGCCTAGAGGGCAGCATTCTTGCAATACTGTGAAGGGAGAAATGACACAATTCGAGACCGAAGATGGAGAAATTAAGAAGGGAAATGAGCCAAAGGTCAAGCCAGGACTAAGAGCTCTTCTACAGGGTCAATGGATAGGAAGGAGTGAAACTTGGGGAGAAAGGCAAGAAGCTCAGTTTGGGACAGCCTGCGCTTGAGGCAACTATGCAGCAGCCGGGCTGAGATGTCAGACAGGCAGTTGGAGATGTAGAACTGGAAAGTGGGTGGCAGTCCAGAGGCAGAGAGGTATCGCTGGGTATAGAAGCGTACAGTTGGTATTAAAAGCCAGAGTATTTGACAAGATTTTAGCAAACCAATAAGAAACAATATTTTTTTAAAAAACCCAAAACTGTCAAGGAAGATTAGGAAAGAAAACAATTTATTCATACTGCTTGTCAGGATAAACTTCTGAGCATACAAATGTGGGGGGGGGGAGAGAGAAACATAAAAACATTTACTTCCTGGAAAAGATGCAAAGAAAGACTTGCAAGAGCCAAACCGAGGTTTCTCAAGCCTCTTCCAGGGAAGGTCCCCTGCTCTCCATCAAAAACACCATAGCAACTGAACTCTATACGGATCATGATGCCAAACTCACTTTGTGGTGGGTAGGGTAAACCTGTGGTTACAACACTGAACAGGATTCTGTTGCGAAAGCTAGCCTACAGTCCTGGACTACAGGTTAGTTGCACTGACTACAAAATCAGCTATTACGAGCCCAAGAAATTCCAGATGCACATTTGTGTTTTGAGCAGACCACAACCAATGTTTGCCCAAGACTGCAGATGGTTCCAGTGTATGAAACAGCTTGAGGACAGATTAATGTCATTCAGCAGTTTAAGCTGTTTTTAGAAGCAAGTCTGAGTGGCTCACAGCTTCAGCACTATACCCTGGAATAAACATATTTTTCTGCAAGGCTGGGACTAGAACACAGACCTTTCCTCGCTCTCTTCCCTTCATACTGTGTCCCTCTGATTTTTCTTGGTTTTATCAGTTTCTTTGTTTGTGCAAAGAATACCATGCCTTCCACACATGCCTTCCTGCACCACAACCAGCTGAGACCAGCCTGTCCCTGGCTAGCCAGGAATAAGCTCCTGCTAAGATACAGGCACACCGAGATCCTTTGGCTTCTTGGGAGGTGGAGCCTTCCAAGCAGAGACACTTGTCACCAGCTTGGTCTGGTCTCTCAAGAAAAACCCCCTGGTAGCGGACCAACCAGGCAAGCCAGCCTGAGTTCCATCACCTTTCCTTGTAGGTCTGAAACAACACATACAAAAAAGCCACCATGCACTTCCCTCAGAAAGGAAAAGCAGCCATCCTTGATGAGAGATTCTGGGCGAAGCTGCCTACAAATATCACAGACATCTCGCCACAGTTGTGCGGGAGTGAACTGGGCTTTTTGCAGTACCCACTTGCCGCAAGGCCACAAAACCAAAGAGATGATCCTCGACACAAAACTCACTGCCACCGGATCAGGCACAGGGTTGGAGCAGAGGCAACCTCTGTAACACAAACTCCAATACTTTTGAAACACGCACTCTTGCCACCAACTTGTGAGGGGGGAATGCCAAGATGTTCACATTCCGGCTGAAGTCGGCCTTCTCAGCGACTCTTTAGCAGGCAACAGCATACAGGTCCCCTCACAGCCGAGAGCCAGGCCAAGCAGTGTGGGCAGTCGGCTTCTCCCTCCTCCATCCAACCACACTTGGCCTTTAAGAAAAGGGCAGACCACATTTTACTGGGAACTGGGGCTCCCAGCATTGCCCTGGCGGCATTCCCTTAATGCCACCATGGACAAAGGCAGCCAGAGTGAAAGCGACCATTTACACCAGTCTTCGAGAACGTTCTCTTTTGAGCAGGAATGTGTCTTTGGGATGCCATCTCTGGGAAGTCCTGGGACATTCTTTGGAAACAGCTGGCCTTAGCAGACACACCTGTTTTGCTCAGCAAGCCCCACTCTGCAGAACTATCCAACTCCCCTGCCCACAGAACGCTCAAGCCCTCCAGCGGATTCTTCAAATCCACTGGTACAAGAGTGAGCAATTCCTCAAGGAATTACTCAAGTGAAGAGTGGGGCAGAGAGAGTTGGTGGCAACGATGATCTACAATTGTGCATCTGAGCCAATGAGAGGGAAATCCACTGAGTGCTGTTGAGATTAGAGGCTGGCCAAAAAATTATTTTTTAAAAAGGCTCATCATGAAGAGAACGGATCAGCAGATAACGACTCTACTACTTGCCCCTTCCAGTCAGTTCAGCACTGAATGTGTCCACAAGGAGGCAAAGGCCCCACTTGCAGGTTTCGGAGAGCTCACTTACACAGCGAGTATCCTGCCTCAACCGGGGGTGGTCTGCTCTGAAGCAACCGCTGCAAATCGCAAGACGACCGACACTCATTTCTTCTGGAAAAAGCCCATGATGGACGCTTGCTTGTTGGCTTTGCTCAGCGCAGTTGGCCCTTTCCTGGTGCCCTTCCGCTCCTCCTTGGGCTCTCTCTTGGCCACCCCAGCAGAGGGTCTAGGAACAGCAGGCGGTTTTGACCGGAAGTCATCTTCACTGTCTGTACAGGACTCGCTCTCATAAACCTTTTCAGTCACTGGAAACAAAAGTTACAGCAGCATTTTACCAGTGCCCGATTCCCTCTGCCTCAGCTCCACACGGAGGCACTCTTTACACCAGGCCATTCTGGACTCTGGCGAGCACCCACAGCAAGCAAGGCGAGGACTTCTGAGGACTCCTCTGATATTTCTGCTTTCCTGGGCTGGTGGCAGCAGAACTACCATTGAACACCTCCACCTGGTCACGACAGCAGGCCAATGGTCTGATGCTTGGTCAGCTTGTTATGACCAAGATCAGAGTGGCTAGAACAGGGGCATGGAAAACCTCTCTGCATGCAGCTTCTTGCAGTTCTAGGAGGGGAGAGTTCCTGTATCTTCTCCTCAAGTCCATCGTTCTCTTGCTCTACATGTGCATCTGCTAATTAAATACTCTCAGTGCCACCCTTGACTACTGTAGTCACATCTGTTTTTTTTAAACCGAATTCCAGATGGCAACTTCAGGATGTCTGACTGGGAAGTGGGGATAAGAATCCACTCTTATCCATAAGACCCAAATCACAACTTCCATCCCGGCCTCGCCTCAGTATGGTATATCCATGGGAGTAGGGGCAGTTCCCTAACAACTACCCAGGATCTAGAATGCAAACCAGAAGAACAATTCCACATCCTGCTCTCTAGTTCAGCCTTCCGGGTACCCTAAAATGACTGCAAAGCTTTTGGGGAACAGTCCTTGAACTCCATTTCTAGAGAGAGTCTAGCAAATATCTACACATGTAAGGTCTCTAGCAGCCTCAGGGGCACACTTATTAATAAAATCACTAGATTTTTTTTTGGTCTAGTGGGTTGCAATAGACTGTCGTTTTAAAAAATGGGGTCCCGGTGGTAAAAAGTCTGGAAAGCACTGAACTAGAGCAATGGATTAAAAGCATCTGGATTGATTAAGAAATTACCAGGTAATTGGTTGACCAGATAGCAGTTTTAATTTTTTTAACTATTTTTTTTTTTAATGAAAAAGATATTTCCCAAACCACAGGTATCTTAAAAGGACATTCCTGAATCTTCGTAACACAGAAAGGCACACCTCTTGTCAGACTGTGTAGGGATCATCCCCAAACCAAGCTCTCCTCAAAGCAATTGCTTTTACTCCGAGGCAAATGCAGGCAAGTGTAAGAGATTACAAGTGAATTGAGTGTTTTACAGATTTGCCTGCGCAGCCTTTCAAGGGAGTGACGGAGCCCCTTACTTACCCATACAGCCTTCCTCATCCACAAAGGTTTTGGACTTAAGGACTCGCTTCCGCTTCCGTTTCTTCCCGCCTGCTGAAGCCTGAATGGAGACAGTGCAGCACAAAAAGGGGCTTGAGAAGGGGGCACAGGGAGCAGAGCCCACAGCCAGGACCACGAAGAAGAGAGGCCCCTGCCTTTTTGGGGAAGACTGGAGAGAGCAGGTTAACATGCCCCCAGGTGGTCTCCTCCATTGGGAAAGAAACACTGAGAGTACTTTCAGTCAAGCTGAGTGCTGGCAGGAAAAGTCACAGGTCAGGTATGATATTTTTCTTTCAAGTCTTACTAAGCATTGTCATAGGAAGGAAGACGTCTTATGCCATGGAACTGTGGGTTGCCAGTTGGGGACCACCTGTTACATCCTTCCTCCTACAGACACTGTCAATTGGCCCACTGTAATCAGCCTATGGCCGGCATGTACAACCCTCCTCCAAAGCTGGTTCTAGAAGGGAGGAGACAAGGTCCAACTATTCTGATCCCCCCCCCACTCCTTGGTTCACCCACAAGGCTACTAGGATCCAAAATGGAAGATGGGGGGGGGAGAGAGAGACTGGCAAGTTCCCCACCTCAGACTGGAGGAAAAGAAACTGACAGTGCTCCAGCGGCACCACCACCTCCTCCCGTGGATCTGTATTCCCATCGGCTTCCCACCTCTACATCCAGAGAAGGTTGTTCCCATGCCCAGAAGACAGGACGGCTTCTACTCCCAAACTGCCTTCTGCTGCCACACGGCCAGGGGGTTCTTCTTGCGTCCTCTTCTAGCCCTGGTAAGCTCCATTCTCTCCAGAAACATTTAACCACAGGCTAATTCCATTATTTGAACCAAAAAATATCCTGTTACTAAACAGATGCTCCCTGCGCTTGACTACCTCTCCCAACTGTCTGACGCTTTTCAGTTACCGTTTGGGATCTGTGGTCTATTCGACTGGTTCAGCTTAGCCACTTGGGCAGCAATGGCAAATCTATGACACGCATGTCAAAGGTGACACGCCAGCATTCGCCAACAACCAACGACAACTGAGGTTTTTTTGTAACTATTTGATTTTTTTGTAATGATTTGATGTTTTTTATATAATGGATAGTCCCACACATGAACTGGACTGTATTTTTTTTAACTAAGCGAATATGTAAATCTCTTTTGTTGGGGGGGGGGGAGGGAGTGACACGCCAGCAGAGTCAAGTTAGGCATTTTTGACATGACAAACCCAAAAGGTTTGCCATCACTGCACTGGGGTGTAAGAGGAACCCAACATGGCATCTCATGCTCCATTTCTGTTCCCCCCCTCCCTGTGACCGTCTAACAGCTCCTGAGTCAGCATATGGGAGTCAGTTTGGTAGGGTGAGAAGCTGAATACACACACACCAAGTTTCTATTTTGTGTCCTTCAACTAAGACTTCTATTCAGTCCTTCAACACTGGGCCTGGGTCGAGCCACCTCCTCATGCGTCCCCACTACCTCCAACCCCAAAATGCCTTCTAAACATTTTGTTTTGCCATCTTCATTACAAGACAAAGATTAAAACAGGAGTCAAATTCTGCAGGGCTGGGTGGTGCTTCCTACCCAACCCCGCAATAAATTATGCAGTCAAATGAGATATGCAAGTCTGCAAACTGGAGCCCCATTTCAGAATTTGGGATTTCTGATGAATGGCCTTTTCACTTTGTGTGTAGAACATAGACAGAACCTTTACCTCCAAGGGCACAGGGTCTGAATGTGGCTTCAGGGCTGGTTCAGGAGGAAGGTCTTCCACTCCAGGAGTTACAGGTGATGCTGGGGTATCTACAGGAGGAGGAAGAGTTAAAGAGTTAGTTGCAAATGCTGAGCTGTGGCTCTATGGGGTTTCACATAGTGTTATCACATCAGACTGTCTTCATTAACCTCAGTGGGCTTCCATAAACTCCCAAGATGCTAAGCACGAGTGTGCTCATTTATTTCTACGGCAGGCAAGATACGGCAGGCAGCCTTCATAATAACCACAGGGACACCAGCTACCCCACTGACCCCCTCTTACCCTCCTCTTCGCTGCTGTCGGACTGCGGCGGTTTGATCCTTCGCTTCTTTTTCTTCAGGCTTTCAGACTCTCTCGCTGCTTCATCACCAGACAACTCCGACCTCCTCACTCTGCAAATAAGGCACACCTACTCAAACGGGTTTCAGGGAGTGGTGAAGGAGTCTGCAAATGCACATTTCTTCCATAGCAATTTAGAACATGCAGCAGCTTCTACTCAAAGAAAACTGTTCATACTGGACAAAATAAATACATTTTAAGCATACGTCTCCCGTCACTTAAAAAGAGACATTTAAGGCAGCTAAGAAACACCATTAAAATCCAATGAAAACCAATGTGCCTGGCACTTTCAACAGAAGCCCAGAGGAACTCAAAATCAAAACATAAGGGAGACTAAACAAGGGGTTTTCTAAGAACGTGGCAAAGACTGCTGAAGCTTAATTCCTGTTACTAGGTGAAAAAGCACTGAACTTTGCCTTCCTTATCAAAAGGCAGAAGTGCTGCCACTGAAACGGGAAGTCTGCATTCATACAACCACCTCAGGATTGCAGCCTATCGCTAAAGTGAAAAATGTGTGTCCCCTCTAACTTCCTTTGCCTCCCAGGGCTCTGCACACAAACACAGGAAGCTAGCTGCCTTAGACCAAGTCAGTTCTGGTTTAGCAATGTCAGCTAACTGACTGGTAATAGCTCTCCAAGGTTTCAGGCAAGAATCTTTCTCTGCCCTACCTTGATGTGCTGATGACTGAATATGGGGCCTTTTGTATGCAGAGCAGATACTCTGCCAGTGTCCCTAACCCAGCAGTGAGGAAAGGAGATGCATTCAGGAAGCATTATGGACAATGGTTTAATAGGTGCAGGCAGCCTCCTCACACAATTCCACTTTTTCCTGCATGTAAAAGGTACAGATTGTGTCATAATTTTTATACTGGGTGTTGCCTACTGCAGCTGGTTGAAGATACTGAGTTTGGCTACTGAAGAAAGGGCTGCTTATTCTTGTTTTGTGTACTCTCTCACATATTCACTCTTATTCACACTTCTATACAGGAACATATTTACACTTGCATTTCTGTCTTGCAAAATGTAGTACTAGCACTTGAGTCATGCAAATAAATGAGCCCATAAGAACACAAGAAAAGCCTTGCAGGATCGGGCCAAAGGCCCATCTAGTCCAGCTTCCTGCATCCCACAGTGGCCCACCAGATGCCTCAGGGAGCAGGCAAGGCAACCATACTTTTATCTTGCTGCCACTCCCCTGCATCTGGCATTCTAAGGTAGCCTATTACCCTTGCACCACCCCCAAGGAAGACACCAGACTGAAGTTAGGGTTTAACTTTATTAACACAAGTGTAAATCATGAAATCTTCTGAACATTCCTCCCTCCCATGTCAGTCTGGGGTAGGCAAAAAAACTGCTGCACATGGCCAATTTGGATGAAAAAAAAATTCCTACCTGGCCCTCGTGATGAGCGGCCAGCTAATCTCAGACTGGACAGACCCGTCATAGCTTGTAACCTGCAATTGTGTTTTCCTCCATAAATCTGGTGTGACATTTGCTATCCTCCAATCTTCTGGCATCTTGGCAGTTTTAAGAGACAAGTTGCATATTAAAGAGATCAGCTACTTCATTCTTTAGTTCCTTAATAACTCTTGGGTGGATGTCATCTGGGCCTGGTGATTTATTGATCTTTAATTTATCAATTAAATCTAACACATCTTCTCTTTTAACCTCTATCTGACTTAATTCTCTAGTCAAGAGGGACAGTTCAGGCAGCGGCATCTGCCCAAAGTCTTCTGTCGTGAAGACAGATGCAACGAACTCATTTAATTTCTCTGCAATCTCTGTCCCCTTTTATCTCCCCTTTCCTCACCATCCAGCGGGCCCCATGGCAGGTTTTATTATTCCTCTTTATGTTACTAGCCATGCATTCCTCAAAGTCTTTTTTGGCCTCCCGTATCACCTTCTTGCATTTCTTTTGTCAGAGTTTATGATCCTTGTATTCTCTTCTTTTGGGCAAGACTTCCATTTACAGAAGGAAGCTTCCTTGCCCTTTACAACCTCTTTAACTTCACCCATTAGTCATGCAGGCACCCTCTTACACTTAGCTGAGCCCTTCTTTCTTTGTGGTATTATATACACTTCTGCTGGGCTTCTACTATTGTTATTTTAAACAGCCTCCATACTTTCTCCAATGATTGAACATTTTTAACCTTCCCTTTTAACTTCAGTTAAGCTGCTTAACTTGCCTACCTTACACTTGGTTCCAGAAGGAACTTAGTTCCGGGACACACTCAGTTTGTGAAAGTCCACTCACAAGGCAAGCCTAGTTATATACTCTTACCTAGCTCCTCCCCCTGCATTTCTGGTTAATTGAAAAGGGGTGGCCTGATTTACTCAGTACACCTACACCTACTTTTGAGTAGACCTATTTTAGACTGGAGCTGTAATGCTCTTCAGAATCAGCTCCCTATCCAATTACTATGGCCTATGTTAGTACCTAACATAGACCATGTTACTATCATGAAACTAAGATCATGGCAACCACTCCCATCACTTCCTGGAAAATAGAAGGGGAAGAAATGGAAGCAGTGACACAGTTTATTTTCCTGGGCTCCAAGATCACCGCAGATGGTGACTGCAGCCATGAAATTAAAAGACGTTTACTTCTTGGGAGGAAAGCTATGGCGAACCTAGACAACTTAATAAAATGCCGAGACATCACCCTGCCAACAAAGGTTCGCATAGTCAAAGCTATGGTTTTCCCAGTAGTAATGTATGGCTGTGAGAGCTGGACCATAAGAAAGGCAGAGCACCGAAGAATAGATGCTTTTGAATTATGGTGCTGGAGAAGACTCTTGGGAGTCCCCTGGACTGCAAAGAGATCCAATCGGTCAATCCTCCAGGAAGTCAAGCCTGATTGTTCCCTGGAAGGACAAATACTGAAGCTCAAATACTTTGGCCACCTCATGAGAAGACAGGACTCCTTAGAAAAGACCCTCATGCCGGAAAAGATTGAAGGCAAAAGGAGAAGGGGGCGGCAGAGGATGAGATGGTTAGACAGTGTCACCGAAGCAATGAACATGAAATTGGGCGAACTCCAGAAGCTAGTGGAGGACAGGGAGGCCTGGTGTGCTGTGGTCCATGGGGGTCGCAAAAAGTCAGACACGACTTAGCGACTGAACAACAAGATGTTAGTACTTATTTAGTTCTATTTATTTGAGTAGATAAGAGTACACTTACTTTGTCCTTCTCCTTCAACTCGCACAGCTGCTTAACTCACCTACCTTGCACTTGGTTGCAAGGCCCTTAGTTCCAGAAGGAACTTAGTTCCAGGACACACTCACAGCTCGTGCATCAAGTCAAACTGGCCTTTTGCAATCTCCAAACCTTTAATCACCACCCACATTTTCTGTACCTTTTTTTGTCTTTCTGCAGCACTTTTGCCGGCTCGACTTTCTTGCCAGGTTTCTCAAGCCCTGTTGTTCCGGGGGATTTCGGTTCCACTGGTGACTTGGCTCCTGATTTTTCTTCCTTTTGCAGTTCAGGCTCAGCATGGACTTCATTAGAACTTACTACACGCATGTGGGCGTAGATAAGAAAAGAATGATACATAAACTTTATAGTGGCGATAAAGGGTGGCGATAAGGCATCATACAAGAATATACTGTCTTGCCCATCAGCATGAACTGAGCAAGGCCTCAGAGACCACCATGCTCTCTGGGAAGACACAGAAGGCAGAAAGACATCACCTCTAGCCAAGTCCCCCCCACACCATTATGCTTCCTAACTCCATCCTATTCCTGCACAGTAGGCCAAATCCAACAAATATATGCCTCACACAGTGTTGAATCACCCTGGTACCGTCTACACCAACTGAAGCCACTATAAGGCAAGTGACTTATGACATTGAAGATGTGCCTCCTGAAAAGCCTGCATATAAAATGGAAGATTGTAGGGTTTTTCCAAGCCCATCTCATCCATGAGCATTCTTTCTGGAGTCTAAGCATATTAAAAATGATGCTGTTTTATTGTATTTATAATATCTGTAAACTCCCTTGGGTGACTCTTTGTTGGGGGGAAAGCAGGGGCAACAGCAGCTAAAATAACCATTCCCTATACCCATATTCCTCCTCATCTAAAGTCTGTAATTTTAATTTACCAAGTTTCTACACCATCCCCTGCTCTGCTGATTTTCTGTTTGCAGCTGTTTTTAAATATAGGACAGCATTTAAAAAAATGTGACCCCCTCTCCCCCCCCTTAGAAGTATAGGCCACATACGGTCCTACCACACCAAAATTCTCCTCCTGCCACACGTGGAATAACCTTTACCAGGAAATCTCCAATTTAACTCAGGGAGTTTTACTTCTGAACAGACACACTTAGGCCCAAGCTATTTGTTACATCTAACTGAATAAAACCCCTTTGCAAACCAGAATTTCAGCATCATTACCGTGACCTGCCTCAAGCTCTTGGGGAAGACAATACAATAAAGAAGTTTACAATTCTCACCCATAGCAGCTTTCCCAAAGAAGTTATCCAGCATGTTTCCTTTGGCAGGCGCCTTGCTGCTTGCTGTGGAGGCCTGGAAGTAAATAAGAGAACATTACCATCTAGATGCCACAGAAAGTCAAAGCCATGATCTACCCCAAACTGGCAAGTCCTACTGAAATGGGCAGCAATTGTGTGCCCCTGAATCGCTCCCATTCCTTTCAGTGAGAAAGTGAAAGTTCCTGGCCATGCCTGAAGACACCACCTTTTGGCTTATTTTTCCAAGGATGTTTTTGAAAGCATGAAAGATACAAAGAAAAAATATTCTCCAGGAATCCACAGTAGAGGTGCTGCATTCCTTGTTACCAAATTACAGAAATCTTGGCCATTTGCTTTACCGCAGAAGTCAGCAATTAAATTCCTCAAGATCAAAAACTAATGTCCAGAAATTTGGATTGGTCTTGATAGTCAGAGCCTGCTGTAGCTTCTACCTCTGCCCTCAGAGTTGGAGACAGGAAAGGTTATTGATCCCAGCATCATAAGTGAGAAGCATTCGTGCTTTCAAAGTCCTGGGCAATGTAAGGAAACATCCCCACCCCTTCCCCAAACCTTGTTACTTACACTTGGCACCTCTTTAGTCTCCACTTTGGCTTCTTTGTGTGTGTCCCGGGATTTGGCAGCAAACATTCCCATAATGCCTTTGGCCTGCTGGGAGGCCTGCTTTGCAGAAGTGCTGGAGGTACGGCCATTGACCACAGGCACAGCGACTGAATTCACGCCATTCAGTGGCTGGGCATTCGCCTGCACAGGGGTCTCAAGACGAGATATTTCATCCGCTGTCCTGGCAACTGCATCTACACAATGAATAGCACTGAACCTGAATCGGTAACAGGAGGAGAAAGAACAAAACTTCATTCAGCAACTTAATGTCATTGTGTACCTTTGTTTCTGTATTTAGTGCTTAGCTTTCTTGGCTCTCTCTTATAGGTACTGGTTTAGGATGCAACCTTAGCCAGGCAATTCCATCGCATTACTCTGTATATAACCATTTAAACAAGTGTTAAAACAATACTGTCTTCCCAACAATAAAGAAAACACCGTGCAACTAAGGAAGTTCTGCGTTGTTACATATAAATGACTCTAAGCTAGTCCTAACAATTGCAGCTGAAACACTGCTACTTGACAGGAATCAAGAGTAGTTCTTTTTTTAAAAAATCCCCATCAAAATACAGATATTTATTTGAAAGGAGACTAGGGAGAAGTACAAAGTTGTACGCTGAAGATTCTACACTGAAACAATCAGTAGGAAGTTGACAATACAGTAGACAGGGAAACAGCTACTAGGAAAAGGTTTCGGTTAAGACAAATTATTTGGTACTAAAGCTGAGCACAATCGGATCTGGAATCCACTGGGATGGGTAGGCCAGATATTACTTGTAAAAGCCCACAATACTAACAACCCACAGCTGAGTTGACCAGACCCAGCAGTCAGTAAGAAAGAACTCACTTGCTGCAATTCTGGAAGTTTGCTTTAATAATATCATAGTCTGTGTTGTAAAGGGGACCGCTGTCCTTCAGCATGGCTTTCTGGATGCTGTAGACATGCACACTGGCTACTGTTGATAGCTTTGACTTCATGGCTGGAATGAAAGCAGAAAAGGATTTTCTGAGGCGTGTCAACCACTCAGATGATTCACACTTGATTATTACAGTGCTGAAGTCAAGTCCAAATACCCATTTATGGAGTTTACTACATGACCTTGGATAGGACATACTGAGAGAGAGTAACACAACTCAAAGGGCTGTCATGAGGAGAGAGAAGGAGCCACATGCACGACCCTGAGCTCTTTGGAGAAAGGGTGGCCTATAAATGTGAAAAAAGCACCATACATGTTGATTTATAAATAAATACATTTATTTATAAAAAAATAACCTACCTTCCAGCTTATCTTCTTTGACTACTGCAACCTTGTGGCACTGCAAAAATGACAACTTATTACTACATCAAACAACTGTTTTTACACAGCTTAATGATGCACTGGGAAGAAGTGCCTCCTCTTGTCTGTCAAGAACAAGGAAGCTGGGATGTGTTTTGCCTGGTCTGCCATTGAAACTCACTGTTGCTGAAGGCACACCCATTTACCCTCCACAGGCAGCGCAATCCTATACCCCCTTAGCACTGACGGTGCGCTCTTGCGCCGGCTGAACGCTGTTCAAACATGCTGTAAAATGCGTCCGCATCGGCGCTATGGCGCTCGGCCGGCACAAGCAGCAGCATTGGCGCTTGGGCACTGGCGCAATTGTCAGCAGTGCCGGCCATGCGCCAGTCTAGCGTCGGTGTCACTTGGTCGGTGCTGGGCCTCTGTGAGGGCATTCCAGAGGCGTTCTGGGGGCGCAACTGGGCGGAGAAGGGGGTTGTGACACAGTTCAGCTGTAATGCCATATCCTAATGATTCAGGCCACTCCTGTCCATGTTCCTCTGCGCCTGCTATTTTGCCAGCGCAGATCCGAGCAGGCCCATAGGGGTGACTGGGGCTTATGCAGGTGTAAGGGGAAAACCTCCCTTTGTCCTGGATGTTGCGGCTGCTGCCTCCTAATGGGCCTTGGGATATGGCCCTGCTATGCCGGCCTTACTAGGCCAGTATAAGGTAGGATTGTGCTCTAAGTAAGTGAAAGGAGGGGGATTCCTGGAACAACACCAATAGTGAGCAATACTGTATTTCTAGTTAGATGAATTTAGGGAACTAATTTTGTTCTGCGTACTCCTCCCACTCCCAAGTCAGCTGCAGATTTACCTGAAGTAGCTTGGAGTTTATGTGGTTTTCTTTTTTAAAAGCTACTCACTCCCCTTGCTGGGTGTTATTAGTTATTGCCTGTAATACACATAAGAGCTCTACTGGATCAGGCCAAAGGCCCATCTAGTCTAGCTTCCTGCAGTCAAGCTATCTTTTTGTGGACTCCCAGCCACATCTGGCCATTTTTCATCCACCTGCTTGTTATACTTCTCTCCATCCCTTCCTCATTTTGTTTAATTCTTTTTTACTTTGGGGTTTTAAGAAACTGGTTATATTACTTTTACTTCCTTGCCTAGTCTGTGTCCACATGGGTGCTACAGATTTAGTTTTAAACAAGAACTGCTAAGTTCTAGGCCATGCTGGAAGGAGCGGCTTCTCTAGCTTGGGATGGTGGCCGTGTGTATCTAGCAATTTACTTCCCACAGCCACTGATCCAATAAAACACAGGCAGAGAACTGGAAAAGGTGCACAGAGCACTAACCAATAAGGCACGACTCCCTATGGTCAGCCTCTGGCTTCTCTAATTACAGCTAATTCTTCCCTTTACGGCTCGGGTCCGGGGTATTTAAGGGACCGCCTCCTTCCATATAATCCAACCCGTGCTCTTAGATCATCTGGGGGGGCCCTTCTGACTGTGCCGCCACCAGGAGAAGTGAGAGGGGTGGCGGCCAGGAAGAGGGCCTTCTCGGTGGTGGCCCCCCAACTCTGGAACACTCTCCCCTTAGAATTGAGAACTGCTCCCTCTTTGTTTACATTTCGGCGGGGGCTGAAGACCTTTTTATTCCAAAAAGCTTTTAACTGTTGACAGGCTGGCTGGCTGGCTTGTGTATTTTTATAGATTTTATGATCCACTGGGCGTGTTGTTTTTTAAATTGTATTGTTTTTAACATTGTTTTTAATTGCTTTTTAATGTTAATTTTATATTGTATCTTTTTATGTTGTGGTGCTGCCTTGGGTGCCTCCGGGCAAAAAGGCGGGGTAAAAATCAAATCAAATCAAATCAAAAAATAATAATTCTCCTGGATCTCTTTTGGTGTTACACTGACTACCTAGGCATGGTGGCTGATTTAAAGAACATGTTACATGTCTCTTCGACGCTCTGTCCAAACTGCTAATTTACACAATCGTTTATATAATCTGGCTATGCTTTCCAGTTAAAAACTTTCTCATCAATGTTCCTCTTATTTGCTCTTACCACTCATGCGCATCAACGAAGCCTGCTCCTAAATGGAGCAACACTTAGTGGACTGCAGCTCCAACCTTCCTTGCCTGACATTCTGTTCAGATGACTTCCTGGCTTTCCCACTCATCTACTTTGGTCAAAGACCACAAGCAATGGTCATCAAGATGAAACACCTTGAATGCTTATGGCAGAAGAAAGGGAGCACTCACCACGTGTCCATTCTGAATGAGGTTACCCGCTAATAAATAGGTAACATGCAACTGGGCTCCTGAATTCTCCTTTCGCTTTTTTTCCACGTAATCATACAACATCCTGTGCAAAAACATAACAAAAGAGTTATTTCAAAAGGGCAGAGTTCTTCAGATTTTTTGAAAGCTCTTTGCTCAGAAGCGTCTAATGTTTTAAAATGGTGGTTCTCTTACTATACATTTATGAGGCAGGAGAGCAACTGTCCGTACACATTTAATTCCAGCATATCTGTTCTCGTTGCTGTTTGCTAGTGTTTCCCTTGTGTACTTTCCTTCAATATCGTGAGCCTGTTTGTAGAACATACTTGGGCTGCAATCCTAACCTGGAGTTAGGCCAGCATAAGTCAATTGTGCCGGCCCAGGAGTGTCACAAACGTGCCGAAAAGTGCATTTGGAGCACTCTCGGAGTCTAGCCTCCCTGTGTGCGCCAGCCTCCCTGACTTGGAGAGTAGTCCAAACGTGTTTTACAGTGTGTTTGTACTCTTGGGCCGGTACAAGTGACTTGTGCTGGCCGAATTCCAGGTTAGGATTGCACCCCTAATAAGGTGGATCCAACAGCGCCCTTCTGAATTCAGAAGGTGTCTTCCGCTCACAGAAGAGCCAGTTTACACCTTACACTAGAAAAGTGCATGAGAAAAACGAAAGTAAACCAAAAGATGCTCTTTCGCTTGTAAAAAAAAGTCTGCCCCAGACCTTGTGCAACCTCTTTTGCTACGGAATCTCCCTATTATTATTTCTAGTACCGGCTAACCCTCATGGTCCTGCCAACCTAGCAATTCAAAAGCACGTAAAAATGCAAGAAGATAAATCGGTAGCACGTTCCATGAGCCTTGGCGTATAGTCATGTTAGCCACATGACCATGGAAACTTGTCCTCGGACAAATGCCGGCTCTTCGGCTTAGAAACAGAGAGGAGTACCGCCCCCTACAGTCAGTCATGGGGAAATCCTCACCTTTTTAAGCAAAAAAAAGAAGCTTCCCACTATTTCTGAAGTAAGATCTAGGTCAAACTTCATCCAATATTGAGCACAGGACATGCCAATACTTACTGCTTTGCTTGGTTGACATGGACACCTAGTGTATAGCTCAGCCATTTGTATGTCACCTGAAAGAGAAAAACATTCCAGCCTTAACAGACGACAAATGATAATACCTTCCACAAAACTCCCAAAATGGTACCTAACCTCAACTATAATTACTTCAGTCCTCTAAAGAGAGCTAAACCTACTGTCTCCTCTCTGGTGCTGACCTTCTCTGAGGCCTCTTTATTGCTGCATCACGAAAGTTCCCTGACAAAGCGTCAGTTGTGTTTATGCACATATGTCATACACATCTCCAACTGACTGTCCAAGTGTGTGGAGACACCTATCATTTCAGCAGAAACGGAAGGTAGGTGACAAATTAACAATGGGTCAGTAGCTAATTTTGAGTGGACTTCATAAGCACCTCTTGCAAACGAATGCTTGAACCAGGTAGACATTAGCCTAGTCAAGTCAAGACACCTTCTCTTGTACCCCTGCTAACTGGGCACGAGGCACTTTTTCAAATGGTGTTCCTCTTATATTTAGCAGGGGGAAAATAATTGTCTCTCTTCACCCCTGCGCAGTCTGTCTAGTGGCTGTTGCTGATGGTCTGCCCCCCCTTTTTTTTAAAGATTGTAAGTCCTTTTGGGACAGGGAGCCACTTAACTTTATTATTATTACTATTTGCCTGTAAACCACTTTGTGAACTTCGTGAACATAAGTACCTGTTGGTTGATTGACTGATTGATTCTCAAGCAAGAAAAAATGCTAAGGACTTGGTGGATTCTTATGTTGTTGTTGTTTTATTAGATATGCCTTAAGCGTTTTGTTGCTTTGTAAACTTAACAAGCAGTGGTGGGCCTGAAAAACTCTAATTTCGTTTTGTAAAGGAGCCTGTGCAGAACTGAAGTATTTGGCAATCCCCGAGTTAAGTCACCCAGTAGGGAAGCTAAACAAAAGCTCAATGCCGACTCAGCCGTGCAAACCCTCCCCACCACCTGCCCTTCCCAAGGCGCCAGCACCCCGCCACCACGGTCCCTCGCTACCCAGCCCGCCCTCTGCTTCCCAGGCCTCTCTCAGCACCGCCGCTCTTCAGGGGGCGGAAGAAGGCCGGGGGGCGCCCCTTGCAGCCAGGGCCCTGTGCACATGCGCGGGGAGGCTCCGGCGCCCAGCGCTGCTTCCAGGGGCCGACTCCGGCACCGAGGCCAGGCTCGGGGGCTGCTTGGCCGGACCAGCCCAAGAACCTCCAGCAGCCTCCGGTGCAGACCCCGACCCCGGTTCCAGGGGGGGGGCAGCACGTGCTCTCCTGAGGCCTTCCTGTCCTCGCCTCGTGTGTACGCGTGCGCGGGGGGGGGCCGTTTCGTCCGACGCCCCCCTTGGAGCAGCCCCGCACTGTCGCCCCCTCCCCGGCCCGCTCTCGCCTCCCCTCAGATCCGCCTCACCGCCGCCACTCACGATTCGGTTCTGGTCCGTGACGAACTCGTCGATGTTCTCCAGGTACAGCTCGTCCTCCATGGCGGCCTCTCTCTCCGGCGGCGCCTCTGCCGGCCACGCTGACGGGAGTCCTGGTCCTTCCCCGCCTCAGGACCACTCAGGCACCAGCGCGCGGCTCCCGCCTCCCGCCGCCATGGCAACCCGAGGCCTCGCTTTCGCGCGCGCGAGCTGGCTCGCTACGGCAACCGCGCCGGGACACGCCGGACGGGCGTTTCCATGGCCACCGCAGGCGCCTCCTTCGCGCGCCTGGCCCCTCCTCCGCAGCCCCGGAAGAAGCCGAGTGACGCTCGCGTGCTGGGAGGGCGGGGCGGCCTGCGGGGGGCGTGGCCTGCTTCGGGGCTCTTGGCGCTGCAGTCCCGCCCTTGCAGTTGCCTGGGAATCGCCCCCGTTGACTAGAATGGGACTGACTCCGGAGTAGACGCGCACTGGATCGGGCTCTTCCTCTGTTAAGAAAGTGGCGTTTCTGTGGCCCTGTCAGCCCAATCCTGTGCACGCCTACGCAGAAGTAATTCCCCTTCTAATCGATGGGGCCGACTCCCACGTAAGTGTGCACAGGATTGCAGCCAGGGGCGCCCACAACCCCCTTTTGCGGCGCCTGGGCAAAAGGGATGTGGCCGCGAGTCCTCCTGGGAGCGGGGGGGGGGTGTTTGGCCGTCTCCCTCCCACGGCCTCCTCTTTGCCTCTTTCCAGGGCCTGCTTTTTTCGCTTCACTGACACCGTGGACCGGTGGCTGGTTCGAGACCAGTTTTAAAAGCAGCCAACCCAGAGAGTATAGATAACAAGAGGCGGCATGCTTTAAGAATCGATAGGGAACCAAATGTCCTACTCATGTCCTTTTTCCAAGGAGCTCAGGGTACTGTGCATGGCTCCTCCTTTTCTTTTGCCCACTTTGAAAGTTATCTAGGCCAGCCATTTTTACATGACAGTTTGTATTTTTTCAGGTTTTTTGTCCATAACATTTGATAAAGTAAAGATATTACACTCTGGTTTGTTTCATTGCATTCTGCATTAAATTACCTTTCCGATGATACACAACATGATGGCATTATTCATACATGCCAAGGTTTTCACAATTTTGGCCACTGGTGTCAAGCTCAGCTTGTTGCCCTCCTAAAGCTTGGTGCCCGGTGCAATTGCACCCCCCTGCACTCCATTAGCTACACCCCTGGCGAAGACTTACATTTAACCAGAGATGTGGGGCATTTGCTAAGAAGTTTGCCTCCGTGTGCTTCGCAAGCCACCTGGTTTCAAAACAAAGATGGATTATTGTCTTAAAAAATGTGTGCTGGGGGTTCTTTGGGCCCCACTGCTGTCATTCACTCAGATTAGAACAAGCAGGGCAGAAAGTACTCTCCCCGGGTACAAAGTATTATCTTTCCTCCCCCTCGGCCTGGGCATTTCAACTGCCATAACTGCTGATGGAGAAATGATTCATCATACCCTGATTCAGAAACAAAACTGGAGCAAGAAGTATCTTTATTAGCGGAAGACTGCTTGCTGTCATGGAACAGTCACAGTTCGGATCATGTCGGTGACTGCTCAGCCAAAGCTTCTCTGGGTCAGTGGGATTCTCTTCACAGCTGAATTACTGAGGTCAGCAAGGACCGCTATCCCAGCATACCTGTCACACAGCAGCTGCACAAAGGATGAATGAAGGAATGGTTAGAAGGTGCTGCCAACAGATTTCCTGCCAAATGTATGCTCAGTCTAGATGTTACATTTTAGTTCTCTGCGTGGAACTCTCTGCTTGGAGATGCTTCAAAAAGCATCTGCAAGGGGTGGGTGTAGTTTGACTGGGCTGAAGTATAGGTAAAGGTAAAGGTTTCCCCACGACCGAATGGTCTAGTCGTGACCGACTGTAGGGGGCGGTGCTCATCTCC
>JAJKFI010000017.1:1817681-1839836 GCA_029204185.1 Lerista edwardsae | reverse complement strand
GGCCACAGAATGCAGGCAGCCTGTTGTCTTGTGTGCTCCCTGAGGCATCTGGTGGGCCTCTGCGAGATACAGGAAGCTGGACTAGATGGGCATTTGGCCTGATCCGGAAGGGCTCCTTACGTTCTTACCCTTGTCAAGTCTGTTGACTGCATCTTTTGTGTCTCGCTCTCTCCAGGGGTCCACTGCGGAAGGCACGTGACCTCTCACGGCCTGGCTCTGAACTGCTGCACAGACCTGACTTGGTTCGACCACATCGTTCCGTGCGGGCTGGAGGGGAAGAAGATGACCTCTCTGAGCCAAGAACTGCAGAGACATGTTTCTGTGGAAGAAGCCACCGAGCCCTTCCTGGCTGCGTTTCAGGACGTGTTTAAGTGCACTCTGATAACTGCCTCAGAGGACCCTGCAGTTCTGAGTGAATGATCTGGGTCTTGGGAACGTTGGCAGTCTTGCTTAACACCAGGTCCTGAAACTTGAAGCCAGCTATTTGCCTTGTGCGTTGGGGTGCCTCTTCTGCCAAAGTTTGCACCTTAAACGCTGGAGCCTCCCACTTCCAAAGAATCCTGGAAACGTCCCTTCTTTGTTGAGGAGGAAGTCTAAAGAACCCTACCTTAGACCTTTCAGAGCATCCAAGAAAACTGCCGTTCCCACGGAAGCCACATCGGAGAAAGCTGATTAAAGCTTCTTAAAAGTTTGGTGTAGATAACAGGCTGAGACATCTACTTTTTTCTGTTAATGCACATAACAATTTTACGCGCTTGTAAATATATGCTACAGAGAACACTGTACACAGAACACAGAGTCTCTGTACAACTTTTTAAACAGCCACCCATAGAAAGGGCATGCGTAGGCAGAGGTGGTGACAAAGCAGCAAGAGGTGTTTGGCTGTAGGGTGCCCATGTGGACATTTGTGCTTTGAAGTCGTGGAATGGGGCGGCTCACCAGAATTCGTGGAATCCTCCTTTTCACTTGAAAGGACAAAACAAGGTCCTAGCCCTCATGGCTGTAGGAAAGAACAGGGGGAAGCCAGATAGCTTGCAGATGATTTTTTTTGCTAAAGACCCAAAATTGGTTTAGCATGGATTAAGTTCCCCTTCATACTTTTTGTTAAAATCTTTGTTTTCACTTTTTGCAAAAAGTGAAATTCTGGAGCAGAGGATATTTTTCACAACAAAGGAATGGAACAACCTTATAACAAATGATGTTTGCTTAGGAGTTTTTTCAGCTAAGTTTGTTTCCCTGAGAATAGCTACACCCAGCTATTTCCACTGCTTATTTACCCAAGTGAATATATAGCCCGGCTGTAGAAAGTATAGAATTTCCTGAAACAGGTTCGCATCGCATATTTTGATCTGTTCTCATGGATAGTGAGGCTGGAGCTGCTGCTGCTTGATGTTTGCATTTCCTTCAGGGCAGTGGGAATGTGCACAGGCATGCACCATCCTCCGTGACTCCCGAGAGTCATCCAAATGTGCTTTAAGGTGGGCCTTGTGCCCAGAGGCGGATCTACAGGGAGGGCAAAGCTCTAAGTGTTGCAAGAAGCCTTACCCTGTCATGTAAATCCCTCCTGTCCCTTGCTGCTGTAGCCAGTAAGCAACGCCGAGATGTTGCTGTTCCCTGTGAGGATTGGCTAAAATGGTGCAGGAGAGGAGTGATTTCCACTGCAAGGTGAGGCTTCTTGCAAAACTTAGAGCTTTGCCCTCCCTGTAGAAATGCCTCTGATTGTGCCAGACAAGCAGGGGCGTTTCTACAGGGATGGCAAAGCTCTAAGTTTTACAAGAAGCCTTACCTTGCAGTGGAAATCACTCCTCTCCTGCACCGTTTTAGCCAATCTTGGCATTGTTTATTGGCTACAGCAGCAAGGGAGAGGAGGGATTTACATGACAGGATAAGGCTTCTTGCAAAACTTAGAGCTTTGCCATCCCTGTAGAAACACCTCTGCAGACAAGCTTTGCTGGCCTAACTGTGCGGGTCTGATTTCAGGTGAGGATGGTGCTCTTAGAGCAGTAAATGTATCTCTGTTCTCCCCTTTCAGTGCACACGAGGGGTGCTGTGGCAGTTCTGATCCACATTAACCGTTTGTGTGCCCTCGTCCTCTGACTGGGCAGCCGCCACTCGCAGCCTTTCTGCATCCAGGGAAAAGGGCAACCACTGAACTTTAAAACGTCAGCCCCTCCCCACAGGATTGCTGGAAGGGTGGGTAATTCAGTCATTCACCAAGTGTAAGTTCAATAAAACATGTTCCACAGCGGGCGGCAGAGGTTATTTTTACGTGCCTGCTGACGTCTGGTCCCAAACGTGGGATTGTGCTGGCCAGGTAAATACCTGCTGGGTTTGTCTCTGGGCTGGCAGAAAATGCTGAGCAACAAATTAGCTTCAAGCCCCCTGCAGAGATACACTCAGTGATGTCATGCAGGGGGTACACGGGGGTACGCAAGTACCGGTTCCTAGGATTATGGCTGGCCCCGCCCACTCCCCTGCCCACTCATCGACTCCGCCCCCTGCAACATTTGAATTTCCTGCACGTTTGAGTTGCCTGCACGTTCTCAGAGCCAGGCAGGCAGCGAGTGGAGCCTTGCCTTGCCTTGCCACTGAAAAATGAGCTGCTCTGGGGTTTTGGAACTGTTGGGTCACTTTAACATGATGCCAGGCCTCCTTAACATGTTCTGGGGGTGCTGTGGAATACTGTTGCAACTGTTGGGTCAGTTTAAAATAGTCTGAGGCCTCAAAAAAGGCTTTTTTCATGTCCCTTCCTGCCACGCAGTGGCATTTCTACAGGGAGGGCAAATCTGTAAGTGTTGCAAGAAGCCTTACCCTGTCATGTAAATCCCTCCCCTCCCTTGCTGCTGTAGCCAGTAAGCAACGCCAAGATGTTGCTTTTCCCTGTGAGGATTGGCTAAAACGGTGCAGGAGAGGTGCGATTTTTACTGCAAGGTAAGGCTTCTTGCAAAACTTAGAGCTTTGCCCTCCCTGTAGAAACGCCTCTGCTGCCACGACATCACTTCCGGTTTATGACATCACTTCCGGTGGGCGGGTCCCGACACGTGCCAATCAAAAGTGAGTACCTGTTCTTAAATCATTTAGATGACACCACTGGATACACTGATGTTTGCTCTTGCACAGAAAGCAAAACCTAGGCAAATGTGACCGTGGGCGCAAAACACCCTTCACCCCTTGCTTCAGCCTGGCCTGGCTGATCTCATCGTGTGAGAACATTGCTCTGAAGGGGTCAGACCCCCCCCCTCTGCTGCCTGGGCTCCAGGGGCACAGCAGTAGCCACACAGCTACTTCTGCATCTTGCAGGTGCTGGAAGCACCTCAGGAAGAGGGGACTTGGATCCCCTTCCCCCAAGGTAAAGGTGCAGGGCAGTCAATGAGTCTCCTTGTGTCTGCGCCGGCTATTTTGCTGGCACAGATGTGAGGGCCTCCGTGGCAGGCCACATGGGCTGACACAAAGGTTAGGATCTAGCGGGGGAGGCCGACATAAGAGCCCCATTGCTGGATCAGGCCAAAGGCCCATCTAGTCCAGCTTCCTGTATCTCATAGCGGCCCTCCAGGTGCCCCAGGGAGGCACGAGACAACAAGATGCTTGCATCCTGTTGCCACTCCCTTGCGCCCGGTACTCTGAAGTAGCCTACTACTAATGTAAGGAGGTTGCACAATCCATCATTCCCTCTCTCAAAACACCAGAACCAGGGGGCATTCACTAAAGCTGAGGGTTGGGAGAGTCAAAACAGATAAAAGGAAGTACTTTTTTACCCACCGGGTAGTTAATCTGTGGAACTCCTTGCCACAGGAGGTGGTGATGGCATCTGGTCTTGATGCCTTAAGAGGGGATTGGACGGATTTCTGGAGGAAAGGTCCATTGTGGGCTATAGGCCATGATGGATTGTGTAACCTCCTTACAAAGGTGGTAGGCTACTGGTACCGGGTGCAAGATGCAAGCATCTTGTTGTCTCATGCCTCCCTGGGGCACCTGGTGGGCCGCTGTGAGATACAGGAAGCTGGACTAGATGGGCCTTTGGCCTGATCCAGCAGGGCTCTTCTTATGTTCTTATAGCCCACGATGGACCTTTCCTCCAGAAATCCGTCCAATCCCCTCTTAAAGGCATCCAGACCAGATGCCATCACCACCTCCTGTGGCAAAGAGTTCCACAGATGAACTACCCGCTGGGTAAAAAAGTACTTCCTTTTATCTGTTTTAACTCGCCCAACCCTCAGTTTTGGCCCCACCCCTGCTCTTCCCCCCTCCCTGCCCAATTTCGCCTGCCCAGAGATGCCACCCTGCTGGTGGCTCCTGCACTTACCAGCCATTGGCTACATGTGGGCACCTTCAGTTGTAAGGGCTTACTGCCTTACGGCACCTTTGTGACACCAGGGCTGGTAGTACACTCCTGCCACCTGCTCTGCGGTCCATAGGATTGGGCCCTGAATCAGTCAGCACAGTGACGCAGAAGAAAAGCTCCTCTTGATTAAAAATGACCCCCTGCCACCAGGCTGCTTGCAGCAAAAACAATATTACGCACATAAGGAATACAAACAGACGTTAAAGATCAAACAAATAATGCTTCTTAAATGCTTATTGGTAAAGCATCTGGTTTATGACAAGAGGGTCTAACAGCTTTGAAATATACCGCAATGTAGTTTGTCCATCACTCTTGGCTTGAGTACTTGAGACAACTATGTGCGGAGAGACCCCAGCAACGCACGCCCAGCAAACTGGAGACTGCTGCAAATGGGGCTGGCCGTTCTGCTGGGGAGCTGCCGTTTCTGTGCTGCCAAGCACCCCCAAACTGCACTCCAGCGGGCCGCGTCTGCCCAGAAGTCCAGGTACAAAGTCTGCTGGGGCGACCGAGCCCAGAAGCGGCACAGTCTGGGGCAATCGGTGGTGCAGACTGAGGGCTTGGCAGCAGAACAATAAGCGCCATTCACCTGGGGGCAGATCCAGACATGCACCAGATCCAGCCCGCAGGCTGGGGTTTAGAGAGCCCTGCCCTAGAAGATCATGTGAGATGTGGTTAACTGTCCCAGATGATTGACACGTTAACTGCTCTTTAGAACACTCCCGTCCACGGAACGTTCTGTCCCGCTCTGCAGCTCCTGTATGCAGTGTTGCCCTTTTTTCTAACAAGTTGGCTTCGTAGATCAGAGGGAAGCTAACAGTATGAAGCTGCCCCCCCCCTCACCACCCAGTGGCGTCTCTACAGGGAGGGCAGAGCTCTAAGTTTTGCAAGAAGCCTTACCTTGCAGTGAAAATCACTCCTTTCCTGCACCATTTTAGCCAATCCTCACAGGGAAAAGCAACATCTTGGGTTGCTTACTGGCTACAGCAGCAAGGGAGAGGAGGGATTTACATGACAGGGTAAGGCTCCTTGCAACACTTAGAGCTCTGCCCTCCCTGTAGAGACGCCACTGCCACCACCACCCCGGAATTAGTAACCTTGCAAAGGATTTCAAGGTGGTTGCTCGAGAGACTCTTGAGGGGCTCCAAAATACTAGTCTGTGTCTAGTTTGCAGTTTGGGCTACTTTGCGCAGAGTAAAAAAATGGAAAATGCAGAGACTTCTTTGTTGATCTGAGAGGCTGAGGGAAGTGAGCGCGGCTGACTCAGGAATTTTGAACTGAAGCTTTGCTGAACGAAGGTCAAAACCAACACCTCAGGTTTTGCACATGAAAGACAGCAGGAGGATGCATACTTTTATAAACGAAATATGTTCTGGTTGCCTGCTTTTATATGTGTATTTGCTAAATTACTTTTTATTTTGTGTACATGTTTTATCCATTCAGTCAGATTGGATGCTTGGAGACTTCATTAGACAAGCGCTCTTCCTGTTGCCTTGTCAAGCACGACTCCTTTCAATTGTTGGACATTCAGCCTTGTGTCTGTGTGGCAGGTGTCAAGCAAGTGTGTTCTTTGCCTGCCCCTCCTTCTTCCAAATGACCATCTTCTTCCTAACATCACTGATATTTTTTTGGTCATGTTTGTATCTCTGAATTACAATATTCTGAGACTAGGCTGCCGTTTTTCACTGGAGCAGACCCTGAACATGTTAGTGCTGTGGTTCCCAAACTGTGGGTTGGGAAACATCAGTGGGCCACGAGCCAATTTCAGGTGGGTCGTGAAGAACCTAGGGCAGCCATATTGAAAACATGGGAAGTTGGGATGCTGGGAAGGGGGAGGGCTGTGTGGTTGTTTTGCTTGTGTCAAGGTTGCAGATAGGCTTTTTTCTTTCTGATTCACTTTGCGATTGGAAGATGGCTGAGAAGTAGCCCAACTGATTGCTGCCTTCTCAGGAAAGCAGCAGGCTCTGGCGCCACAATGACGTATTTCCGGCCATGACATCACTTCTGGTGGGTCCCGGGCAGATGGTCATTCTAAGAAGGATCAATGGATGTAGGGTGTGTTGGCAAACCCACCCCCCACTCTCAGTCCCATACGCACTGCCGTGTCCTTGCGTCAGCAGCTAGCCCTGTCCTCCCGGCTGTGCCCCGGGTGGGTCAGGTTTGCCCCACAATGGAGATTGCACCACCGCTGGCCTCCGCCCCCTTGGCTTGCACTGGGGCAGGCAGGCCCCAACTCGGGGGTCACCTCCCGCTTCCCTGTTTCCCTGCTTCTCCTCCTGAAAGGTGACAGGGTGGGACGATCTCTCCAGAATGCCTAGATTTACGAGTGCCAACGAGTGCCAACGGTTGCAGCGAGAAGCCTGCAGGCAGCTGCCTGTCCGCGGCGGGAACGCAGGGCCCAGTTCTGGGGCCCAGGGAAGGGAAGCGAAGCTTGTGACCTTCCGCTTCCTGCCAAACAGGAGGGGCTGCTGCACCCTGGAGGGGTCTTCGCCGCAGAGATGAGGCACGGCCGGTGGCGTCGCTAGTGACAGTGTCGCCTGGTGCAGAGGGCAAAACGATGCCCCCCAATGATGTCACGTTAGGAAGTGACATCACAGTTTGCATTTTCGTTTTCTGGGGGTTTTGGCCGTAACTTTCGATGGAAGGAAGATACGACACACCAGCTTGCTTCATTCCATTCTGCGTGACATTTACAATGATATATAACACGGTGGCACTTTTCCTACAAGGGTTTTCACCATTTTGGCCACTCCTGGCAAGCTCAGCTTGTTGTCCCCCTAAAGCTTGTTGCCCGGTGCAGTGGCGCATCCCCCGCCCGCCGCACGGCTTTAGCTGCCCCCCGCCTCCCGGGCACGACAATGCTGGATTCCGGTGACGTGGGGTCGGACGGGGCTCGGCGCGCAGAGGAGCCTTTGCTGCAGCGAGTCGTCCCGGCCGTTGGGGCTCCGTTTCTCCCGAGCAGGCGCGCACGTGATGGCAGCGGCGTTCAGGACAGGAGATGCCCAGCGACTGCCACCCTCGCGGGACGGAGACGCGGCTCGGGAGATCCACGTCCAGCCCCTGTTCAGCCCTGAGCTGCTCGGCTCCAGGAGACGACCGAGGGGGCTGTGGTGGCCCCGTGGCTGCCCCCCCGACCCACCCGCATTGCCACCGTGCTCCCGACCTGCCGCCCTCCTGAAAGGCAGGACGTGGGGAGAGGAGGCCGTCGGGACCCCCCCCCCCCAACCGTCTGGGGCGCGCTCCCTGCTTCCTCCCCCGCTCGCTCTGACGTGGGACAGGAGGGGGGGTGCGAGGGAGAGTGACGACTCGAGGGCTGCTCGTGGCCGGGGGCGGCACCAGGGGGGTGTTGGGCGCCCCAGGTGTGTGTGGGGGGGCGCCGTCTGCGGAAACCCTCTTTTCTCCGCGCCGCCCTCCTGGGCCCGCTGACTCGGGAGTCGAAGTGGGCGCCGTCCGTAGCCGTGGACTGCAAGAGCGACACCTGCGGGGGGGCCCTTCCTCGGCCCCCAGCCCAGCCCCGCTCCGTCCCGGGCGCTCCAGCAGGCGAGCGAGCTGCAGGTGGCTCCCGGCTGGCAGAGGCGGCCCCCGCCCTGGGAGGGAGGGCCGGGCCCGCCCCCGCCTGCCCCGCCCCGCCCCAGCCGGGCACGCTCGGCCCCCAAAGGGAGCCCGCTGCTGGCCAGCGCCGCCGGAGCACGAGGCGCCCCCGTCCCGAACCGAGGTGAGCCCCCTCCCGGTCTCCCCTGCGCTCCCCCTCCGCCTGCCCGAGCCCCGCAGGCTCCTGGCGGCCCTTCTCTGCGCCGGGGGCGGCTTCCCCAGCAGAGTTTTTGTCCGCGGGTCCGCAAAGACGAGACCTTTGGGCGCTGGCAGACACGGGCCCCCTGAGCGTGTGCGGGGTGCTGCTGGGGAACGCCGAGCCGCCCGCGCCTGCCCTGTTGCTTCCCTCGCCCTTCCTGCAGCGGGCTCAGGGTGGGTCTGCCCCCACCACCCCAAACCGCAACAGCCCTGCCAGGTAGGCGAGGGTGCGAGAGGGCGACTGGCACAGCGTGGCCGAGTAGTATAGGGGTGCAGACCGACACTCTGACCCCTAGGCCGGGGAGCGGGAGCGCGACGAGGGGCTCCTTGACCCGGACCCTTCCTTTCGCCATCAGCGCCCGGGCCGGAGTCGAGCTCCGCCCCCCCCCCGGCAGCCTGCAGTCCCGGGACGGAGCCTCCAGGGTTGCTCCCCCGCCCGCTGGCCCCTCCCCGCCCGTTCCTGCCAGCACTTGGGAGGGAGCGGGGGAGCTTCCCGGCAGCTCCAGACGGCCGCGCCGCGAGCCGGGGTCCCTCCGCCCGCTCCCTCCAGGGGCTCGCGCGTCCCCTCCGGCCAGCCCGCGCGGGCTCCGCGCCTCGCCTCCCGGGTGCCGGGGCGGTGGGGAGCGGGCGGCGACGGGCCTCCGGCCGCGACTCCGGTCTGGGACCGCCTTCCCTGCGGGCGAGCGCGGGAGACTGGACGGGGTCGGGTCGGGGCCCGGAGTGTGGCGGAGGCGGCTGCCTCGAGCGGGCGGGCGGGGTTGCTGTCCGTCCAGCCTTCTGCCCATGCCTGGGAGCAGGTCTTCTGCCTGCGCCCCCCCCCAACACACCTCCAAACTGTCCCAGGCATGGATGCGATGCCCCCCGGCCGCCCCCCTCTTCTGCCTTCGGGGCCAGCCAGGGGGAGCAGACGGAGTCCCCGAACATTTCTTCGGCCCCTCCTCATTTTGTGCCCCTGCCTGTCCGGAGGCGCCTCCGGGTGGTTCCGACCGGCAGCTCTTCTCCCGGTTCCCTTCGGTGACTTTTCTAAGCCTGAAGCCCAACGGAGGGACGGAACAGGCTCCAGTGCGGGGTCCCGAGAGTAGAGCCGGGCTGGAGGGGAGCTTCCTTGTAGGGGTGGGGGTGGGGCTCTTGCTGGGATGCGTGGGGGGGGGGAGGCCTGGAAGGCTTCTGGAAGGAATGGACAGTACAGGCATGCCCCAGTATCCGCTGGGGTTCCATTCCGGACCCCACCGTGGATACCTGAAACCGTGGATACTGGGGAGACCGTTTGAAGATAGGGACACATCAGTGGTTTTGAGGCGACATGGTTAAATAAGGAGATTTGTTTCATGTTCCCCTAACCGGCGTCCCAGTCTCCATGGTATCTGTGGATTACACTAAAACTATGGATACTGAATCCATGGATACTGGGGCACACCTGTATTCACTGAGACAAAGGCCCTCTGTGCATGCTCAAAGGACAATTGATTTCTATATAGGCTGAGCGCTGGCCTTGGAAACTGGTTTCTCCAGGGCTCAGGTTAGGACACTGTCTGATGTCATGATAAACGGTCAGCCTGCAGGAGTTTTGCAGCTTGTCAAAGGCACAATGGCGTTGCTTTTCACCAGTTGTTGGGTTCTTGCTTCCAAAATCAAGGCTGCAGATCATGTAGGGGGTATCTGTCTATCATTGGTATGTAAACTTGCAGTTCACACAGAAAAGCTTATTCAGCTTCCCTGACCCGAAAGCCCTGTGCCATCTTTAAAATGATGTACCTACCCCTAATCGTGCAGAGATCTGCATTGTTTAAAAGTAGGTATCATTCCAGGTTTGCGGGAGGGGGGGGGATAGAACTCTGTATGGAACTGAAGGCTGCATACTGTATGGCCAGACCAATCAAAGCAGTAGATAGTGTTGATTTTAAACCCGTGTTTCAAGGAATGGCCTCCAGAGGGAGCTAAAAACGAATTGATGAGTGTTCTGTTCTCATGGCTTGAAGTCTGGACCAGTTCTTTGCTTTCCAAACACACACCAGTTTTTTTGTTCCAGTTTAAGAGTTGTGGCTTCCACAAGGAAACCTTCAGAACCGTAGCTTGGTGAGGGGGCTCACCTGAGCACCTGGGTAAAGCAGCCCCTGCCCCTCACTTGCCCCCCTCTAGGAACACCCCATCCCCACCCTGCAACTACACTTTTCAAGGAGAGGGAAAGGTTAACAGCCCAGTCCTATGCAGATTCTCTTGGGAGTAAGTATTCATGCAGTCAGTAAGTAGCCTTTACCCACAAAGAAGTGTGTGTCAGCTTTGCCGCTGAAATCTGTGATGTAGAAAATGCTGGGATTTCTCTGGCCACAGATCAGAGGACAGACAATTTGTGCAGCAATGGCCTCTGGCATCTTCCCCACCGGAGGAGCTGCTGCCATCCCTGTTCTCCAGCTGGTGTCCCGCGATTGCTTTGGGGGTTTTGTCGCCATATTTTGTTTTGCCCACATTAGCAGCTTATTTTGCATAAACCCCAACGTATCACTTCCTGGAGTATTTAGAGACGGTTGTTGTGTTTTAAAGAAGTATTTGTACAGTATAGTGATAGATTTTGCAGGCAAACATTTCATGAGTTACTTGGATTTGAGTGCGTCCTGCTGCATTTCCTCCCTTGTTTGGTGACTTTCATAATCCTCCCCCCCTCCTTCTCTCAGGGTGCAATCCTAACCTGGAGTTAGTCTGGCACAGTTAAGCCAGCAAAGTCTGGCCGGCACAAGAGACATCTTAAACAGTGATGTCATGCAGGGGGAACGCGGGGGAACTCAGTTCCACTAGTTAAAATTAGGGCTGACTCCGCCCACTTCACTCTCCCCCCTCCCCCTCCCAATTCCTCTGCAAAGAGCTTTTCTTCTTGGTTGGCCGGCACTCAGAGGGTTAAAGGGAGCGACTCCGGATTCCTAGGGGGGTGAAGGCAGTGATGTCATTCAGGGGGAATGGACCAGAACGGGCGTTCCGGATCCTAACGGGCTCCGTGGCTGGTTCCGGGTTCCCGACAAGTGCCAATCAAAAGTGAGTTCCTGTTCCTAAATCATTTGAATGACACCACTGATCTTAAAGTATGTTTGGACCATTCTCGGAGTCAGAGAGGCCGGAACACAGACGTGCACCATCCTCCCTGACTCCAAGAGTGGTCCAAAAGCGCTTTATGGAGGCCCTTGTGCCGGCCAAACTTGGCTGGCCTAACTGTGCTGGCCCCACTCCAGGTGAGGATTGTGCCCCCAGTCTCTGTGCAGTAGGGCACTGGAGCAGGGGCGGACCTAGTCAAAATGGCGCCCGGGGCACCCAATAGAAGTGCGCCCCCATGGGAGCCCAGGTCTACCCACCAGAAGCAGCCCCGGGTAGACCTGGGCTCCCCTCAAGGGAGTCCTGGTCTACCCATTAGAAATGGCCGCGGGTAGACCTGGGCTCCGGAGCCCAGGTCTACCTGCACAATGTTGCGGGGGCCACTGGCGCCCCCTAGATGGCCCCAAGTTGGCGCCCAGGGCTCTTGCCCCCCCTGCCACCCCCTAGATCCGCCACTGCACTGGAGGCTCCTTGGGGCCAGGAGCTGCCCTTTTGTTGTTTGCCCTGCCTTGTGCTTCTGCTTGGGCTTGCCAGGGCCCGGCTGGCCCTGGTCCAGGGAGCTGGCTCTGCCCGGCTGTTGAGTCTCTCGCTCCCTCATTCTCCAGGTGCTGATGAAACTGGATAGCTTTGTTTGTGCAAACCGGTGAAAGTACACACTGCAGGCGATCCTTGAAATATGCCATTAATTCCCCTGGTAAATAGCCGAGATAAGAGGGGCGTAAAGTGCAGCGGCGGGGGAGGAGGGGGGACAGTTGTTATGTGGCTTCCGGATTCTGAGCGTGAGAACAAGCCTGGCCTGAGAAAAGGCGTGCCGGGCTCTGTGTGGCCGGTAGCCGCTGCCGGGCCCCGGAGGGTGCCCCAGCACCTGCTTGTGCCCCAGCACCTTCTCGGACCTTGCAGAATATCCTGGTGCGGCAGTGTTGGACTGCAAAGGATCCATGCCTTCCGGAGAACACTGCCAGCCTCTGGCTCCCCGGATTTCTGTGCCACTGTGCAAACAGGGCAGCATCCTTACATAACATAAGAACATAAGAAGAGCCCCTTTGCTGGATCAGGCCAAAGGCCCCTCTAGTTCAGCTTCCTGTATGTCACAGCGGCCCACCAGGTGCCCCAGGGAGCACATGAGACAACAAGATGCTTGGATCCTGTTGCCACTCCCTTGCACCCGGTACTCTGAAGTAGCCTACTACTAATGTAAGGAGGTTATAACCCATCATTGCCTATAGCCCACGATGGACTTTTCTTCCAGAAATCCGTCCAATCCCCTCTTAAAGGCATCAAGACCAGATGCCACCACCACCTCCTGTGGCAAAGAGTTCCACAGATTAACCACCCGCTGGGTAAAAAAGTACTTCCTTTTATCTGTTTTAACTCTCCCAACCCTCAGCTTTAGTGGATGCCCCCTGGTTCTGGTGTTTTGAGAGAGGGAAAAGAACATCCCTCTATCGACTCTATCCCTCCCGTGCATAATTTTGTATGCCTCAATCATGTCCCTCCTTCAGAGGCACCAGCAAGACCAAACTGGGAAGCACTGTTCACTCTGGCCTCCTGGTCTCTCCCATGAGCCACTGCTTTATCCAGGGGCTGGGCAGTGGCGCACCTGAGCCGGAGCTGTCAACCTGGCCTGCTGGCTGAGCGTGTCCCGTGCTTCCCTCCCTGAAATCTCCTAGAGGTCAAACCATGTGTGTGCGCATGTGCACGCATGCAGCACTTGCTTTCCACCCTTGGGTCTGTGGTGCGTGTGGTGGCACATGTGGAATGGCCCAACCGCAGCAGGGGAGCAGCACTTGGTTCCCACTACTGTTCCAAGCCTGGCTGTGCACCCCTTGTGCGTTCAGCTGAAGACCAGTGGAGTTCCACACGTGGAGCATGGGGGGAGGGCGCACGCATGGGCTGTGTTTTGAGCCCCGTGCGTGTCCCGCCCCCAGATCACTCTTGGATGAACCAGACATTCCAGGGTCCGAAGTATGCCTTTGCCTGCATACCTTGTTGGACCCTAACATTGCAAGGGGGTTGCAAGGGGGTTGGCCGGTCTGGTGCTGGAACCCTGCTTGGGGATGAAGATGAGGAGCGGGTGTTCTGCAGGGATAAGGCCCTGCCTTAAATTCTGGGTGTCAGTGGAACCAGCAGTTAGAAGGGTTGCTGCCTTGGTGTCCGCCACTCTGCGAGGGATGGCCCCAAGAACGAGCCTCTGCTTTACAGACGGAACAGTCGTATTGTGAGCTACATTTTCTTCTCCCCCCCCCTTGGATGGCGATCAGGGCATGGCACATGATTATGCTCCATCGTGCACATTTTGTTCTTGCACCCACCCTGGGAGGTGGGTTAAGATGAGAGAAGAACTGGGTCTGGGGGCCCGTCGTGCTTCATGGCCGTTCCCGCCCAAGATCCCCACAGCCCTTGGTTGACGCTCTAACCACTATACCATGCCTGCTTAGCTGCCAGGCCTGCCGCAAAGAGTTCTGGGGGTTGTAGGCAGCAATGGGATTAACAAACGACCTGGGGGAACGCTGGGCAGGACGTACTCGTAATTGGAAGCCCGTGATTGGCAGCCCGCGCGATTGGCAGCCTGTCTGTTCCACCCCGCCGCCGGCTGTGCAGGCTGGGCCCGCTGTCCCCGGTTGGCACGCCCCACTGCTGTGTGCCTGGGCCCCCAGGGGCCCTCCAGGCGAGCAGGCACCCCCTCTGAGGTCTGCGCGGCAGCAGGGAAGGCAGCGGGGCAGAACTGACAGGCAGCCAATCGTGCGGGAGTTCCGCGTACGTCCTGCCCAGCATTTCCCCAGGTCATTTGTTAATCCCATCACTGGTTGTAGGTCTGGTGAAGGTGCCAAGAACTCCCTGCCACAGCTGCCTGGTGCCTTCTCACTGCATAGGCCCTGCCTGTTCCTGGGGGGGGGGGGAAGCTGCCTCTCAGACCGACTTTAGCCCTTTGATTTGATCACCTCCTAAAATCGGGTGGCAGAGGGAACCAAGAGGGTCCCGGTGGAGTGGAGGCGCCCGCGGGAGTCTGTTTCCCCACCGCTCTTGGTCTTGATTTTAATCGTGATCCATCTGTTGAGTTGGGCTGTCTTGTAGGGGGAAACTTTTTCGGGTGTGAAAGGCAGGGTGAAAATCCCTAAATAAAGTCAACACATAGAATCATAGAACCATAGAGTTGGAAGGGGCCCACAAGGCCATCTAGTCCAACCAACCCCCTGCCGGGAGCAGGAAATCCTCCTAGAGCAGCTCCAGCAGGTGCCTGCTGAGCCTCTGCTTGAAGGTCTCCAGTGAGGGAGATTCCACCACCTCTCTCCAGTGGCAATCTGTTCCACTGTCAAACCGCCCTTATCATCAAGAAATTCCAACCGGAATCTCCTCTCTTGCAGTTTGTACCCGTTGGACTAGTTCTGCTATCAAAGGTTAGATGAGAACAGATTTGCCCCTTCGTCCTCATGACAGCCCTTCAGGTATTCGAAGCGGGCTATTGTATCCACTCTCAGCCTTCTCCAAGCTCAGCATACCCAGTTCCCTCCACCTTTCCTCGTAGGGCTTGTTTGCAGCCCCCTGATCATCTTCATTGCCCTTCTGTGAACCTGCCCCAGTTTGGCTGCCTCCTTCTTGAACTGAGGTGCCCCGAATAGGACACAGGACTCCAGGTGAGGCCTCACCCGTGCGGAGTAAAGCGGAACCACAACTTCTCGCCACTTGGAAGCTTCGGTTCTATGAATGCAATGTAAATAGGGTCTAGTGGGTCAAATAATGGCCCTGGGCTTGATCCTGCTGTGACAGAGGGAATCCCATGCCCTGCTCCCAGAAGTGCCCCCACCTCTGTGTTGCCTTAGAAACCAACTTTTCTCCTGCAAACATGCCCCTTCTGAGCATCCCCTTTGAAGTGCCTCAAGTTGTGCTCCGGGGGTGGGTGGGACTGGGGCTCGTGTCTCGCTCCAGACTTCAGCAAGCCAGTAAGCAGCTCTTGTTGATGGTTCCCTGGGCTGCAGGGGGGAGGTGTTGGTGCCCCGGACAGCCTGGCTCTTGGTTGGCAGCTGAGCTCCGGTTTTACCAGCGTTTCCCTGTCTGACACTGAACAATGGCTGCATTCACCAAGCGCAGGGGTGGGGGTTCGATAACACAGCACCCAAGTGGGACCAGGAAGCAAAGGATGTTGGCTGGAATGTGAGATCTGATCTGGCAGGGAATGAAAGCGGCAGCTCTGTTTTCCGTGTGCAGCAGTGTGCACAGTCCCTGCGGCCAGAATGCCTCTTGGATCAATGGCATTCATGGAGGGGAGCAAAACGCTAAGTTTTGCAGGAGCCGGAGCTCCTGGGTAAAGCAGCCGCTCCCCCTCGCTTGCTCTCCAAGCTGTGAATGGCTGTGAAGATGAGGAAGAGCTCAGGCTTCCTGCAAAACCTAACATTTTGCCCCCCTGGAGTGACCACTTCCCAGGAGTGCAAGTCAGTGATGCCCACCCAGAGGGTCATAAGAACACAAGAAGAGCCCTGCTGGATCAGGCCAAAGGCCCATCTAGTCCAGCTTCCTGCATCCCACAGCAGCCCCACCAGGTGCCCCAGGGAGGCACGAGACAACAAGATGCTTGCATCCTGTTGCCACTCCCTTAACCCGGTACTCTGAAGTAGCCTACTACTAATGTAAGGAGGTTACAACCCTCGCTACATTCCCTCGTTACACTCCAGGCACTTAAGAACATAAGAAGAGCCCTGCTGGATCAGGCCAAAGGCCCGTCCAGTCCAGCTTCCTGTATCTCACAGCGGCCCACCAGGTGCCTCAGGGAGCACACAAGACATCAAGATGCCTGCATCCTGTGGCCACTCCCCTGCACCTGGCATTCTGAAGTTGGCTACTATTAACGTAAGGAGGTTGTACCACCCATCATGGCCTTTAGCCCACGATGGACTTTTCCTCCAGAAATCCAGTCCCCTTTTAAAGGCACCTAGGCCAGATGCCCTCACCGCTTCCTGTGGCAAGGAGTTCCATAGCTTAATTACCCGCTGGATAAAAAAGTATTTCCTTTTATCTGTTTTAACTCTCCCAACACTCAATTTCAGTGGATGTCCCCTGGTTCTGGTATTGTTAGAGAGGAAAAAGAACATCCCTCTATTGACTCTTTCCCTCCCATGCATAATTTTGTACATCTCAATCATGCTGCAGTCTTTCTTCATAAGGGAGGTGCCCCAGCCCAGCCATCATTTCAGTTGCCCTCTTCTGCTCCTTTTCCAGCTCCACTGGAAGCTGTCCTTTTTGAGATGTGGCGACCAGAACTGTACGCAGTACACCAGCATCTATTTGTACAATGGCATGATAATGTTGGAAAGAGGTTTCAGCAGTTGTTAGGGCCAGAATTGGAGACGGGCATCTTTAGGCGCAGGGCTGACCCTGGAGGCCAGTTTTGTGTCCCATGGAGTGACCGCAGCCTTGGAGTGAATGCAGCAAAGGGACTCAGGACCCCCGAAACCTGGTGGTCCTTTTCCCAGCATGCCCTGATTCACTCTGGTCTGCTTGTTACTGGATGCGGACAGCAACTTCAGTGTGAACGAGAGAATTTGCGGGGGGTGGGGGCTGCCAAACTCTGCCCCCCTTACCTGATGATGCAGCAGCCTTTGCTGCTCCTACCCTCTAGTGGTCCAGCTCATCACTCTCCCCCCTCCACATAGTTTCTTGTGGCCCCTTCCTCTTTTTCCAATCCAGGGAATAGGAGGAGGATGGGATCCCCGCAGTGTGCTGCCTGAGGCAACCATTTCAGTTGGCCTCGTGGAGGAGCCGGCTCTTGTCAAGGGGCCACCCCACACAGAATTTGTCTCAAACGCAGACACTTTTTTCACTTCACAGTCATCTAATCTGGCCAGGTTCTGGCCAGCCCCAGCACTGAATGAGCTGAAGAGAAAGATGGCTTGAGCCCCCTCCTCTCCCCCTGCAGAGAGTGAGGGCACAATCCTAACCTGGAGTTACACCATAAAGCGCATTTGGACCACTCTCGGAGTCAGAGGGGCCAAACACAGACGTGCGCCATCCCCCCTGACTCCGAGAGTGGTCCGAATGCGCTTTACGGTATCCCTTGTGCCGGCCAAACTTTGCTGGCCTCACTGAGCCGGCCTCACTCCAGGTGAGGATTGGGCTCTGGGACGGAGCCTTTTGTGTGATTCCATGGGAGATTGCGTGATCCCTCCTTTCAGGGGCAGAACTCATGCACTGATGCGCCCATGCACGTTGCACGCCAGAGGCTATTTGTGTGGGACGGGGAGAAGGACTTGCGTCACTCTTCTGCAGAAGGGCTGGCTGGGCCTTTCTGCCTCTGCCCAAAGGCCGATTTGGAGCACCTGGTGGCCAAGCCCAAGCAGTGACCTACACACCTCCTCCCGCAGGCCTCTGTGCTTCGCGCATGGGGTGTTGTGATCCGCTCTGAGGAGGAATGTGCCGAGACTCCAGGGCACAATCCCAGGCAAGTCACTGTCCCTGCGGGAATCGGCCACTCACAGTCTCCAGGAAAAAGGTTTGTCCACCTTGTCAGGTTTGTCCACCTGTTTGCAAAATCCTTGAAAGCCCTCCAGCAAGCAGAGCAACAGAAGTGCAATGGAATGCATTCCTCTACGGAGTTGTTTTCTGTAGTAAGCAGGGATGCTTTGTCTCTCTTGCCATTCTGTTTTTGAGGCAGGTCCAGTGTTTTTTTAAAGAGCGTGCTTCTAGCCCTCATTGTGCCCTCATTGTGCATTCTAGCCGTTCATTCACCAATGGAGAGAGATGAAAAGTGGAGTGCCCCCGGGATCTGTCTTGGGACCAATGCTTTTCAATTTGTTCATAAATGACCTGGAGACAGGGACAAACAGTGAGGTGGCCAAGTTTGCAGATGACACAAAACGTTTCCGGGTGGTGAAGACCAGAAGAGCTTATAAAGAGCTCCAGAAGCATCTCTCCAAGTTGGGGGAATGGGCACCAAATTGGCAGATGCGTTTCAACGTAGACAAGTGTAAAGTGATGCACATTGGGGCAAAAAACCAAAACTTCACCTATAGGCTAATGGGTTCTGAGCTGTCTGTGACAGCTCAAGAGAGAGATCTTGGGGTGCTGGTGGACAACTCAGTGAAGGTATCGACCCAGTGTGCGGCAGCAATTAAGAAGGCCAATTCCATGCTTGGGGTAATTGAAAAAGGGGTTGAGAATAAAACAGCCAATATTATCATGCCATTGTACAAATCGATGGTAAGGCCACACCTGGAATATTGCGTACAGTTCTGGTCGCCGCACCTCAAAAAGGACATAGTGGAGTTGGAAAAGGTGCAGAAGAGAGCGACAAAAATGATTACGGGGCTGGGGCACCTCCCTTATGAAGAAAGACTGCAGCGTTTGGGCCTCTTCAGCCTAGAAAAAAGGTGCCTGAGGGGGGATGTGATAGAGACATACAACATTATGCACGGAAGGGATAGAGTCGATAAAGGGATGTTCTTTTCCCTCTCTCAAAACACCAGAACCAGGAGGCATCCGCTAAAACTGAGGGTTGGGAGACTTAAAACAGACAAAAGGAAGTACTTTTTTACCCAGCAGGTAGTTAATCTGTGGAACTCTTTGCCACCAGAGGTGGTGATTGCATCTGGTCCGGATGCCTTTAAGAGGGGATTGGACAGATTTCTGGAGGAAAGGTCCATCGTGGGCTATAGGCAATGATGGTTAGTGCAACCTCCTTACATTAGTAGTAGGCTACTTCAGAGTACCGGGTGCAAGGGAGTGGCAACAAGATGCAAGCATCTTGTTGTCTCATGTGCTCCCTGAGGCACCTGGTGGGCCGCTGTAAGATACAAGAAGCTGGACGAGGTGGCCCTTTGGCCTGATCCAGTGGGGCTCTGCTTACGTTCTTATGGTCGTCTGCAGGACCAGCCCGAGGCCCCTCCTGCCACTCCTGGCAGGTGCCCTTCCCTGGGGGTGCCGCACGGCTGCTCTTTGTCCCCCCCCTTCCGGAGTTCCACAAGGAAGAGGCGCATAGAAGTGTGGGAGGGGGAGGACAGCGATGGCTCAGGCTCTCGGAAGCCGGGGTGGGGGTGGGGTGAGCAGAGAAGGGTGCTCCCCTCCCATTGGCTGCCTGGGCAACTCCCTTCGACTGTCTCCGGAACACTCCAGAACAGTCTCTTTCAAGGAACCCCGGAATAAAGAACAGGACGGGGGGCGGTTTGGGGAGGGCCTGTCAGGACAGGCAGGACATTTGGCTGGACAGTCCAAAAGCTGCAGCTGAACAGCAACATCAAAGTCATTTCGAAGGAAACGGGAGTTCCCCAGGCTTTAAACCTCAGGGACAGCAGGTGACCTGCCTCCTTTTTTCTTTTTTTTTTTTTGGAAATTTTTTTTTCTATATATAGGTCTGGGGGATGGAGGGGATAGTACATATGAAGGGGATACAAAGGTTCACACTGATTACAGCTTAGTCATCTTATCTATATTAATGTTCGTATACAATCTAGATCATAACTTTAACAATGCTTAATTGTCCTGTATACAAAACTTACTATCTCTTATTTTCCATTTATAATTATCTGATTAACTCTAACCCAACATTTCTATATCACAATACATTAACTTAGAATATTTATTCTACTATCCCGCCTTAAATTTACCACAGTGTAACTGCAATATGTAAAACAAATTAAGAAGAGTATTTAAAAGCATTAAACATTTAACATGAACATTGTTCAATCATCTTCTTAAGTATCTCTGAAACATGCATACAATTACTACTTTCAATTTCTCTAATTATTACACAAGGATAGCAAAAAGAAAAAAATAAGTTCTTTTGAATTGTTTTTAGCGTTAAGGGGAAGATCAAATTTAATAGAAGTATCTTAATTCAAGGTTTCATCATCGTCTCCCTTATTTAAGTATTATCTTTTTCTCATTGGTTATATCAAATTCTGAGTATCTTTCACTCAGAGATTCTTCTTCTTCTTCTTCTTCTTCTTCTTCTTCTTCTTCTTCTTCTTCTTCTTCTTCTTCTTCTTCATTCTCAGTTTATTGTACCAGTTTTGGCTATCTACGTCCTTTACATTATTACTGTATAACTTCCGCCCTGCACACTCCCACAAAAAAGACTCTGCATCTCAATCCTAAACATCAGTAAATCTAGTTGTTGTTTCCCGGCATTTATGTCCCATTCTCCGCAAAGTTCTTCAGTAGCCTCTGTCGTCATCTGCAAGAAGCCCTGCATTCTAGTCATAAAGCCTGACTGGTCCAAGTTTATCCTCAGGGCTCTATACGTCTCGCATGGAATTTTTATTTGTTCCTCCTTTAAGACTACTTCCCTTCATGCGCCGCTGCCTACGAGCACTCTGTATTTTTCTTTCTAAGGGGCTCTGTATTCTAGTCACAGATCCTGACTGATCCAGTTCCAGCTTCAAAGAGTTTATCTCTATTCGGTCCATTGTCTTGTCTGCCTCTCCAGTTCCAGTTCCATTCATAGATTTATCAAGACAGCTAACTTCTTCTGGCAGACTCTCCAGGTTTTTTATTATTATTATTATTATTATTATTATTATTATTATTATTATTATTTATTGTCATTGTGTTACACAACGAAATTCTGCAAGAATTTCTGCAAGAAGGTCTTGCAAGACTTTCTCTCCAATATTCTTAATAGTCACCACTTCCTACGGCACGTGACCTGCCTCTTAAGGCAAGAGATGAGTTGCACTTGAGTAACTACCCCATTCCGCCCGCCTTCCCTCCTCTTCCTCTTGAGAGCCTCCACAATGGCACAAGGAGACTGTTCTGGTGCCGTTTAGCTCTTCCAGGGAGGAAATTATTCCTCATTCTAGCCTAAATTGACTTCCCTGTAAATTTGGCCTCTTGGTTCTAGTCCTGCCCACAGGAGCCCCAGAGAGCAGCTCTTCCTGCCTCAGCACGACAGCCCTGCAGAGGCGACCGGATCTCTCCCCTTGGTCTTCTCCAGCCTGAGTCACCTCAGTCTCTTTCACACCTGCTTTTGCCAAGCCAGATTTCCCCCATCCTCTACTTGGGACTCTGAGCTTCTCTCCCTGCTTGCAGACTTTAGCCTGGTTGGGATGCATCCAAGTATTGTACCCAGTGGTGGGATTCAAATAAATTAGCAACCGGTTCTATGACGTCAGCTGGAACAAAAAAAACCCCGAAGCCAGCCGAGGTAAGCGAGTGGGCAGGGCCTGGCCATTTAACAACCGGTTCATTTAACAACCCCCTGAATCCCACCACTGATTGTACCCAATTATTGAACCTGTCAAGGTCACATTGAATCCTGATGGTCTTCCAGGGTGTCAGCGACCCCTCCCCCCACTCTGTCACCTGCAAATTGGCTCAGTCTTCTCTCTCTCTCTTGCTCCCTCCCACTTATAAGAATGTTGACCAGCCCCCAAGCACTCCATGACACAACACTAGGCAGACGCAGAGCCATTGGGTGCAGAGGCGGATCCACAGGGAGGGCAGAGCTCTAAGTGTTGCAAGGAGCCTTACCCTGTCATGTAAATCCCTCCTCTCCCTTGCTGCTGTAGCCAGTAAGCAATGCCAAGATGTTGCTGTTCCCTGTGAGGATTGGCTAGAACAGGGCAGGAGAGGAGGGATTTACATGACAGGGTAAGGCTTCTTGCAAAACTTACAGATTTGCCCCCCCTTAGATCCGCCTCTGATTGGGTGGGATGTGCTGGCCTTGGGGCTTCGACCACCCAGCAGTTGTACAGGCATGCCCCGGTAGCCACTGATTCAGAGCGCAATCCCAACTTGGAGTTAGGCCGGCACAAGGAACACAGTCAAGTATGTTTGGACCACTCTCGGAGTCAGAGAGGCCAGCGTGCAGACGTGCGCCCTCCTTCCTAACTCAGAGATTGGTCCAAACGCGCTTTGTGATGGTTGAACTTTGCTGGCCTAACTCCAGGTGAGGATTGCGCTCTCAGTATCCACAATTTCAGTTATCCACGGATACCACGGATACTAGAACACGCATT
>JAJKFI010000017.1:1786320-1808476 GCA_029204185.1 Lerista edwardsae | reverse complement strand
GGGGGGGTGGCGGCAGCAGGGCTCTTCCCCCACCCAGGGCGGTGTGCATCAGCCTGAGAGCAGTGTGTGCGGGGGGCTCTGTGCACGCATTGAGTGGGAGGGGGCAGCGTGCCCCTGTGCCAGCTCTCCCCTCTGGCACTGTCATTTGGCCCTCGAAGGACGTCTGGAAAGAACCTCCACCTTGAGCAGACCCTGGTGTGTTGCCGCCGATTGTGTGGACTGGAGTTTGGGTCTCTGAGGGTCCCGTCCCACTGGGCCACTGCCCTGCCGGAACTTGTGCCCCAGCAGCACAGTGTGCTTTATGGCTGCCCCCAAAGGTGACGTGGTACTCAGCACAGCGGGCCGTGGCTGCCAGTGGCACGTGGCTGCTGCGGTCACATGTGGGCGTCAGGCCAACGAGCCCCCGCCCTGGTGAGTCAGTGTGGGGGTGGGTGGGAGGAACAGGGCAGAGTCTGGGTGAGGAAGAGGGGGGCTTGAGGCCAGGAAGGGGGCAGAGTTGGGGGCCACAATGCTGCCAATAGCCCGCCCCCCTTCCTTGGCCTTGGTCCGCCATCCCAGGCCCACCCAGACTTGCACCAGCCAGGTCCATGTAGGGGTAGACCCGTCTGGGCAGCGCGTGCTCACCTCGGAGCAAGGGAAGCCAGAGAGATCTCTGGGGGCTGCCTTCCTCCCCCCCCCACAGGGTGCAGCATGTGCGCCCAGGGCACGACTGTCTCAGTGAGGGAGGGGGTTGTTCTTTTAAGGGTTTTCGGGGCTGCTCCTTTTAAGGGGTGGCCTTGAGGTACGCCAGAAAGCAGCGGGCCAGTCCCCAGAGCCTACCCAGATGGCCGGTTGGATGGGGCTGTGAGGCCCGGTCGCTCTGGTGGCTTGCTGGACCCAGAGGCGGATCTAAGGGGGGGCAAAGCTCTAAGTTTTGCAAGAAGCCTCACCTTGCAGTGGAAATCACTCCTCTCCTGCACTGTTCTAGCCAATCCTCACAGGGAACAGCAACATCTTGGCGTTGCTTACTGGCTGCAGCAGCAAGGGAGAGGAGGGATTCACATGACAGGGTAAGGCTCCCTGCAACACTTAGAGCTTTGCCCCCCCTTAGATCTGCCTCTGGCTGTATCCCGAGGCCCCGCACAGCCCCCAAGCGTAGGGCTCTCGTCTGGCGACGTGTGTGTGGCAGCGCCTGGGGGCTTGCTGGGCTGCCGAGCTCTCCTCTGCCTCCGAAGGGCCGGGCCCTGCCAGCAGGGGTGGAGACGGTTTGTCTTGTGGGCCCAGGAGCAGAACGGGCTGCCGGAGGTGGTGGGGTCAGTTGGAGCCCAAAAGCCAACAGAGGAACGAAGCCCGGGGGGGGGGTGCGATGAAAGGTGCCGACCCCTGAGAGCCGGAGGCTGCATCTGAACAGTCCCGACAATCCTGTTTGTCTCTGGAAAGGCCCAGAGCCTGCTCCGCATGGCGGGGGGGGGGGAGGGCAGGCCCCCAGGCACAGCAACGGGCTTCTGCTCCCGACGAAGGGGGCAGAGGCCAGCTGCACAGCACCTCCCGCCTTCAGCGTTCAGTCCAGTACCTCGGCTCCCTCCCTCGGCCCTCCTCCATACTCCTCGTCCGAACAGGCTTCTCTATCTATTATTTATCTGAAGAACTTATCCCCCCGCCTTTCCCACGCCGAAGCAAATGCCCAGGGCGGCTTACAGAGACCCACGAAGTACAAGGTAACCACAGTAAGTAAAACAAAAACACTTAACAGGAAGTCAGCGGGAGTTCAAGAACGAAGCCAGGCCCAACTCTCTTCATCAGGCCATTTGGAGGGGGGGGGGAGAAAAAGAACACGCAGGACCAGGGGAGTAAACTAGGACAGTGTTCCAGGGGGACGGAGGGCAGACAGCCAGCCAGCATCCAAAGGCCAGGCGAGATCGGTGGGATTTGAGCCCTCTCCGGAAGGCCGGGAGGGAGTGTGTCTGGAGGGGAATTCCGTATTGGGGGAGCCACCCCCGAGCTGCCACCCCTTTCTTTCACTTGGGACAGAGGAGGCACTTGAAGGAGAGCCCCTGTAGATGACCTAAGAGGGGGAGCAGGTATGTGTGGGAGACGGCGGTCCTTTAGGTAGGCTGGGCCCAAGTCATGCAGGGACAGAAAGGTCAGAACCATCATCTTGAGTTGGGATCGGAAGCGAATGGGCAGCCGCTGCAGCTGCTGAAGGAGGGGTCCTGCTGAGTCAGACCGTCTCGCCCCTGGAACCACCCGGGCAGCTGCATTTTGCTGCAGTCCAAATTGGTGCCCCAGCTCCTCCTAAGCCCCTGGCAGGCCCCCCCTGGCTGTAGTAGTTGGTGGAGCTCCGTGTTCTAGTAAAAAAATATTTATTTTATTTGAAGAATTTATACCCCGCCTTTCCTATGCCACAAATGCCCAAGGCAGCTTACAGAGAATAAAAACAAAATACAATGTAACCATAATAAGTAAAACATAATAAGTAAAACACATTAAAACAACACATTAAAACAACAACAAATTAACATGAACAGGCACACCGAGAGTGAACAGGAATGAAAGCTAGACCCAATTTTCCACATCAGGACGCATTGGAATGTGGGAAAAACAATTGACCAGGGGAGTGAGACAATGACCCTATACCAGAGGGACAGAGGGCAGACAGCCACACGGTCATCCAAAGGCCAGATGAAATAGGTGTGATTTGAGCCCTCTCCGAAAGGCCATGAGGGAGTATGTAGTTCTTAGTTCTTCTGGAAGGGAATTCCATATTTGTGGAACTGCTACAGAGAAGGCTCGTCCCCGAGCTGCCACCCCTTTCACTTGGGACAGGGGGGGGGCACTTGAAGGAGAGCCCCTGCAGATGACCTAAGAGGGGGAACAGGTATGTGTGGGAGACGGCGGTCCCTTAGGTAGGCTGGGCCCAAGTCATGCAGGGCCTTGAAGGTCAGCACCATCATCTTAAGTTGGGATCGGAAGCGAATGGGCAGCCGCTGCAGCTGCTGAAGGAGGGGTCCTGCTGAGTCAGACCGTCTCGCCCCTGTAACCACCTGGGCTGCTGCATTCTGTACTAACTGTAGCTTCCGAACTGTTCTCAAGGGAAGCCCTACATATAGCGAATTACGGTAGTCCAGCCTTGACATCACAAACGCATGGACCACCGTGGCCAGGTCAGAACGGCTCAAGTATGGTCGTAGTTGGCGCACCAATCGAAGCTGGGCAAAGGCACTCCCAGCCACAGCTGCTCCCTGGTTCTCCAGAGACAGCTGAGAGTCAGGAGCACTCCCAGACTGCGCACCTGTTCTTGCAGGGGGGAAGTGTCACTCCATTCAGGGTGGGTGCAAGACTTGGTGTCTGCACTGAGGGTTTCCTGACCAGGAGGACTTCTGTCTTTTCTGGATTCAGTCTTAACCTATTGGCTTTCACCCATACCCCAACTGCCTCCAGGCAGCGCCCCAGGACCTTCACGGCCTCTTCAGTGTGGGATGGTAAAGAGAGATGGAGTTGAGGGTCATCAGCATATTGGTGAGACCCCACTCCAACCCCCCGGATGATCTCCCCCAGGGGTTTCATGTACATATGGAAGAGCGTGGGGGACAGAACAGAGCCCTGAGGCACTCCATATTGCAAAGGAAAAGTGCCGAGCAGGAGTCCCCCAGCATCACCATTTGGGACCTGATGGCCAGGAAGGAGTGGACCATTTCAGAGCAGAGCCCTTCAACCCCAGATTGTCTAGCCGGTCCAGAAGAATACTATGGTCAATTGTATCAAAGGCTGCTGAGAGGTCCAACAGGGCCAGTAGGGATGCCTTTCCCTTATCTAGTCCACGGTGAAGGTCATCCACGAGGGTGACCAAAGCTGTCTCTGTCCCAAAGCCTGGTCTGAAGCCAGACTGAAAGGGGTCAAGAAAATCTGTCTCCTCTTATCTAGGAACCCTTGGAGCTGGGATGCTACCACCCGCTCAGTCACCTTCCCTAAGAAAGGCAGGTTGGAAACTGGGCGATAATTGTTTAAGTTAGTACCTACCTACCATAATATCTACCATTTGTGAAATAACTATTGCAATTCTGTCAGCTTTTGGCATTTATCAATTGTCTTTCTGCCCTCAGGCCTCCAGCATAACAAAATACATCTATATCCTGCCCTTCCTCCACATTTTTCCACATTTATATCCTGCCCTTCCTCCACAGAGATCAGAGCAGTGTACATGGCTCTTACTTTCCTCCTCACAATGAACATGTGGGGTAGGTAAAATTAACTGTGCTGGGCTTTCTCTTTTTTTGCTTTTAGATGTCTCTCGAATACATTCAGGTCGCAATCCTAACCTGGAGTTAGGCCTCCACAAATAGGCCAGAGAAGTTTGGCTGGCACAAGGGACATCGTAAAGTGCATTTGGACCACTCTCAGAGTCAGGGAAGATGGCGCATGTCTGTGCATTGGCCTCTCTGACTCCGAGAGTGGTCCACACATACTTTATCGTGTCCCTTGTGCCATTCAAACTTTGCTGGCCTAACTGTGCCAGCCTAACTCCAGGTTAGGATTATGCCCCCAATTTCAACAGATGCTTAGTTTTTAATTTTATTCTGTTTTTAAGAAAATCTCATGACCTGTTGCTTTTAAGTGTTTTTTAGGACTTCTTTTTATTACAATGTTTTAAATTATATAGTTTTCTTATATAGCATGTAAGTGTAGCATGCTTGTCTCTATTCATAAGAACCAAAGGAGAGCCCCACTGGATCAGGCCAAAGGCTCATCCAATCCAGCTTCTTGCACCTCACAGTGGCCCACCAGATGCCTCAGGGAGCACACACAACAACAGGCTGCCTGCATCCTATTGCCACTCCCTTACACCTGGCAATCTGAGGTAGCCTGCTTCTAAAGTAAGGAGGTTGTACATACGCATCACAGACTGTAACCTGTGATGAACTTTTCTTCTAGAAATCTGTCCAATCCCCTTTGAAAGGCATCGAGGCCAGAAGCCATCACCACATCCTGTGGCAAGGAGTTCTTCCGACTAATTAGATGCTGGGTAAAGAAATATTTTCTTTTGCCTGTTCTAACTCTCCCAACACTCAATTTTAGTGGATGTCCCCTGGTTCTGGTATTGTGTGAGAGGGAAAAGATCTACTCTATCCCCTACATAATGTTGTACATCTCAATCATGTCCCCCCTCAGGCACCTGTTTTCTAACCTGAAGAGCCCAAACATTGGGCCTTTCCTCATAAGGAAGGTGCTCCAGTCCAGTAATCATTTCTGGTCACTGTCTTCTGCATCTTTTCTAATTCCACTATATCCTTTTTGAGACGTGGCGACCAGAACTGTACACAGTACTTCCTGTGCCTGACCATCGATTTGTACAGTGGCATAATAATATTGGCCGTTTTATTTTTAATTACCCCAAGCATGGAATTGGCCTTCTTAATTGCTGCCGCACACTGGGTCGACACCTTCATTGAATTGTCCACCAGCACCCCAAGATCTCTCTCCTGAGCTGTCACAGACAGCACAGAACCCATCAGCCAATATGTGAAGTTTTGATTTTTTGATCCAATGTGCTGCTTGTATTATTTGCTAAGTCACTTTGAATGATTTTTCAAAAAAAGTGGGAAATAATAAATAAAAACCCAGACAGTCCAGCTATGGCAACCCAGAGAGGTCACTGCTTCCAGCAACAGAGGAGGCAAGGTGGATGCTGTTGGAATGCACTTGCCAAAGAGCACCAGGGAGAGAAACTGCCGTCACCAGCAGGCAAGAAGGTGATCTGGTGCTGTGATGGCTACAAACGGCAGGAGGGCTGGATTTGTGGATCGGTTCCTCTCTTGTAAAAAAGCAAACCACGAAAAGTCCCAGGAAACCCAATTCTTCGATTTGAACTCTTGTGCATGATTGTATTTCAATGGCTTTCCTACTGTACATTGTATCTGAATGCAGGAAGTTGCAGCTTACAGGGGCTTCCAATGAATGCCTTTACTACCAAAAGTTTTCTTCTTCCACCATAGTTTACTCGCATCAGACCTGCTGCCTTCCCATTCTTTCCTTCCATTGAAACGAGTGATGCGGGCTCTTCCAGGTCTGTCCTGCAGCCCTAGGAGAGAAAGAGAAAGCGAGGAAGGACATAACAGCACTTCTTGCTCCCTCTGGCTGCTGGCGACAATGGCGCCATCTACAGCCCATTCTGGGCAAGGACCAGGCATGGAACCAGGCATTTCTCTGCTTCAGAAAAGCTGCTGCCGTATTGGCGCATCTGCACAGACTACCTGACAGTGCGATCATGCAGGAAGTCAGCTTGCGAGCAACCCAGAGTTCTTTGAGCTGGCGATGTCAGGGATTGAGTTAGGAATCGCCGATGTGCAAAGCTAGCCTCCCCCAGCCCACAATGAGGTTTGGTCTTCTTGCCATGGCAGAGAACTTGGAGGTGCCCTCTTGGCCTTGCACATGTTGCCTACAGCTATTGCGGCTGGAAGGGACCACCTGCTTGCTTGTTTGCAGTTTCCTGAATTGTCACAAGGGGGCATCCATAGCCAGGTTTACAGCCTAGCAAATGCCAGGTCCTGGAGGGGGGGCAGGGGTGGGGGGAGATTGGCACGCCTACCATCTGAGGAAGTCAAGTATTCTTGCAATCAAAAAGCGCGGCTTATTAGCAGATGCTCCTCTGCCTCTTGTTCCTGGCTGGGGTTTTTCCCACAGGCATTCCGCAATCCTCCTTCTGCAATTAATGAAAGCACAGCTGCACAACTTCCACAAGAAGGGAATCTCCCACCATGTTTTGCTGGCTGCTCTTCTCACAGCCACCTCTTCGAACATCTGGCTCAGCTGGAAGTCACCAATGGCTGGCTGGCTGGCTGAGAGCTACAGGATCGTGTGGTTGCACGAATGAGCCTTCTTGCAGTCCAGCCAAGAGTTTTGCACAGGCTTACACAATGTTCCAGAGATGTCTCACAAGGCCATCTGAGTACCTTCACAAGGCAGGAAACCACGACAATTTAAACAGGACCCATACAATTTTCAAACTGGTTTACAAGGGCACCATATCCAGCCCTCAGGCAGATGCCTAAGTTGCTTGTTTGCTGCTGCCTGGCCACTAGAGCTACAGCCAATGACTACAGTCACACCAGGACTTGGACTGGTTAGTGACATCCATCACCAGTGCAAGGGGAAGAGCTGACTGCACACAGAGGCAATGACTTGTATGGTGTATTTGCCACAGCACAGAAGGAACAGCCTGTTCCCACATCCTTAAACTAGCCTTGAAAACAGCCTGTACAAGTGCAAAGCTGAATTCTGTATTCTGCTTCGAGCCTGCAAATTCAGCCTATCTGCATATAAAAAGGTCAAGGTTTCCCCAAGACCGAATGGTCTAGTCGTGACCCCCACTGTAGGGAGTGGTGCTCATCTCTGTTTCTAAGCCGAAGAGCCAGCGTTTGTCCGAGGACAAGCTTCCGTGGTCATGTGGCCAGCGTGACTCTATGCTGTAGCACACGGAACACAGTCACCTTCCCACCAAAGTGGTCCCTATTTATCTACTCGCATTTTTTAGGTGCTTTCAAACTGCTAGGTTGGCAGGATCTGGGACAAGCAACGGGAGCTCACTCCGTCGCACAGTCTCGAACTCCTAACCTTCCGGTCGGCAAGCTCAGCTCAGCAGTTTAACCTGCAGCGCCACCACATCCCTTTTATCTGCATATATCTTTGCTTATTTGTATTCATCAGGCCTGTGATCAGCTGCCTTTTGCAGGGGCGGACCTAGTGAAAATGGCGCCCGGGGCACCCAATAGAAGTGCGCCCCCACAGGTCTACCCACCAGAAGCAGCCGCGAAAAAGCCACATGTGAGCAGAGACCATCATGCAATGCTTCCAATTTGCATGGGAGATTAGCATGTGCCTGCCCCCCCAGTTATATAGGCAAATTGGAAGCATTGCATGATGGTCTCTGCTCACATGTGGCTTTTTCAGACACTGTCTCAGATTTTTGAAAGTGGAGACACAGGGATTTCAAACTGAAGTCAGCAAACTTTAAGAACCAACTACAAAAAAAAACTAAGGCTAAGCTCACCGTGACCTTAAAAGTTATGACTTGGCACTGGATGCCTTGGCACTGTAAAGATTCTTTGAAGGGGGGGGGGGAGGTCTGCACTATGGATGCCTTCCTAACCTGTGGAGTACTGGTCTACCTGTGGCTGGTCCTAATGGGTAGATCTGGGCTCTGCTGTTGTTTCTAAAGCTGTTGTTTCCCTATAGGGAGCCCAGGTCTACCCGTGGCCATTTCTAATGGGTCATTTCTGGGTTCCGCATAGCCCAGGTCTACCTGCAGCTGTTCCTAGTGGGTAGATCTGGGCTCCGGAGCCCAGGTCTACCTGTGCAATGTTGCAGGGGGGCCACTGGCGCCCCCCTAGACAGCCCCAAGATGGCGCCCAGGGCTTATGCCCCCCTGCCCCCCTAGATCTGCCACTGGCCTTTTGTTGCTTCTGAGTAAGCGCAGATGGGATTGGGCTGCGAGAATCCCTGGAACTCAGCCACTGGACTGGCCTTCATGGCAGGCCAGAGAGCGGAGCTGGGAAGCAGACAGACCTCAGGGCTCCAACAGGCCCATGTGGGCAGAGCTCTTGCGAAGGCCCTTCAGACTAGAGAGCTGGGATGAGGACACTCGAAAGACAGTCCGCCGTGGCCCACAGTGGACAGGGGTGGGCTCTGGATTGGCAGAATGCCCAGCACTGTCACCAAGTGAAAAGCGTCAAGGTTGGGGGATGGAGAGCCTTTGTGCTGCATTCAGGTAGAGTGAATCAGCGTCCCTTCCTCCTTCCTTCCTTGCCTCCACAGCCCCCCAGAGAGCTGCACAGACCCCCATAAATACTGAGATTAAATTATCCGCCCCTGTGTGATGCCTGAATTCCATGATGAAGTTTTAACAGTCAACGCAGCCAGAATGGTTCCAGTGCCATAAACCGGAAATGCACACCTGGTTCAGATACGCTCAAAGCACCTTTTCACCCTCCTCCAACCAACGGCAACTCACCGTGCAAGGACAGCCTGGAGCGTCCAGCGGCTCAGAGAAGGAGAACGCAAGTGGAGAAGCCAGAAGACTCACCGGGGGGGGGCGGATACCTGTGATGCCAGCGGCATCCCAGCGGGCCACGTCCCTGTCGCCTCCCTCCCATAGTGGAACGGGACTTTCTCTTCTTCCTGCGTTGACCTGAGCACCTTGCCGGGAGCCGGTCATGTGTGGCTGCAGTTCTGTTCAGCGACAGCTACTTGGTTGTGAGGGATGAGTGAGTGAACACCCGTGTCGTGGGCTTGTTCTGATTTCCACCAAAGAAAGTCCAGGGGCTTCTGGGTGGTGGAATCAGACCTGGCGGTGCGGCCCGGAGAGTCTCCTCTTGGTGTTACTGAAAACGATTCGGTGGGAGACGGGGGAAGCTGGATTCCATCGGTGAGTCACAGCAGGATCCGGGACGTCCCAGTGTCCCTTTTCAGTCTCCGGCCCCTCCTGCCTCCCAAACTGCTGCAGAGAGATCTGGTCTCTTAGGGCGTTGGACGAGATCCCGCAGGACTCTTGGACCATCCGCGTGGCTTGCAAGGCGGTCAGGCGAACGGAAGGGTTGGGATCTCGATGCAGTTTGGAGAGTGCTGGAACAGGAAAGAGCACGTTAAAGGAAAAAAAACTCTAACCCAAGAGCACAAGCTCCTTCCTCTTCCGTGCATTAATACAGAGAAAAGTAACAATGATAGGGATACAGAGAAAACATAGGGAAAAGTAAAAAAGTTAAAAAAAAGTAAAAAGTAAAAATGCAGTTTGGGAAAATGAATTCACAGCCACATGCTCTCAATTTGAAGACTGTTAAATTTATATTCCCTTAATATAACCTATAGACATTATTATTAGTATTCTGATTATTGTACTTTTGCACAGTCACTACAGGTGTAGTGACCGGTATACTCTGAGCATCAGGTTGTTCCCAAGGACCTGGGATGTTCAGGTCAAAAGCAATTCACACAGCCATTGAGAGTTTCCAAACCAGAGTCTGTAATGGTGGAATTAAAATGGCATTTGCTATTGTGCTGTATGGTCCAGCAACAATCAAGATCTTTCCATCCAGCCAAAGCTCTCTACAAAGCAAACTGACAGCCTTCTCATTGCAGATGCGGCCGGTTTGCTCCCTCATTCAGCACAGCTGGGTAATTCATGCTGAACAGCCTATGAATTGCCCCCTAAAGTCAGGAAGTGACAGCTTTAATTATTTCCTCTCAGCATTTTGCAATTTTTAATGTAATGGAACAATGCTGTAAATAGCACAATTTCACTGTTGTTTAAAAAGAGAGGAAATAAGTAAAGCTTTACTTCTTTAAGTAAAAGAGGAAGTAAGTAAAGCTTCTCCCAGCAGGAGACAAGACTGACATTGGGGCAATTCAAGAGGCAAATCAGCAATCAGTAGGGAAGTAAAAGAGTCAACTGATCCCGAGAGGCTCATGAGCTCGGAAAGCCGCAGCAGAGCTTTGTTGCCTCCATCTTAGACATACTAGAATTTCAACAGCATTTTATTGCAAAACTTAAATGAGGTCTGAAAGAAACAGAGGAGGGGGATGCGGAAAACACCCACCAGGGCAGGCTGGCGTCCAGTGAGCCAGAAGCAGGAGAAGAGAGCCCCCCCACTTCTCCCCTGGAGTGGGGGCTCTGACCCCACTGGGGTAGCCACACGCCAGGGAGGGGAGTCCTCCTAGACCCCTCCGGCACGGCTGTGTGCAGAATGAAAGGGGCTGGGGCCCGAGACACTCTTACTCACAGAGGAAGATCAAGTCCTTCTTCTCCTGCGTGATCACAGCTGGCTCTGCACATTGGGCCACACAGCCTGAAAGGCAAGAGCAAAGCCCGTCTGCCAGAGTGAAAGGCCCACCTCTGATGCTCCCAGTGGTGTTATTCTGCCGGAACGCTGGGCGGGACATCCGGGTGATCGACAGCCCGCCCGTCGCGTTCCGCAGCGTTCCGCTGTTTGCGTAACCAATTACGCCGCTTGCGTACGTTACACAAACGGCGTAACGCTGCAGAACGTGATGGGCGGGCTGTCGATCACCAGGATGTCCCGCCCAGCGTTCTGGCAGAATAACACCACTGGACACTCCCCTGCTTCTGCTGCGGAGGTGCCTCCCCCAGAACGCCCCACAGTTCCCGGCCAGGGTGGGCAGAGGGCCGAGCTTGGCCCGGGAGACCCACGTTCCAGGCCTGCCTGTGCCACGGACTCCTAGTGCTGTGGCCCTCAGCAGGCCCCTCTTTCCCCCTCGCACCGGACAGACGTCTCTTGTACTCCGGTCGCAGGCCAGCTCCGTCACCTGAGACAAGGGCCGTGAGGAGCGGGATGCGAGACTCGTGTGGAGTGTCTGACGGCTCGAGTCCTTCCTTTATTAGCTGCGCACACAGTGAGGGGGAGAGGCTCCCTTTGGAAGCAGTGCGCTTCTGTTTTCCCAGGCAGCGCACACTGTACCCCTGCACCTCTGGCTGCTGCTCTTCTCTGAGGTTGCCCTCACTCATGTGTGGGAAAGCAGCCGTGCACAAAATTCTGAGCACACCAGTGGCTCTGGGGGAGAGGGTGAAGCGCCCCCACCGCCTCACTGCTGCTCTGACACCATCTGGAGATGCTGCAGCCAGTGGCATAACTAAGGCAGGGCAAGGGGGTGCCACGCCGGACACTCAGAGCAGCCGTGCCCTTCCCCCCTCCTTCTTGAGAAGGGCAAAAAAAGCCACGGGCCGCTCAGGAGTGGCACACAACTGCTTCGGGTGCGCCACAGCCCAGAAGTAATTGGCAGCCATGCCACCACATCACTGCCGTTACTTCCAAGCCAGGTGCTTCTCGGGGGGTGACCTCGCAAGTCACAGTTCGGGTGCCAAAGGGCGGCACCAAAGGGCTGCCACCAGCGGCAGCTGCAGGAAATAAAGAAGCCCCCGGGGGCCCTGCAGGTGACCCGTCCCGTCCCTCAGGCCTGGCCTCCTCACTTGCGCTGCACGGGAGGGATAGCGTCGATAGAGGGATGTTCTTTTCCCTCTCTCAGAACACCAGAACCAGGGGGCATCCACTAAAACTGAGGGTTGGGAGAGTGAGAACAGATAAAAGGAAGTACTTTTTTACCCAGCGGGTGGTTAGTCTGTGGAACTCTTTGCCACAGGAGGTGGTGATGGCATCTGGTCTGGATGCCTTTAAGAGGGGATTGGACGGATTTCTGGAAGAAAGGTCCATAGTGGGCTATAGGCAATGATGGGTTGTGCAACCTCCTTACATTAGTAGTAGGCTACTTCAGAGTACCAGGTGCAAGGGAGTGGCAACAAGATGCAAGCGTCTTGTGTGCACCTGGTGGGCCACTGTGAGATGCAGGAAGCTAGACTAGAGGGGCCTTGGCCTGATCCAGCAGGGCTCTTCTTATGTTCTTACGTTATGTTCTCTGGCAGCAGAGGAGTTTTGTCCCAGCCCAGCCGCCGTGCCCTGCCCAGCCCCACCCCCAGGTTCTAGCAGAGCTTCTGTGCGCATGGAGCCTGAGCCCCAGAAGACCCGCAGCCCAGCACCTCCCCCCCTTACCGATGAAGATGGCTGCTGCTCTCCGGATGGACACCTGCGAGCACTGAAGGTGGTCCAGGCACTGAAGCAAGATGGCCGGGATGCTCTTGACTTTCCACGACTACGAAGCAGAGAGTGATGGGGGGTGACCATGTGAGGGACCCTTCCCAGCCATGGGGGAGAGACAAGTGACCCCCCCCCGGCTGCTCCTGCCGGGTGGGTGTTTGCACCTCCCCAGGAGCAGTTGGCCTGCTGCCCGCCTCTGTGCCCCCTCCTCACTTGCAGGCAGGGTGGGGGTCCAGATCCAGGAGGGGCAGGAGGATGCTTCCCCTCTGCCTGGTCTCCAGAGCAGATGGCAGATCTTGCCTTGACATGCAAGGCAGGCTGGCTGGGGAGCAGAAGGTGTGTGCCGGGGAGTGGGGTGCACGGCTTACCCGTCTGCAGTTGGGTCTCCCTCGGGCACATTTTCCCCCAGCTGAGCTCTGGCACAAACAGTGAGCTGAGCCGGGAGACAACTGCGGGGAGGGGCAGCCGGAGAGGAGAGTCTTCCTTCCTGTATGTGCGGGAGGCAGACCCAGCCTGGAGCAGCCACCCCTTGGCCTGGCCCAGCTGGCCCTCTCTCTTGGCCTCTGCTGGCCGTGGGGCGCCTGCAAGGAGCGGGGAATCGGGGCACTGGCCGAGGCCTGCCTCAGGAATGGGGGGGGCAGAAGCCACGGATGGCACTCTCGCTCGTCAGCCTGCCTGAACTGGGGGGGGGATGGCTCCATTCAGGAGCCTGGCTAGTCCGTGTGGAAGCTCGTGCCGCCTGGCCCAGGGCACGCACAGCAGCAGCTGCACCCGGATCTCCCTCCCAAGAGGCTTGGAACTGGTGTTCCCCTTTGGAGAGGCTCCATTTGCCAAGTGCATGTGCAGGGCAGGGGCTACTCAGCCGGGCCACCGTGGAACTCTCCACCCCACCCTGAAGCCCTTCTGGGGTGGAGATTTGCCAGAGGCTAAAGCCCTGCTTCTCAGCGGCATTCCCAGTCTCTCATGACGCCTGGCTCTGTATGATCCTGATGCCGCATTTAAAGATTCCTGGGTTTTTTTTTTCTTACCACACTGGGCAGGGTGCGTTTCCTCGGTATCCAGAGAGGAGTCTAGAATTGGGGCTTGTCATTTCGTCTGGGGCCTCTCTCTTTTTTCAAGTAAATCACTCACAAGAGCTGAAATCTGAGGTCCTCCAGATCTTTCAAAGAACAGGTCCAAAGCCCACAGTTCTGGATCCCACCCCTGGAACGTGCCAGCATTCTTGGCAGCTCCCCGAGAGACCCGTCTTTGGCAGGAAATGGGAACTGCATTGCTGAGATCCGGGACTTAAATCCACTGATCCAGGTAGGCGCACTTCCTTTAGGTTTGCTTTCTGCTCCACCCCACCCCACCCCACCCCTCCTGTGTGCAAGGAATGGTGGGACCCCCCTCCTCCCCTTTCTGGGTGACTCACGATTTGCCGGCAGAGGGACTCTGCAACCTGGGGGTGGTCGTGCCAAGCCTTCTTGCTGTTGATCTTCTTGGGAATTGACCACCCCAGAAACCGAAAGCACCTGGCAAGAGCTTCCTGGCATCCCTGCAGCGGGCAATTAAGAGAGGCACTGAAGAAGGATCAAGCAGGACGCACGGAGGTGAGCACATGGGGCAATTCCCGCTCGCCTAGATCCATCCATTGCTCCCCTGCCTGCCTGCCTGCCTGCCTGCCTGCCTGCCTGCCTTCTGGTGTCTTCTTCATTGTCGGTTTCAGAGGGCAAGTTCCTCGGGGGCTGAGACCTGCCTGCTTACAAGACTCTGCCAAGCACGTGCAGACCGATGGCACCCATCGGAACTCCACCTCCAAGACAAGACCTGTCTGTGAACACTAAGCTTTGCCCAGTGATGTGACACGAAGCTCACAGGAGCCCTGCGCTCGGGCTTACAACTCCATTGTTTGAGATGGCGTGAAGAAATCTTAGTCAATTATTTTGTATGTGTTTGTGCTGACTAAGTGATTGATTGATTGAGTCAGTGATGAGATTTGCATACATTTGCATATGAGTAAGAGCCAGGATGGTGTCCTTGAGCAGGCCTGGAAGACCCAGGTTCAAGTCCCCGCTCAGCCATGAGCTTCCTGGGTGACCTTGGGCCTGTCTCTCTTTCTCAGCCTCGCCTACCTCACAGGGTTGTTGTGAGGACCAACAGGAGAGAAGGAACCGTGTACACCACCCTGAGCTCCTTGGGGAGAGGGGGGTATGAAAAAGTGAAAAATAAATACAGGCAAGCCCTGGTATCCGCTGGGGTTCTGTTCCGGACCCCACCATGGATACCTGAAACCGCGGATACTGGGGATGCCTTTTTAAAGACAGGGGAGCATCAGTGGTTTTGCTGCAAAAAGGTAAAATAAGTTTGGTTTAATGTTCCCCTCTCTTTCTAATAGGTGTCCCAGTATCCAGGGTATCTGTGGATAACTGAAACCGTGGATACCAAATCAGTGGCTATCGGGGCATGCCAGTAAATGAAAACAGTGGATCTTGAGTGGGAATCCCTCTTCCTTTGTTTTTTGATGATGCATGAATGCATCATAATAGGCAGCAGCAGCAGCTTGGAAGAGGCATGCCCTCCTGTGAAAAGGAAAAGAGAGAATGCCTCTTTTAGGATGTTGCTTCCCAGTTTTTCCAAACGTTATGATTTTGAGTACGAGCCTGCCTGCCTTCCACCCACCTACCCACCCACCTATCCGATTAATGGTTTGAGAGCATAATCCTTAGCTGGAGTTAGGCTGGCAGTTAGACCAGCAAAGTTTGGCCACACAAGAGCTACCATAAATTATGTTTGTACCACCTTCAGAGTCAGAGAGGCCAGAACACAGATGCGCACCATCCTCCCTGACTCCGAGGGTGATCCACCCCTCGGAGTGGCCCTTTACAGTGGCCCTTGTGCCGGCCAAACTTTGCTGGCCTCACTGTGCCGGCCTCACTCTAGGTGAGGATTGTGCTCTAAATGTCACAGTCCTAAAAAATAAAATGCTCACGTGTTTTGAAGAACGAGGTTCGGAGAGGCTAGAAACTGTAAAGCTAGAAACTGGCTTGGGATGGCGGCGGCAAAATGCTCATAGAGATGAATTCCACACAGTGCAATTACAGAATGGTGGTGAACGGAGAGCCTCGACTGGGCCCCTCCTGCCTTCCTCAGCACGGCCCCGGAAGCCATTAGCAACGCTCACCTTCACCACTTCCGGCTCTTCGTCTTGCAAGTGCAGCAGCAGCGGGAGCAGACTCTGGGTCACCTGCTCCTGGATGAGGTACTTCTCCTTCTTCTTCACCACGCTGGGCAGCTCGGCAAAGAGGGCGATGGCGCAGGTGCGGGCCTTGGGGTCTGTCTGCAAACAACACCGCTTGGAACCTAAGGCCGCCTCGCCCGCCTGGGGGGACTCACAGCTGAGGGCCTTAGAGCCCAGTCCTATCCGTGCCTCTCCCCCCCCCACACTGCAGCTGCACCACAAAGGTGTGTGCTGTATCCAGCAGAGGGGGGGGGCAAGGATAAGTAGGACTGGGAGGGCATTTATTTCCCCTTAACCCTCCATAAACCTCCCACAAATGGTCGCCTTGGACCTGCACCAGCGGTTTAGCTGGCGTACGTTTGAGCAGAAGGAAGGGGTGGGGAGCTCCTCAAAGGAGGGGATAGGATCTGGCGCCCACCTCTGCCGCTGGCTTCACCCCGCCATACCGTACCTGGTCTGGCGGGTGTGGTGGGGGTCCAGCAGCAGAGTTGTGGCGCTGCTGTCTCTTGCAGCAGTGCACACAAACTGACAGAGTGCTCTGAGCATCATCGGCAGCCATTTTGTGACCACTTTGCCTATTTAACGGAGGGGGGCAGGCACATGCTAATCTCCCATGCAAACTGGAAGCATTGCATGATGGTCTCTGCTCACATGTGGCTTTTTCAGACACTGACTCAGATTTTTGAAAGTGGAGACACAGGGATTTCAAACTGAAGTCAGCAAACATTAAGAACCAACTACAAAAAAAAAACTAAGGCTAAGCTCACTGTGACCTTAAAAGTTATGCCTTGGCACTGGAAAGATTCTTTGAATGGGTGGGGGAAAGTCTGCAGTATGGATGCCTTCCTGACCTATGGAGTACTGGTCTACCTGTGGCTGGTCCTAATGGGTAGCTCTGGGCTCTGCTGTTGTTTCTAAAGCTCTTGTTTCCCTATAGGGAGCCCAGGTCTACCCACGGCCATTTCTAGTGGGTAGATCTGGGCTCCGCGGAGCCCTGGTCTACCCACGGCTGCTTCTGGTGGGTAGACCTGGGCTCCTGTGGGGGCGCACTTCTATTGGGTGCCCTGGGTGCCATTTTCACTAGGTCTGCCCCTGCATGGATCAACTGTCCGATTATGACTTTGTGGTCCCCCCTGCACTGTAGCTGCTGGCACCTGGGCAAGAGCTGTTGGCAGCCCACTGGCTGCGTCTCCATCTTGCCCATCTGGCGTTCTCAAGAGCTGGGCCAGTGGCTTGGCTGAAACCCAGGAGTGCCTGTCTACGCCCTGCAGTGGTTTTGGCCTGTGGTTGCCTATGCTTGCCTCCCCCCACAGACTGGGGCTGTGGCCAATGAGAATGTGGGAGTCTGGAGAATCCCTCTAGCCTGGAGGGAACGTTCCCCAGTGCTTTGCTGGGGAGTGGCTGCCTGGCCCAGGCACGGGAAGGAGGCTCGGTGTGTGAGCCTGCCCGCTTTCCTGAGTCCATTTCTGGGGCCTGCCTTCCACTGGCCCGGCCTCTCCCTCCCCAGGGAGCACACCAGGCCAGGACAAGCCGAATGCTGGGACCCCCCCCTTTTGTCAGCCTGCCAGCATCAGGTGCGGAGGGAAGCCCCACGATCCCAGAAGCAGGCACGCTGGGAAGCAGCGTGACGGGGGGCCGTGATGGGGTGGGTGGGGATGAAGGGCCCCAGGCTTACGTTGCTGAACAAAGGAAGCAGCTTCTCAGCAAGGCCGACAATGTCGTTCCTCTGCATGAACTTCAGGAGGTTCTGGATGGCGGTGATGCCCTCGCTGATGACTCTGCCGTCGGCCTCCTCCAGGCTCCCCAGGATGCTGGGCAGCAGGGCCTTGACCTCCTCCACCTGCAAAACGGACGGGGCTGAGCCCGGGGCGCTCCCTTTTCCCACCCCATGAGCAGTTCGCGGATGGAATGCAAGGCCAGAACAGGCAGCGAGGACCCCTGACAGGGGCGGCCCCCAGCAAGGAGGAGGAGACCCATTCCAGAGGGACAGCTCCGGCCACGGGGACGGACTGCCGCGAGAGCAACTGTGCGCCGACTGCAGGGGACGGGCACTGCCCTCGTCTCCTCGTTACCCTGGGCTGGGGACAGGCCATGGGAAGGGCTGACGCCGCCACACCTGCTCGCCGTTCTCCCTTGGCGGGCGGTTGGGAAACAGAATGCTGGTTCCATGGCCTCTTCAGGCCCCGTCCAGTAGTGTCAGCTTACCGGTACACTGGGCGGGTCTTCTGGGTGATCGGCAGCGCGCTCGCTGCGTTCCGCTGCAGCGGGCGGGCTTTCGCCATTACGGAACGGAACGCAGCGAGCGCGCTGCCGATCACCCGGAAGACCCGCCCAGCGTACCGGTAAGATGACACTACTGGCCCCGTCCACAGTGTGGCGCTTCCATTCATTGCGCAAGCACTGATTCCCCAGGCCCCAGGCGGAAGGTGTGTCTGAACTGCCACAGGATGCGATCATGGCCACGGGCTTGGATGGTTTCCAAGGAAGATGGGACAAATTCGTGGTCTGGCCACGGCTGTCTCCAGGCCCAGCAGCAGAATGCCTCTGAAGACAGCTGCAGGGCAGCAACAGCAGGAGAGAAGGATACTTCCATCATTTCCTGTTTGTGGACTTCCTTGCTGGGGCAGCCAGTGGGCCCCTGCCGGAAACAGGACGCTCGATTGGATGGGCCTCCTTCCCCCTGATCCAGTAGGGCCTTTCCTTTGTTCTTAGGAGCAGCCAGCAAGTCCCCCCACCCAGCGGTGTCATGGAGCCGGAATGCTGGGCGGGCGGAACGGGTGAGCGGCAGCCCGCCCGTTGCGTTCTGGTCTGGTCCGTCTCGCCGTCTTCCCCAGGCGGAAGGAAGCCCACCATTCCGGCTGCATGACGCCGCTGCCCCCACCCCTATCTGGCGCCAATGGAAACTTTCCTCCCAGACCCTAGAGCAGCTTTAGGGGAGTGGAAAGGTCCAATGCCTTAGGCCACGTCCCAGCTTCTATTTAGGAGCGCTGTGTCTCGTTTTACCCGACGAGGTCTGGCTGGGATCATTTTGGTGTTCTGGGAAAGACACTTTGCACATGCCCCAAGGCGCAGGCACTGGGTTCCAGGACTGAACCATCCTGAATCTCAGTTTTTAAACGAAGCTCCAACAGGTGAGTTTTGAAGCGGCAGGGAGTGGACCAGGCCTGCAGTTCGGTGACGGGGCCCCCACTCTGAGCGCAGAAGGTCCTAAGAAGGTTCCCAGCCCCAGGGAAAGGGTGCTCAGGGGCAGGCGCTTTGCCGGACCGTGGAGAGCTCCTCCCAGTCGGAAGGATCAAAACCGGGTCAGGCGGCCCAAGAGGTCGATGTGCAGCGTCGCACGAGGGGCTGATCCTCACCTTGTCCGGATGGATGGCCAGCACGCCCAGTCCTCGCAGGCCAAGAGAGCGAACGTCGGGGTTGGGGTCGTGGAGCCAGTCCTCGAGGCACTCGAAAATCTGCTCATCCGGGAGCTGCTCGATCTCTTGGCAGTGCAGGAACTGAGGAAGCAAGAGAGGGAGGCGGCCATCGCAGGGACTGGAAGGGAAGCTGCCCTCTCACTGTGCTCACCGACTGCTGGTGGGGGCAGCTGGCCGGAAGGGGGCGGGGGCTCCTGCTGAGCACCCAGTTACTGCCAACTTGCTCACCCAGGAGAAGACCAGGCTGGTGGTGTCACTGCAGCTGACGAGGCCCTAATGAAGACCCAGCAGCTGCATCCCATTGTCTCTGCTAGTCACACAGGCGTTTACGCAACAGCCTTGTGGAAAGAATACCTGTTCAAATAATGCATCCCAACTTGCTAGGGCCGTCAAGTGTACTTGGTCAATTAATGGCATGCTTTGTAGCCAAAGAACTAATCAATTAACTTGCATATAGCCTAAACCTCAGCATGTGCCTCTGAGATACTAAAAGCACAAGCCTATGAGTTAGGCTCCCGTAAGTGTAAGTGTTAGGTTCCGTGCAGTGGCGTTTCTACAGGGATGGCAAAGCTCTTAAGTTTTGCAAGAAGCCTTACCTTGCAGTGGAAAACACTCCTTTCCTGCACCGTTCTAGCCAATCCTCACAGGGAACAGCAACATCTCGGCGTTGCTTACTGGCTACAGCAGCAAGGGAGAGGAAGGATTTACATGACAGGGTACGGCTTCTTGCAACACTCAGAGCTTTGCCATCCCTGTAGAAACGCCTCCGGTTCCGTAGGTTCCTAGGCAAGAGTGTATGGGGTTGCCGTCTAAACTCTAAAAGGAAGGCCTGAGGTCTTGAGAATTCAATCAGGACCCTCCACTGCTTGGAGGAAGGGCTGTCTGGCCTGTTTCCTGTCTCCTTTCCCTCGGTTGTGCTCCAAATACCGCAGTGTACCTTCAGCACAGCAGCTGGGGCAGGGGGCATTTTTGGTGAGGAAACGGCTCTGGAGGAGGGCTGTGGGGCAGGTGAGCTGAGATCTGGAGCTGATCTTAGGACTCAGGCAGGCCGAGGAGAAGGCAACCCTCGCAGTTGTGTGGTCCCAGGTTCGGCAGGGCTTCCAAGGCCAAACACAGCCGTTTGCACTGGCACCAGAAATGAACTGTGGTGCAGCCAGAGCAGGGTGAGAGGATGACTTAGTACGAGTAGAGTCAGTATGAGAAGATATTTTCCTAACAGCCCAACTGTACACAAGTCTACTCAGCAATAACTTCCACTGAATTTAATGCAGCTTACTTCCAGGAAAATGTGCATAGGATCACAGCCTAAATGAATGTGCTACAAGGCTCAAATCTCTCCTCAGCCAGAAATTCACTTGGCAAAACCAAATACAGAAAGGTGGAACATTAGTCCGGTCAATGTAGTGAAAAGAAATCCATAACCTCAGACAAACTGCTACAAAAGGTCTGTCAACTGTTCCTGTCAGTACTAGGTGTACAGATTGACAGAAAAAAAGTCCCGCCCAATCCCGCAACCGGAAGTGGGTTTCTTCCAAGATGGCAGCCGCAGGCCAGGCAAACCGGCCAGAATCAAGCACCTGTGTTATTTTTAAGCTTGGAAAAAGTCTAGCAACAGGTCTGCCAACTGTTCTTATCAGTACTGGGTGTGCTGATTGACAGGGAAGAAATCGGGGGGATGTTCCCACCACTGCGCTTGAGAATGATTAGCATGAGAAGCACATCTTTTACTGTGTTTAAATGGTGGGACCGGAAAGAAGCATTGATCCTGGCTTACTCTTCCAGCGATTTCTTGTCGTCTCCAGGACAGGACAACTGTATCTGGAGGTGGTGATGAAATATGAACTGAGTGCATACCCGACATCACTTTTCGAGGACAACCACATTATGAGAAAGGCCGATAAACCTCAATTAGCCCATGCCATTGATGAGCATTGCAAAAATCGAGCATCAATGGAAACAACACCAGATGCTGTTCCGAGCACGCAAAGGTTTGTCATTGACGGAGGGTACTTGATCAGGAAGTTGAAGTGGAAAAAGGGAGACACATACGGCAACATAGCAAAGGTATATGCAGACTTTACAGTCAAACACTATGGGTTGGCAACTGTAGTGTTCGATGCCTATTCAGGTCCTTCAATAAAGGACACAACACATAAGAGAAGGCGACAGAACTTTACTTATCCAACTGTTCACTTCACAGCTGATACTGAATTCAAAGGGAAGCAGGAAGAATTCCTTTCAGTGGGACGCAACAAACACCAACTAATCAACTTGATCACTGAAGAGCTGGTAAGGAGAGACTGTGTGGCTTTTCAAGCACAAGGTGACACTGATGTGGACATTGCAAAGGCCGCAGTAAATAGTGCCAAGGAACATTCCACCACTCTCATTGGGGAGGACACTGACCTGTTAATTCTTCTGCTATATTACGCAGAGGTGAATGGCAATCCACTGTATTTTAGATCAGACACTCAGTCACGAGGCATTCCAAGAGTGTACAATATCAATGACTTGAACTCTACTCTGACCAGTGAGGTATGTGCACAGTTGCTATTCCTGCATGCATTCACAGGATGTGATTCCACCTCTCACATTTATGGCGTTGGAAAAAAAGCAGTTTTCCAAAAACTTTTAAAAGGGAATTCTGCCCTTCAGTCCTGTGCAACTGCATTCACTTCACCAGGCAAGAAAGTGAATGCAGTTGAAACATAGAAAGTCTTGGCAGTCAGGCGATGGCTGTTATTTTTGGTGGCAACAGCGACAGTTCTTTGGCAGCCTTGCGTTACCAGACACTCTCCAAGAAAGTCGTCACAGCCAAATCGTTCGTGGATCCAGAACGCCTGCCTCCAACTGAGTCTTCCACAAAATTCCATTGTCTGAGAGGGTACTTTCAGCCCATGACTTGGATGGATATGGCTGGGGAAATGAATCCTGTGGACTGG
>JAJKFI010000017.1:1760037-1781320 GCA_029204185.1 Lerista edwardsae | reverse complement strand
TTACCTCTACGAAGAAGGCCATGGTGGCTGGCTGGAGCTTCCCGCCGGGTCTGCCCAGGACAGAGAACAACAAGTCCAGGATCCTCATGGTCTCGGGGCAAGCGAAATGCAGCATGGCTCTGGAATACACAGAAGGCCGCCCCTTGGTTTGAAGGAGAACCACCATTTCTCTTAAGGGAAGGAGGAGAAGGCCAAGAACATGAACTATGAACACAGACGTCCCCTTCCGCGCATTCCCTAAACTGGCAGTGTAACTATTTGGTCTGGGCCAAAGAACATGGATGCTGGAAGGAACGTGGGGGCTGGGGGGCCTCAGAAGCAGCGGCGTCATGCAGCCGGAACGCTGGGCGGGAGGAACAGGTGAGCGGCAGCCCGCGGGGGCGGGGAAGACGGCAAAACGGCTCACCCATTCCTCCCGCCCAGCGTTCCGGCTGCATGACGCCGTTGCTCAGAAGTCCTGGGGTGGAGAAGAAGGGGATGCCCAAAGGCAGCCTCTGTGATGGGCTGGCAAGTGGGGGCTCTGGCCAGGCCTGGGACCACGACTGAGAGCCACGCCTCTGCCTTGGCCTGGTCAACAGTACAGCTCCAGAGGCGGACTGCAGGGATGTGGAGCAGGAGGACACCCACTCTGGGTTGGAGGGGACGCCGCAAGTCTGCAGAGAGCGGCCCAGTCGGAGAGGCAGTCTGGAGAGCCCTCAGGCTCCACGCTGGCACTCTGCTCAGGGCTGTTCTTGCCCTGTCTCTGGCTTCTGCAGACCTCGGCTGGCCCCGTTATCAGCTCTTGTACCACCGCCAGCTGGCCCAGCAACATCAGCCCCATCTCAGACAGAGGCACGCAGTTCTTAAGCTAGAGGAAATCTGGCAGAATTCCAGTGTTATCAGAAAAAAAAACCCCCACGGCAGATAGACCCACTTGCCTTCAATGAAATTTGTTTCGATTTCACTTTTCATCCCCGCTAACTCAACCAATTGCAGTTCTGCCTGGGAGCCACAAGGTGGCGCTTGCTCCCCACACCTTCAAAGGACGATGGTGCATTCTCATCAGTAGCGCTTGCCCGTCTCCCCCAGCCGCCCCCCCCCCCCCGCACTTCAGGCCTGTGATCAGGGCTGTCCCACCAGTGAGGCTGCCAAGTGTGAGTCTGTGTGTCTCTCATGCTCAAACTCCTCAAGCCTTCAAAAACGAGTAGAGGAGTTTTTCGAGAGCGCCGGGGTGTTCTGGTGCTTACGCGGCAGGGCACTCTGGAAACCTGCGCTGTGCTCCAGCATCCATCAGCCCCTTGCCTGTGGGCACCCCCTGGCAGGGCATGATGGTGCGGGGGCTGCTGCCAGGTGCAGGCCAGGCCCGGCCCTGGGAGAAGGCTTGGGTTCAAATCCATGGAGCAGGGGCGTATCTAGGGTGTGGCAGGGGGTGGCACGAGCCATGGGTGCCATCTTGCAGGGGGGCGCCGTTCGCATGGCACCCCCCCAAAATGGCGCCCACGGCCCACCCGCTCCCACCCAGGCCCTGCGCAGCATTCTCCTCACTCCGGCTGGCCTTAAAGAGCCAGCCGGAGCAAGGAGAATGCGCTGCCACCCGGCGCCCCCTCCCGCTTTTCAAGAGGGGCGGGGCGCTGGGCGCCGCCACGTTCTGTTCGCTCCTGCCGGCTCTTTAAGGCCGGCACAAGCAAACAGAAAGAACACGGCCGGGGTGCCGCGTTCTGTTCGCTGCGGAGTGAATAGAACGCGGCGCCCTGGCCGCGTTCTTTCTGTTTGCTCGTGCAGGCCTTAAAGAGCGGGCAGGACGGAGCGAACATAACGTGGCTGGGGCGCCGCGTTCTGTTTGCTGCCGCCGGCCTTAAAGGGCGGCGGCAGCAAACAGAACGTGCCTCTTAGAAGGGGCGGGGCGCTATGTCATGACGTCACGATGTGACGTCATGACGTTGCGTGCCCCTAGGGGTGCATTTTCATTGGGCGCCATGGGCGCCCTTTCAAATAGATTCGCCCCTGCCATGGAGCCCAAGGGGTGACCTCGGGTCAGCGACTCTCTCACAGGGTTGTTGCGAGGATACAATTTGCGGGGGGGGGCACTGCATGTTGGCCTGAGCTCCCTGAAGGAAGGGGAAGACGTGTGTTCTTGGATGAAAGACCGCAGAGCCTCAGCACTCGGGACTGCTCTGGTGTCCAGTCACAATACTGGCAGCAAGGGCAGCCGCCTTGATGGGCCTCAGCACGTTCCACTCAGGGCGAGTCCTAACCTGGACTTGGGACTTGTGCCCGCCCAGGAGTGCTGCCAATGTGCCGTAAAGCATGTCTGGACCAGTCTCGGAGACAGGGAGGCCGGGACACAGCCACGCGCTGGGGCAGAAGCGCTTTGCGGCACGTTTGTGACACTCCTGGGCCGGCACAAGCAGCCTGTGCTGGCCTAACTCCAGGGTAGGACTCCCCCTTAGTAGCTGGCTATGATGAACCTGCTGTCCTTGCACCTACTAGCTGCAGGTACTGAGTCTGTGATTCAGCAGAATGCCGAGCTATGCAGGCTGCTCGTGTGTGTCACTGGTCACTAGCAGGATTTCCAGCAAGTATCTGGCATGTCCCTGTGTGTGTGCACGTGCTCCTGCCCCACACTCTTCCTCCCAGGGTTCAGAGCCGTTGAAGGGGAAGGCGGCCCCGAGCAGTTCTCACCTGGCCAGCAGGGTCACCCCCTGGAGCAGCTCCCTGGAGCTCTGCAGCATTGCCCAGCCCCGCGTCCTCTCCATGAACGTGACCTCGTAGTGGCACCCGATGCGCAGGAGCAGCAGCTGGATGGCCTCCACTGCAAAGCTACACACACAGGACGGCCTCATCAGTCCCTCCGGAAAAGCGCCTGTGGCGGGCAGCCTGTGGTGCGCCCCTGCAAGAAGCCTGATCGGGCGCCTGCTCTGCACGCGGAGGGGCCCGGCTCAGCCCCTGGCACAGGGACAGCTGCCCACCCACGAGCGCCACCACTTCAGCAGGGAGCCGGGCAATGCGACGCTCCTCCGCCCCCAGTGCAGCCGGCCTCGGCAGACCCACCTGGTGAGGCCCTCTTCCCGCCCGCACTGCTTCTGCAGGAAGGCCGTGTCTGGCGAGGCGTCGGCCTCCGTGGCAAAGCAGAGCTCGTTGAGCAGGGCCGTCAGCAGCTCCGGGTACAGGCGCTGGATGGCCTCCTTGGACTCGGGCACGGAGACGACCTCGTACAGCGCCTGGGTGACCTGGCAGAGGAAGGGGAGGGAGAGAAGGGGGGGGAGCTCCCAGGCTGACCCCTGCTGGCTGCCAGGACCGGCGCACTTCCTGTGCAGGCGGACCAACGGGGGGGAGCGGCTGGGCCTCGGCAAGGGAGCAACGGGGCAGCCCCCGGAGGCAACCAGGCCCAGGGCTCACGCGCAGAGCCCGCCCTCCGGGCCACTCAGACAGCCGGGCCGGCCTGCGCGTCGACTCAGAGGCATCCTGGAGGGTTACTCCGGCATTCGGATAGCGCAGAAGGCGGCTTTGCTTCAGCAGTGCTTCTGGCCAAGTTGCCCTACAGGCGCTGCCTCTTCTCCCTGGACTCCTGCCTCTTAGGATGGTGGCACAGGGTGGGCAGCTGCCTCCAGGAGGGCGCCCGGCTGCCTGGCCCCCAAGAGCAGGGGCTCTCGCAGGGCACCGCCTGGGGCAAGACGCTGCCATCCGACAGCAACTGTGGTTGTGGGAGGCTGGAAGACCAGGCAGCGCATGGCTGGGCCCCGCTTGGAGGCGTCTGCCCCGCAGCAGCAGGAAGAGTGGGGGGTGGGCAGGAGCGGCTCCGTCCAGCCTCTGGCGGGACCAAGGCTGAGCACAGGCTGGGGCCGCTCCTCCTCCCTGCAGGCTCAGTGCGCGTCTCCCGTGGAGCAGACTGCCAGGCCCTGGCCGGCACAGCCGAGGACGAAGGACCCGGCTGGCTTGCGGACGGTGGGGCTTGGGAGAGGGCACAAGAGGCCGGCCTGCTCTGCGGCGCAGCTGAACGTGGGGAGGGGCCGACAGGTGCACGTCCGGCTGGCCCCCCTCCTGCACTGAGGCTCCTGGCCCGCCACTGCAGCCCCGTGGCAGAACTGTCCTGTCCCTGCACTCTGCTCCTGCAGGGCTGCACACGGCACGGACAGTTCCTTGAGAGATCAGAGCGTTGCCTCTGCAGACGGTGGACTCCGGAGGGCGTGACCTGCCCGTGCAGGCCGGGTGGCTGGCTGAGGCGCTCCTGTGGCCCTGCCCTTGCTCAGCATGCCGAGAGTGACAGTTGGGTCCTCCTTCCAGTGGCCCTGCTCAGGGCCCCCCCCCATCCAGTGGAGCAATTCAAATGAATTAACAACCGGTTCTATGACGTCATAGCCGGAGCCAAAAAAACCCCCGAAGCCAGCCGAGGTAAGCAAGTGGGCAGGGCCCGGCCGTTTAACAACCGGTTCTATAGAACCTGGGCGAACCCCCTGAATCCCACCACTGCCCCCATCCCATGAGGTGCCTCTGCGCAGGTTTTGAACAGAAACCTCTTTGTGCCACCCGCGTTGCCCCCGCTCTGCTCCCACCGCCACCCACATTGCGCCTGCCCAGGACACCCACCCTTGAGGCTGGAGGTGTGCTGGGATGCTGGGCTACTTTTTCAGTAGCGGAGCCAGCCTGACGCTGCCCGGCAAGCGGCCAGGCTCACTCCCCTGCCCGCCCTGGGCGCCAGCAGCAGGGAAGGCGGGGCAGAGACACCCCCTCCTCGGACGGGCCGCACAGCCAACCACAGAGACGGACTTCCCCACCCTGCTGGCTCTGCTCCCCCCCACTGAGGGGAGGCCACCTGGGCCCCCACCCTCTCGAAGGCGTCTTCCTCCTTCTGGGCACCCCCTTAGATGAGGCGCCCTTGTTTGTGCAGGGCCGAAGCGGCACACCCTGGTCAGGCAGCCCCTGCCAATGCACCCCAGCCGACTCCAGGGAGAGTCCAAGAAGGCAGCCCCCTCGCCGTGAGCCCGGGCAGCTCAGCTCATGCCCCTCTCTCAGCCCCATCTGGCTGCCTCAGGAGAGCGGCCTGGAGCCTGGTGGGCCGAAGGAAGGCCTGGCTCCGGGGACACTCACGGCGACAGACATGGCGGAGGTCTGCTGCTCAGAGCTGTGCAGAGTCTGCAGCCTGGTAAGCAGGTTCTCCATGAGCTGATCTTCCACCATTTCCTCGGTCGAGAGCGACTGCCACAGCTCAGAGGAGTTTCTGCGGGAGGGAGAAGGGCAGGAGTCACACGAGGGGGCTGGCGGGCTTCACGGCCCCTGCCGCGCTGGGCAGGCCTCGTCTGGGCCCTGGGTGCGAGGCTCACCCCTGAGAGGGGCCTGGATTTCAAGCCGCCCCTCAAGGTAGCGAACAACATGTTCTGATGGCGGACAAGAATGGGCATTATTTTGGGTGGCTCTTAAGAAGGACCTCTGGCTGGGAAGGTGTTGAGAGAACTTCACGTCCTATTGCGAGATCTCATGATTAGGGACGTTTTTTCCGGTGATCAACACAGAACGCTCAATAATGAGAATTTCTACTCAAAACACTACATACAGTAGAACGAAATTCAGATCAAATCGTGAAATAACACTTTTGCTTATTTTTTGACACAAATTTAGATCAATTTCTCAAAAGTAACACCACTTTTGTATTTTTTACACAGTTCTGAGGAATCCATGAATAGCAAGGGATCCGGAGGAAGGAAGAAGTTTCCTTAAACTACGAACACGCATGTTCAGTGCATGCTGGAGTGGCTTTAATGGAAGGAGACTAAGCAGCAGTCTCTTGATGCTTCAGCAGGTTATTTTGGGCTGAGGTGTGTGTTCCAGTGACAGAGGCGGATCTAAGGGGGGGGCAAATCTGTAAGTGTTGCAAGAAGCCTTACCCTGTCATGTAAATCCCTCCTCTCCCTTGCTGCTGTAGCCAGTAAGCAATGCCAAGATGTTGCTGTTCCCTGTGAGGACTGGCTAAAACGGTGCAGGAGAGGAGTGATTTCCACTGCAAGGTAAGGCTTCTTGCAAGACTTACAGATTTGCCCCCCCTTAGATCCGCCTCTGGCCAGTGATTGCTTGCCTTTGTAGGGTCACTCACCCATGTACAATTTTCAATAAAAATTCAGATAAAAACACCTAACACCGCATTTTGCTATTTTAATCAAGAAATTTTGGAAAAAATATCAACCCCCCCCCCTACTCGTGCTAGGTAGTGATTCCTGAACTTCAGGTCACAGACCTGCAGCCCAGCCCTGTCCACGTCGTGCGGACCGCCATGACTGCAGCTGCTTTGACAGTCTGTGACATCCTGCCAATGGCCCAGCAGCTGGTAGGGCCCTCGCTGGCAGCAGAGCACCACAGACCGGGGACCAGCACAGGTAGGGTGGCGGAGGGGTGGGTCAGGGCATGGGCCAGGCAGGGGCAGACTGGGAGCAGGACAGGGCCAATCTCAGTGGCAGTGACACCTGGGGGGGCCCGGAGCTCTCATGCTGGGCCTGACACGCTCCCCCCCGGGTAGTTCAGATCGATGCCAGAAGAAGAGCCGGTGCATTTGGGAGTAGTCCCCGGGGGAACTGGAAGCAGAAGAGGAGGCAAGCATACTTTACCTCTCCTGGCCAGCCTGGTCCCCCGCTGACCCTCAGAATGCAGTGCTCTGTGCCAGCAGCCCTGCACTGCGCAGGCTTAGCCAAAGTGTCAAGACACGGCAGCAGGATCCGGCCACTGCGCTTCCATCCTATGACTTGGGAATGCTGACCCAGTGGGCCAGAAGCAAGTGCGCAGGGCTGGAGCTCCAGAGCAGCAAGCAGAGGTCACAGGCCCCAGAGGCGAGTGTCTGGTCAAAGCCGGGCAGGATCAAAATCCAAGGCACCAATCAGGGAAAGGGAGCTGGGAGCTGAGGCTGCTTGACTGGCCCTGGGGGCAGCTGGCCAGATGCACAGGCAGGCTGGATGTCCTTCATCCTAAATGCCCTTGAAGCTGCTCAGTGTGCCAAGCTTGCAGTGGAAGAGGACTGCTGGTGGCCCAGTGCTCACATGCTGAGGCCGGACTGCTGGGGGCCCCAGTTTGAGATCCCTTCAGCAGCACCTTTCCCTAAGACACCCACAGAGGTGCACCAGGAGTTTCCACGCCCTCAGCACGCCCTCGCTGGCCAGGCTAAGTGTTCATGGTGCAAACGTAATGAACGCCATACCCAGTGATGTCATGTAGGGGGTACGTGGGGGTACGCGAGTACCGGTTTCTAGGATTATGGCTGGCCCCGCCCATTCGCCCGCCCACTCGTCAACTCCGCCCCCTGCAACATTTGAATTTCCTGCATGTTTGAGTTGCCTGCACGTTCTCAGAGCCAGGCAGGCAGGCAGGCAGGCAGGCAGCGAGCGGAGCCTTTCCTTTCCTTGCCACTGAAAAATGAGCTGCTCTGGGGTTTTGGAACTGTTGGGTCACTTTAACATGATGCCAGGCCTCCTTCACATGTTCTGGGGGTGCTGTGGAACACTGTTGCAACTGTTGGGTCAGTTTAAAATGGTCTGAGTCCTCAAAAAGGGCTTTTTTCATGTCCCTTCCTGCCACGACCTCACTGCCGGCTTATGACGTCACTTCCGGTGGGCGGGTCCCAACACGTGCCAATCAAAAGTGAGTACCGGTTCTTAAATCATTTAGATGACACCACTGGCCGTACCTGTCTGGTGGGAAGGAGTGCTCCAGAATACTTGAGATGACCGTGTCCACATGTTCAGTCCTGCTTGCTAGCAGGCCCACCAGCTTCATCACCAGTTTCCTGGTGCTGGGCCGGTGGATCAGATTCAGGCGGCTGCAGATCCCATCCACAATGTCGGACACCTGGGGGGAAGGCAGATAGAGCAGCGGTGGGGAGGTGCGCAGCCACAGTCATGGGCGAAAAGCAGGGCCAGTGCAGACAAGAGACGTCTGGTGGGGAGATGGTGACAGTTTACCACCGGAGCCGGCTCTGCGGCCCACAGTCCTGGCTCCTCCTCTCTTGTCTGGGGAAATTTCAGACTTTTCCCAGAATTCCATGGTGGGGGGCAGTGAATGGTCCATTCAAAGTAAGTCTATCAGTGTGAGTAGAGGACCATTCAGATGAACACCTCCTGCACCTCTATTACAAGGAAAGCACCAAATCCCACCACCCACCCCCGGCTGGAGGGGAGGAGGGAAGTCAGTGGCATTGCTAGTGGGCGTGGAGGTTGTGGACTCAAGGTGGGGGGGCACCTTTACTGCCCGAAATCGTAAAATCTTGGTATTTTCAAATACTACCATCATGTTATGTATCATTTGATGTGGAATTTAATCCAGAATGAAATGAAATAAACCACGTTGAAGTATCTGTATTCTATCAAATGTTATAGCAAAAAAAAATATCCAAAGAAAACACAACTGTAACAAAAAAAATGGATTTCCTTAACTGACCCGTGAAACTGATTGTTCTGAGAGCCAATGAGGTGCTGTTATGACACAGCAAGGAGCCAATAAGGTGTCAGTAGGAGTCAGCTCTCATTTCCATGGACCAGAGCAAACACTAGAACTCTTAAGTCATAGCTGGCCACTGTTTTTTGATTGGTTACTGATTCGTTGGGCAACCTGTACTGTTATATATTAAACAAACAAACCTTAGTGACACCACTGCATTTAGTCTGTGCATATTATATTGCCATTTATTCTGTATGGTCTGGTATGGAAGGAGGTCCATCAGGGGGTGATGCGATGAGCCCGCTCACCGGGTGGTGCAAACTCTAGTGACGCCACTGGGGCAAAATACTGGATGTTCTGGGAGTGCGCACCCCTATCCCTGCATGAAGGCAGTTTGTACTACCATCAGGACGGCCCTGGGAAGGACTCCACCCGGCAAGAATCAGCAGCCTGTAGCCTCCGAGCTCCCACCTCCCTCACCTTCTCCATTTCGCCGCTGCAGTTCCTCGCTATGCTGGCCAGAAGTCCTTCCGTGGTTGCGCAAGAGGTGCTGCCGCAGTGCTCTGTCAAGCCGTCTAAGGCTGTCAGAATGAAGTCCGTCTTCTCTCTTGGGCTAAAGTAGAGTCCAAAGACCTGGAGCGGAAGGAGGGAAGGAAGATCTTGCACCACTGGCACGGCTGGCAGAGAGGGCCACAAGGACAGCCTTCATTTCTCAGGAGATTTATGTGCCATCTTTTTGATGCCGCTAACAAATAAATACAGGTGCCTAACATCAAAGAGGGGGGGATGTGGTGGCGCAGCGGGTTAAACCACTGCTGCTGGGCTTTCCGACCGGAAGGTTGGGAGTTCAAGACTACGCGACGGACGTTGCTTGTCCCAGCTCCTGCCAACCTAGCAGTTCGAAAGCACCTAAATGCAAGGAGAAGGGAACAGCGTTCCGTGCGCTACGGCGTATAGTCATGCCGGCCACATGACCACAGAAGCTTGTTCTTGGACAAAACGCCAGCTCTACAGGCTTTGAAACGGAGATGAGCACCTCCCCCTACAGTCAATCACAACTAGACCATTCAGTGGGGAAACCTTTACCTTTAACATCAAAGAGAAGTGTTAATGAGGTCTGCAGAAACCTGCCAGGAGCAGCCTGCAGAGTGTCTGTTTCCACAACAAAGAGGTGTTAATGAGGTCTTGCAGGCAAGGTTCTGGAGACCTCATTAACACCTTTTTGTTGTGTAAACAGACACTCTCTGCTACAGGCAGACAGTTGAAGAGGATCTTAATGCAATCCATAGCCTGCAGCTGCAGCCAGCCAGTGTCTTGTTAACATAAGAAAGAACAGGTTGTTTGCATAATGACCTAATCTGCACACCTGCAGTTCAAGATAAACTAACTAAACCCCTAACACCAAAATAGAGTGAAGACATATGGCAAAGAGACTGATTGAGCTTGGGTAGGTGGCTCAGCCTGGCGTGTGGCAAGGTGGGCGGGAGGTTTTGCCTTCCAAGCTGAGCTATGTGCAACCGCTTCCAGGAGCTTGATAACTCGGAAGTTCAGCAATGGCATAATCACTGGAAGTCCAGCCCCTTTGCCTGGTAAGGTTGCCAGCCTCTGCCTTACAACTTCATAGCATCACGGAGGCTGTGGTCAGCTTCCCTCCACTAAAAGCATTTATTGACTAAAAGCATTTATAACCCACCTTTCAAATGACCAAAGAGGTTTACAAAAATATAAAAAGAATAAAGGGCACCCCCCTCCCATTCACACCCAGACACACAGTATAATAACCAGCCCAGTTATAGATGGTTGATTTGAGATTCATACGAACCAGGATCAGAAAAATAAAAGATTGTTTGGCTGTTTCACAGAACCAAAAGGTCATTAAGTGATGCCAGAAAATTACCAAGGAGGGAGCCAGGTAAATGCCTCAGGGCAGGGAGCAACTGCAGGGAAGGCGAAACGTCCCTGCCAACCATACAGCGGGACAGACTAGAAGCCCACCCCAGCTGATGAGAGTGGGTGGGCAGCACTGTACAGGGGGAGGAATGAAATGGTCCGGTCGGAAATGGTTTAGGGCTTGCAAGGTGATAACCGAAACTTTGTGCTGGGCCTGGAAACAGGCTAGATTAGAAGCTGCCATAAATGAGGAGTCACATAGGCCACCATTCCAGCTCCTGTGGAAACTCTTGCTGCGGCATTTTGAGCCAGCAGAAGGTTCCAGACACTTTTCAGAGGCTGCCCAGCCAGACACACACTGACCAATCATGGCCTGGCCTGGAGTCTTCAGGGATCAGAATCAATTGCCAGGAGAATATGCAGCAAGCCATCTTGGAGATGCTAACAGGGCCGGCCACAAGACTTCTCGGCTTCGTTGGCACAACAACTTTATGGAAACAAAATCTCCAGGAACATCTTCAGTCTGAGCTGGCGTTTTGCGACTCGGCTCCTAATCCACCGTTACATGGGGTCCACTTACCTCTGCCACTCGAGAGGGGTTCTTGAGAAACACCAGCGGGTTCCAGGATTCCAGGAATTCCTTGTGCTTCCGTTTGATGGCTTCTGTGTGGACGTTCTTCTCATCCAGCCTCGCAACTGATACACACAGGAACGAAAACCCCACCCCACTTCACTGGTCAGCACAAACCCAGCCCATAGATTCAAGGGGAAACCTCCGGAGGACCTGTCTGGAAGAGCTGGATCAGTGGCGTTATTCACCTGGTACGCTGGGCGGGACTTACCTTTGAGTGGCAGTCCGCCCGTTGCGTCACGCCGCGTTCGCGGTGTGACGCAACAGGCGGACTGCCACGCAAAGGTAAGTCCCGCCCAGCATACCGGGTGAATAACGCCACTGAGCTGGATTCTTGATCTAGGGCTCCCTCTCAGGCTTAGACAGTCGCACAGCCCCCCGCTATCTCCTTCACAGTGCCACAGCACCTCCCTGACCTGGCAATGGAAATGGCACACCCCTTCCACCCTCAGCTCCAGAGGCCCCCCCCCCCCAAAACCCTCTGGGTACAGAGCAGTGGCATTCCTGGGGGAGGATGCATCCAAGGGCACACCTCTAAGGGTGCACCCCTCACCTGGATGAGACCCCCCCATGGCCACACCCTCATTGTGAGGGCCAAAGAGGCCATGCGCAAACTTCTGCTGGTGTTAGGAGGCATTTAAACTTCAATTCTGGTTTTTGGCAGAAGACAGGCAGCACTAGCAGTGAGGAACCACTTGTCCAGTTCAGAAAAAAAGAAGCTGCCTGCATTCCTATTCAATTATTGAAACGTTTCTGTCCTGCCTTCAGACCCCGAAGGAACTTACATGGTAGCTAGCCATAATTATCAGAATTGAGACAAAGGAAAACCAACCGATAAAATGAACAGCTGAACAAAAGCAATAAAAGCAATAAAAGAAAGCGAGGGCAGCAGAAATGGGCATGGGGAGGAAATTTCCAGCACCGGGGTAGGGCACTGCAGCTCTGGGGTAAGGGAACAAACACTCCCTACCTTGAGGAGGCCTCTGTGACTCCTGCTCCACTGCAGGATGCAGCACCTGCCCCATTGGCACGGCTATGTCAGTGCTGGAAAACGGGTTAGGATGGTGCCCTCAAGCTCGTAAGTGGGCAAAAGAACATCTTCACGGAGATATGACCATCAAAGTGTGGGGGGAGACAAACCGCTCATGGCAAAGAATTTCCCCACCTGAGTGCTGCGACAGAAGGGCCCGGTCCCCAGTTCCCCCCAAGAATGCTCCTTAGAGTGGCGGGACGTGTAGCTGAGCCTCCCCCAATGGCCTCCCCCCCTCCCTCCCTCCCCCCCCTCTCTCTCTCTCTGTGTGTGTGTGTGTGTGTGTGTGTGTGTGTGTGTGTGTGTGTGCGTGCACGCTCTTTGAATATCAGGCTCTGAAGCCAGTCGGGGCTTCAAAGGGAGATCATCCCAGCATTCTGAATTGTGCTTGGCAACAGACCAGGTACTCATATTACGTTTATGTTAAAATATGTATATACTACCTTTTCATATAAAATTTCAAAAGCAGTTTTTACAAAACTGAGCACTATAAATAAACAGCAGAAGATAATACAATTAAAAATGTCAGTCAATCAATAGCATTTGTATATACCGCTTTTCAATATAAAATTCACAGGCAAATAATAATAATATCTAGCAGCACATAGAAAAACAGCCACAGAATCCCTCTGTGTTGGGGGGGGGAGGGGGTTAGCAGCAGTGCGCTGCCCACAGGAAGGATCCCAAAGGTTTGGGCCCCCTGTTGCCACGGGCAGTTGCAAGGCTGGCCAAGGCTGTGTCAGCAGGAGACGTCCTGTTCCGCGTGCTGCTGCCCTTTCTGCCGAGGTGCTCGAGACTGCAGAGGACACAGACCCTCCCTCATTTCAGAGATGGGAACTGGGGCCTTCCTCTCTGTTCCCCCAGTCAGGATCATGGCCTGGTTGCCTGGGCTATGCAAGTGCATATCCCCCACCACCACCCAGCAACAGAAGCTTCGGGGAGCAGCAGCTCCAGCCAGGGATGAAAAACACACACAGAAGGAAGGGATGTTCTTTACCATGAATATTTCTACGCTCTTAGAAATGGCAACTATAAAATCAACTGAACTGAAGTGTAAATTCAAATGTCAACTATTTGGTCCGGTGCTGCTCCTGACCAGTGGTGGATCTAGAGGGGGCAGGGGGGCATGAGCCCTGGGCGCCATCTTGGGGCTGTCTAGGGGGGTGCCAGTGGCCCCCACAACATTGTGCAGGTAGACCTGGGCTCTGGAGCCCAGGTCTACCCATTGGGACCAGCTGCGAGTAAACCTGGGCTCCCTCGAGGGGAGCCCAGGTATACCCGCGGCCGGTTCTAATGGGTAGACCTGGGCTCCCTCGAGGGGAGCCCAGGTCTACCCATGGATGGTCCCAATGGGTAGACCTGGGCTCCGTGGAGCCCAGGTCTACCCGGGGATGCTTCTGGTGGGTAGACCTGGGCTCCCATGGGGGCGCACTTCTATTGGGTGCCCCGGGCACCATTTTGACTAGGTCTGCCCCTGCTCCTGACTATTGTCCCGGCAAGCATAGGTGAGGATGGGAAAAGGAAAACCCAAAGGACACTGTCCTCCACTCCGCCCAGGAACAAGGCCTAAACATGCTCACAGCGTTAGTCTCTTACTCTTTTGGCCCAGCACGACAGCGAGGAGCAGGTGGACACTCTTGGCAGCCTTTGAGCTGATCGACTTGACGGGGTCCCCGCAGCAGATCCCCAACACGGCTACAAGATGGCCAAGCCGGGTGAACTTGGAGAGTGTCTGACGGGACAAAAGCAACCGAGATTCAGCAGCAGTGCCCAGCGCACACAGCAGGAGACCCTGCATTGGACGGGGACCCTCCCACACTCCTGCCCAGACGAGCTTCCAGGTGGCCACTGCTTGCATGATTCGTCATGGATTTTCACGCACGGGTGCAGGTGGTGATGGAGTGGTGCTAGTCGTGGTGCTACTGTTTCAACTTTCAGTTTCTGTTGTGTGTTTTTTTTTTACTCACCCAAATGCTTGTCCTGCATTAAGAGATGCAGAAGTGTTTCTGCAACTGGTCCCGGGGGATGTCATCACACCCTGTTTTCACTCAGCTGAAGCTAAACATGGCTACTAAGAGGAGGCTCGGACTCCAAGATTCATGGAGCGGAGCCTGGGAGTGATGGGCTGATGCCCGGCGGGTCAAGAGGCAGGGCCTGGTGGGGATGGTGGGTGGCAACTGGAAAGTCAGGGATGGAGCCTGCCTCTGCCTGGTGTCTCCGTAGTTGGAGAAGGGCTAATTGCAAAAAGATCCCATCTAGGCCAGCAGGAACTCCAGCTGTCTGATCTGATCCTCCACCCTTAGCGACGATGCAGCGGTACTAGCCAAGTGGTGTGGGCGGTTGATTGTACAGCCAGCAGGAGGGTCACCCCGATGGTCCGCCCATTTACCTGCAGGCCTACGTTGTGCTGGTGGTGTGTGTCCGAGGAAAGGAAAGGGGCGGAGTGGCCAGGGAAAGGGAAGCGGATCAGGCACACGCGATTCGGCTCCACTGTCGGCTCTGCTCCCAGACTGGCAGTCCGAGGCTACTCACGTCCAGTTTTAGCTTGGTAGCTACAAAGTTGAGCAAGGAGGCGCTGCTCCAGATGGCTCTCTCGCGCTGGTCATCCTCGGACGACTGCAGCCAGGAAACCATCAGCTGCCAGGGAGAAAAACACACACACAAGGCCATCACAGGACTGGGCGGGGGCGAGATCTATGGTTGTGCAGGGGGGGCTTCCTCTTGGTCTTCCCGAAGCAGTGCCAAATCCAGAGCCCGCCCCCCCACACACACACACAGGTGCTGGGAGCTTAGATGACTTCAACCACACACCCTTTGAGCTGGTGTGATCCTTGCTTAGTGAGTGAACTGCAGGTGCAGAAGGCTGCTCCTATCTGGATTGCAGCTGCCGCACAGGGAAAGAGCTTCCCACCCAAACCATGATGGGCAGTGATGTCATGCAGGGGGTACGCAGGGGTACGCGAGTACCGGTTTCGAGGATTATGGCTGGCCCCGCCCATTCGCCCGCCCACTCGTCGACTCCGCCCTCTGCAACGTTTGAATTTCCTGCACGTTTGAGTTGCCTGCACGTTCTCAGAGCCAGGCAGGCAGGCAGGCAGCGAGCGGAGCCTTGCCTTGCCTTGCCACTGAAAAATGAGCTGCTCTGGGGTTTTGGAACTGTTGGGTCACTTTAACATGATGCCAGGCCTCCTTAACATGTTCTGGGGGTGCTGTGGAATACTGTTGCAACTGTTGGGTCAGTTTAAAATCGTCTGAGGCCTCAAAAAGGGCTTTTTTCCTGTCCCTTCCTGCCACGACCTCACTTCCGGCTTATGACGTCACTTCCGGTGGGCGGGTCCCGACACGTGCCAATCAAAAGTGAGTACCTGTTCTTAAATCATTTAGATGACACCACTGATGATGGGCCTGATTCCAATGGGGGCCTCCTGTGTCTGCTGTTTACAGGCACTGCACATGTGCATTCACACAAGCCTGCAAATGTGCCCCGACGTGGTTAAAGTCCTGTCTAGTTTGGTCCTTATTCAGAAGGCTCTGTACGGCTTCCTGGAAGGGCTCCTGACAAAGGCCTGGAAGAGAAGCCTGCAGGCTGGGCTGTTTGGAAGGGGCTGAGCACTGCTTATTCACTCTGCCTGAACCCAGCACAACTGTGACCAGGTGACCTTCTGTATGAGTTGGGATGAAAAAGGCCAGGGGGGAGGGGAGTGAAGAAGAGGGGGATGAAGCAGATGCAGAGAGCTTCAGCAGGGTGCTGGGTGGACAGAAAAGCAGCGGTTGCGAGAGCGAACACGGAGGCCTAAGCCTGGAACAAGATCTGAGAGCCAGTCTGCTTTCCAGCAGTGGAGGTTCCATTACCCAGCATTACCCAAGGGTACTCTTGTGCTTCCTTGGAGGCTTTCCCAAGGCCCCTCCAGCTTCTAGCCTGGTCTGGACAGCTGGAGGTTTGAGGGCCAAGTCACACATTCAGCAAAATGTATAACGTGGCCCAGTGGGTTGTCCAATTTAGGGGCAACACCCACAGATGGAGTGAAACCAAACTGGGCATTGACAGAGCTTAGTATTCCGGTCTGCTGTGATCTCATCCCCGATTACACCCCCCACACACACACACACAGAGGAATGTCGTTAACGAAGTGCAGGGTCTTGTGTGTGCAATTGCATCAGGCAACAAGCTTTAGGGGGGCAACAAGCTGAGCTGGACACTAGCGACCAAAATTTTAAAAACCTTGGTAGGTTTTTAAAAACCTTGGTAACATCATGTTATATATCATTGGAAAGGTAATTTAATGCAGAATGCAATGAAACAAATCAGAGTGTAATATATTCACTCTACCAAGAGTTATGGCCAAAAAAACAGAAAACAAAAATACAACTGTCAGGTAAAAATTGCCGTTTGCTAAAACTGGAGGCACACTGCTGGGCAAGGATGCAGGTTCACCCTGCATTTTTAAAAGCCCAGGCATGCTAGTATTTCTGGAAGTGACATCGCTTCCTGTTGTGACATCACTTCGGGGGCATTGTTTTACCCTTGGCACTGGGCTACACTTTCATTAGCTATGTCACTACACATACACTATTTTCATGATTCAAAAATGCTTCTATCGCAGTGGTACCCAAAGTCGTGGGTTGCGACCCACCATTGGATTCCTAAAATGGGCCATTCCTCGTTAAGAGAAGTAGCCCAGTAACAAGTGCCCTGACAATGGCACAGAGATCACGGCTCCTCCGCGGGCACCCAGGGGCTTGTCCCCTTCCTTGTCCAGGAGGCCTCCTGCAAGGACTCTGTGAGACTCCCCGAGGCAGTGAAAAGCCCCGATATGTGTGCTAGGAAATGCATTTGTGGTTTTCTCACTTCTGAGTGCAAATTGGGGCTTTTTGCTGCATTGGGGAGGCCAGCGGAGGGGGCTGCAGACCTCCCTGACCCCGCATGAGGCTGCCTGGATGACCCAGGCAGGTAAGGGGACAAGCGCCTGGGTGCCACAATCGCTGCAGTGTGGTCAGGGCAGCTCCCCTGCTCCAGCCCCGCTCCACAAACACTCATTCAAAGTCCGAAGGTCCAAGCAGGACTTTGGGAACCGCTGCTCTACTGCTTTCAGCTTAAGGTTGTCTCTTTCTTTAATTGGTGTGCTGGGGGGGTATGCACTCAGGAGCGGAGCAGTGCAGGGGGGGGGAAGGTGCAGGGTTCTGCTTGTCTTTAACCTGCTGACCTGCAAGATCCTCTCCAGCTCAGAAGGAACCGGGTTCTCCATCATCAGCTGCTGGAGCATCTCACTGAAGGTCTGGTACGTGCCAATGAAGAGATTCTGACAAGAGAGCAAGGAAGGCAGGCTCAGGGCACAGCGAGGGAGGAATCTGGTGACCCAGAGCTTCCGGTGAACGTCCGGCCTGCCCTGCCTGAGCAGTGCAAGGAGCCAGTTCTCCAGAGACACGTGGGCTGTGGAAGGCCAACTTGCCTTCTCCACTCAGGAAAAGTCACACTGGGTGGCCCAACAGTAAGAACATAAGAACATAAGAAGAGCCCCTTTGCTGGATCAGGCCAAAGGCCCATCTAGTCCAGCTTCCTATATCTCACAGCGGCCCCACCAGGTGCCCCAGGGAGGCACGAGACAACAAGATGCTTGCATCCTGTTGCCACTCCCTTGCACCCGGTACTCTGAAGTAGCCCACCACCAATGTAAGAAGGTTGCACAATCTATCATTGCCTGTAGCCCACGATGGACCTTTCCTCCAGAAATCCGTCCAATCCCCTCTTAAAGGCATCAAGACCAGATGCCATCACCACCTCCTTTGGCAAAGAGTTCCACAGACTAACCACCCACTGGGTAAAAAAGTACTTTTATCTGTTTTAACTCTCCCAACCCTCAGTTTTAGCAGATGCCCCCTGGTTCTGCTGTTTTGAGAGAGAGAAAAGAACATCCCTCTATCGACTCTATCCCTTCCATGCATAATTTTGTATGTCTCAATCATGTCCCCCCTCAGGCGCCTTTTTTTCTAGACTGAAGAGCCCCAATCGCTGCAGTCTTTCTTCATAAGGCAGGCGCCCCAGCCCCGTAATCATTTTTGTTGCTCTCTTCTGCACCTTTTCCAGCTCCACTATGTCCTTTTTGAGGTGCGGCGACCAGAACTGGACACAATATTCCAGGTGTGGCCTTACCATCGATTTGTACAATGGCATGCAACTTTGCTGCAACTTTGCTGCCGAAAGAATGAGTGAGGCAACAGCGGTGCCCTTTGCTATGCAAATCCTGTGCAGAACTTTTTGTTTAAAAGCATTCTGAACAACTAAAGCCACACAGGATCACCATGAAGTGCATTCGGACCACTCTCGGAGTCAGACAGGCCAGCACACAGACATGCGCCATCCTCCCTGACTCTGAGAGCCATCCAAACATGCTTTAGGTTTAGTTGGCCCTTGTGCCGGCCAAACTTTGCTGGCCTAACTCCAGGGAAGTTAGACTGTGCCCTCAAGCAGTGTTGACATGTGCTGGTCCTCCTGAAATGGAGCCCAGTGAGTCCTTGGATGAGCTGGGATTGGAAGCCTGGTCTGCATCTAGCCACCAAACTGTTCGTACACCCCGTGGAAATGACATGGAGAGAAGGTCAGAATGAGCGATACAGTCCATCAATCAATACTTACAGTATATACTACTTTTCAACAAAAGTTCACAAAGCGGTTTACAGGCTAATAATAATAATAATAATAATAATAATAATAATAATAATAATAATAATAATAATAATATTACTCCCTGTCCCAAAAGGGCTCACAATCTAAAATCCAGCAAGGCAATGATCATGGAGAGAGAGAGAGAGAGAGAGAGAGAGAGAGAGAGAGAGAGAGAGAGGGAGAGGGAGAGGGAGAGGGAGAGGGAGAGGGAGAGAGAGAGAGAAATCACTACCTTTGTGTACTGGATCAAGGAGGCATCAGATGCTCCTTCCTCTTGAGTCATTTTTGGAGGGGAAAGGGAGAAGACATTCTTGAAGAACGTCCGAAGCAAGATGCCCTTCTTGTAGGAGCCCATGGTCTTTGTTATATGGCTCTTGCTGGAGGAAATGAAGAACATGGATACTTCAGAGAGGCAGTTTAGCCAGCCTGCTGAAGCCAGGGCGTGAGTAACCCCCTCCGTGTCACTACTCTGAGCCCAGCTTCAGGAATATTGGCCCTGGCCATACCCTGCCCTAGAGACTGTGTGGAGGAGGGGCAAGACAACCCTCTGCCCCACAACCCCCATCTAAATGTCTACCCTCTCTTTTGTCATAAAATGGCAATGGTCTACAAGGCAGATTACAATAATCAAAAGAAGCAAAGCATAATGCAACAAAGAACAGGAAGAAACAGCAAAACCTTTATTCTTATTATTGTGACATTCACATGCAGGTGTGCCCTGGTATCCACTGATTCAGTATCCACGGCTATAATCATCCAAGAATACTGGGATGCTTATTAAAAAGATAGGCAAATCTAGATACAAATCTCTTTTTTTACCTTGTTGCTGCAAAACAACTGATGTACAGTACTTCTATCCTTAAAAATGTGTCTCCAGTATCCACAGTTTCAGGTATCCATGGGGGGCATGTCTGTATAGTGCTTTATAAAGAATGAGAGCTGTCTACCCCATGGGATTTATAATCAGGGGAGATGTAGAGAATGGGGTGACTAAGGCTTCAATCCTATGAACACTTTCCTGGAAATAAGCCCCACTGAACACAATGCAATTTACTTCCAAGTACATATTCAAGGATTGCAGTGTTTGGCTGAATACAATGGAACTTACTTCTAAGTAAACGTGCGTAGTATTGTGCTGCTAATCTGTGGGCAACTATCTAAGGACCACCTATCCTAATTAGCTTCCCTACCACAGTATCTGTTGGTGGCCACCAGATACGGATGGCTTTAAAAGGAGACTAGACAATTCATGAAGGAGGAGAGATTTCTCTACAGCCATGATGGCTCTATGGAGCCTCCGGGTTCAGCAGCAGTATACCCTGAATGGCAATTGCTGGGGAGCCATAGTGGTGCTTTCAGCCCCTGCTCGTGGGCCTCCTGGAAGCATCCGGCAGGCCACTGTTGGAGACGGGATGCTGGATGAGATGGAGCTTTGGTGTGACACAGTATAGGAAAGGGATTCTTATGCCTGTTCCAGGCCTGTACTTCTGTGGACCTGAAAGCTCCCAAACAGGGAAGAGATTTCATATCAAGCAGTGAGCATCTTTCGGGCTCCTTCTGCATTAATATACTGCAAAGCTCTCAATTGCTGAGCCCTGAATTTTGATAAAACAAAAATTGGCTAATAATAAACAGGCACAGGAAGAGTGTGGGAGGCCAATTATGTCTTTTCTGCCTTTACTTGGATTCCACATCCTGCTCAAAAAAATGGCACACCAAATGGCTAAGGAAGTGAGTCAAGGCTCACACAGAGCTGAGCATGAACAAGTCATAGGCTCATTACGCATTGTCACAGATAAGACACACAGTGCACAGTAATTAGAGGTATGCTGAATGCAATGGCCCCTAATTAATAGGATAGCAGCTCTCCTCATAGAGGGCAATCCTAACCTGGAGTTAGGCCGGCACAGTTAGGCCAGCAAAGTTTGGCCGGCACAAGGGACAGTGTAAAGTATGTTTGGACCACTCTCGGAGTCAGACAGGCCAGCACACAGGCGTGCACCATCCTCCCTGACTCTGAGAGTCATCCAAACATGCTTTAGGGTGGTGCCAGCCAAACTTTGCTGGCCTAACTGTGCCAGCCTAACTCCAGGTTAGGATTGAGCCCATAGTCAATTTGGACAAAGAAAAACAAAATCTCACGATGTGGTGAAGAATCCCTGTAACTGTTCCAGTAACCAGTTTTCTAACTCTTGTCCAGTCTTGTCCTTGTGGTACAGAATCTACCCCATCGCTCAGCCCAGCAGTGGGCCTTCCCTCCTCTCTAAAAATTATTTTTACGTCTGCCTGAATTGCAGCCGCTTTATTTATGCCTGCTCGAAGGGCAACTGCCATAAATGTCAAACTGACTCCTTTTCCGAGAACAATGGAGATGGCAGTTCAAAGGCGACTGGCAAGGCTGTCCTGGACAGGGAACTTGGAGTCAAGCAGGAGCAAGCCTACCTCAAGTCGATCACTGTGCTCAGAGCATGGAGGCAGATCGCGTTGGGCTCTGGAGGCTCTTTCTTTACCATCTCCTGTCAATGAGAAAAAATCCACACACACACCCCGGTGAGGCCATCTCAGGCGTCTTATAATCTCGACAGAGGCTGCAGCCCAGCGTTGTCATTCAGCCGAAACGCTGGGCAGGAGGAATGGGTGAGCGGCAGCCCGCCTGGAGGAACGGGTGAGCGGC
>JAJKFI010000017.1:1712666-1758564 GCA_029204185.1 Lerista edwardsae | reverse complement strand
AGAGAGAGAGAGAGAGAGAGAGAGAGAGAGAGAGAGAGAGAGAGAGATGCAGTTAGCATTTGCAATGCATGGCCCAATGGACATGAATGTGTCCCTTCTTGATTAATAACTAAAAGCCTGCCCTGAATATAGTTTGCCTATAGGATGCTAGGAGGGCTGTTCTGCTTCTATGGTTACAGGGGCATGACATTCTGGGGTGAAATCTTCGTATGCTCTTATGGTCGTGGAAACATGGTCTAGCCCAGGGATGTCAAACTTGTTTCATACAGCAGGTCGAATAGCATTTGCAATGCCTGCTGTGGGCCAGAAGTGGAGTCATTAAGCAGGAAGTGGAGTCATTAAGCAGGAAGTAGAGTCATTAAGCAAGTGATGATCAGAAATAAGCACTTTTTTCTCGTTTAGGAACTCATTACCTGCAAATAAGAGAAAAGACACAAATCTTGATAATATTTTCAAGGGTTGAGAGCCTAATTATCACGCAGGCCGCCTTTTCAGCAGGGACACTGCAGCACAGCTCAGCAGTTGACAGCAGCTGATGATAGTGCTGGGAAAGCCCAAGTATCATGTGCTCCAGATAAAGTGCTTTCGCATGCTGCAGCTGGCCTGTGGGCCTTATGTTTGGCATCCAAGATCTAGCCAATATGATTTCAGACCTGAGAATGTTTGAGATGAAGCTGCAAGCAGGCAATCTGCATCTGGGGTCTGCGCACTCTGTGTTGACTGCTGCTTTAGCAGGGTCAAGCCATTGGTCCACTTAGCCCAGTACTGTCTGCACATGGGGACCTTCTGCATGCAAAGCAGTTACAACATTCTCCCTCCCCCATAGATTAAACTTGGTCCGATCCAGCAAAATCTATTATCAGTGCTGTCAGTTGTCTTTAGCTGCTGTTTTAACTGCCTGACGCTTCCAGCCGTTTTTCCTATTTCATGTAGTGATTATTTGCTTTTACAATTTTTACCCAATTGCTGTTAGCCACTTTGCGGGTACTTGTCCTAATGGGCAGGGTTTAAATATGTTCAACAAATAAATGCAGGCGCCCCCACGCCCAATATCTGCGGATTCACTTATCTGTGGTTCTCTGCTTCCCCCACGCCTATTACTTATCTGTAAATGGGAACCCTATACTTATTGTGACCCTGAACATGCATCTCTCTTCTGTTGCAGCCTGTTACAGAATGTGGAACACTGCAGGAGGGAGTCTAAGAGAATGCTAACAGGAAGCAGCGTTCTCTTAGTCTCTCTCCTCCAGCATTCTGGATGGCTGCTTGTTGCGCTCCTCTCTAGCGTTCTATAACAGGCTCCAACAGAAGAGATGAGTGCTTGGTGCCACAGTAAGTATAGGGTCCCAACCCCAATCTCTGACTCCGAGAGAGGTCCAAACATACTTTATGGTGTCCCTTGTGCCAGCCAAACTTTGCTGGCCTAACCAGCCTAACTCCAGATTAGGATTGCGCTCTTAGTCGTCTGCCATAGAAAACTACTGCATATGAGAATGAGTCTCAGAAGAGTCAGAGGGGGTAACAAACAGACATGCTCCCTGAGAGTGGTCCAAATGAGCATTATGGTGGCCTTTGTGCTGGCCTAACTGTGTCGGGTTAACTCCAGATTAGGATTGCACCCTAAAACAAGCAGACTGCCGTCACTTTAATGCTCCTATCTGAGCTAACATTGGTTAGCCCCTATTGGAAAAGAAATGCTGGAGTAAATGGACTTTTGATGGGGCTGAACCAGTAGGGCAGCTCTTCTGAAAGAAGCCCCACACTGACATCTTGCCTGGCTTCCACATTCCCAAGGCTGCATCAGCTTTCTGCTACCAAGCAGCTAACAGGGCAGTGCCCTGCTTTGCAAATACTCCAGCTGAGAGGCTGTGCCTGAGAAATCCTCTGAAATGTGGCTTGATCTGAGCCGCGATGAGCCGCTGTGATCTCCTCTAGAGAGAAGTGGGAGCTTGCCCCTGCTGTGCCAGAGAACAAACAGTGTTGGGCTCTTTTGCCATGTACTCCAGTGGTACTTCCTTTTGAGGCCACGCACATCATGCCATGCCATGCTACGTCAGCATGTCAGCCTCCACAGCTTCCCTCCATTCGTCCTGTACCTGAAGTGATGGTTCTGCGTCGCCTGGTCTTTTCTTTCTTCCCCTTTCGGTAGATTCTCTTGAGGCACCGCAGCAGAGGTCCACTCTCATCAGCAGCAGAATCTGTCGACTCGTCCTGCAGGTCTCCCTCCATGTCATTCCGGCTACTGAGCGAGATGTCTGAATCCTCCCATCCTGGGCTTCCTCCAAAGACACTGTCATCCTCTCCCAGGTAGCTGCACAAATCCATTCTGCATGGGGATGGGAAGAAGCTCCTCAGATTGCTACTCTTTGGGCAAATGAGGTGAGGTACAAATTTAATTAAGAAAATAAACAGTGATCCTATCTAAGTAGTTCTCTTTGATACTTTCCACTCATAAACAAATGTTTGGGTGGCGGGACATTTGGGTGTACAGCCTCAAGTACAAAAATACCAACAAATGTTTTAAATATTCCTCATTTTGGATGTAATCATAATTTTGCCAGTTCTGTTTCCTTCAGATTAGTCAACAAATTGAGAGTGCAATCCTAACCTGGAGTCTGGAACAGTTAGACCAGCAAAATTTGGCCAGCACAAGCGCCACCATAAAGTATGGCTGGACCATTCTTGGAGTCAGAGAGGCCAGCACACAGCCGTGCACCATCCTCCTTGACTCCAAGAGTGGTCCAAACTCACTTTATGGAGTCCCTTGTGCCAGCCAAACTTTGTTGGCCTAACTGTGCCATCCTAACTCCAGGTTAGGATGGTGCTCGGAGTTTAAACTATTTCAAAAGTGAGCCTTGTCATGCAAATACATTTTATTTACCGAAAGGGATAATTAAAACAATTTATATGGCTTTTCCACAATGCACAAAGCAGATGATACTAAACACATAAAATACAAGCAAAAACAACAATAAAGCTGCAATGTAATCATTAAAAAAAAATGAAGCAGCCACAGCAAGTTTAAATCCATTCAAAAGCTTATAAGGAAACAGGCAGGATTTACAGCCTTTCCTAAAAGGCAAAAGCATCAACACATTCCTGAACCTCTGCTGGGAGAGGTTGAGGGGCTACTGCTAAGTGTGTATTCCTGACCCTTGGCCATCACTCTCTGAAATCAGAAACATGTGAATTTGTGAGATATTAAAATGTGATATTAAGTCAGAGCCATACCCCAGAACCCTGGGGAATGCAGTTTGAGGAGGCTGCTGAGACTTCCTAAAGTGCCTCCCCCTCTTAGTACCTCCCTCCCTCCTCTCAAACTATAATTCTCAGGGATCCTTGGGGAGGCAAAGTGTTGGCTAACCCAGTTTAAGTCAGTGGAGTAGACATGCTCTGCGTGACCCCATTCTTCCGAGGGACCTCCTGCTTTGAGAAAAAAGGACCATCGCAGGCCTTACTTTTCTGCTATGAGAAGATTTGGTCTTCAGCTCAGTCCGGCCAACCAGCTCAAGACTGCATGTGCTCACTGCAACAGCAGCTGGTGCTGGTGGCCAATAACTGGTCAAGGGTTCTCACTGCAGCCAGAGAGCGTCACCTTGGTAACCACATGGCAGAGTTGCTATGAAAACACACAGGTAATAAAGGAAGATGTGTCTTGCCCAGGTGAGGAGGTGGCCCCTGGTTTTATGAGGCCTTTGCTAAAATTGAGCTCTGCGGTTTCATTCTGAGCACTTCTATTTCTTTCCATTGTGGGCTATAGTCCATCGTGGGCTATAGGCAATGATGGATTGTGCAACCTCCTTACAAAGGTGGTGGGCTACTGGTACCGGGTGCAAGGGAGTGGCAACAGGATGCAAGCATCTTGTTGTCTCGTGCCTCCCTGGGGCACCTGGTGGGGCCGCTGTGAGATGCAGGAAGCTGGACTAGATGGGCCTTTGGCCTGATCCAGCAGGGCTCTGCTTATGTTCTTATATTTCCGAGTGAGGCCTGCGCGAAGCATAACATGCTTCTCGTGTATGTGATCCTGGATACTTGCTAAGGGAGCATGTCCCAGGCAAGGATCGTGACTTAGAGGCAGGACTGATGACAAGAGGCCTCAGAGCCCGCAGGCCAAGAGGAAGGCCACATGGTCAGTGCGATCATGCCCTCCCCACTCTATCAGGGGGCTTGGAAGAAGCCTTGCCTGCGCTTTGGAAGATCCCGTGAGCAACCACACCAGGCTTGCACAGTGCACTTGACCTGTGAAGAAAAGCCGCCTCCTGGGAGCTTCCTGACTGGTGTTGATAACATAAAGCGCTCAGCTGTCCTTACCAACGCCATGGCCAAATTCCATGGAAAAGCCATGCTAAGGAAGCAACTGGACTGCCGAGGGACGGCACCCTCAGCAAGGTGCAGAACGGTAGAAGCACCGCCTGTGAACATCAAGCCACACCTGACGGTTGCTTGATGAGCCCACCCACAGGATCCTATGGGGGAAAGCTAGGTCCCCAGCCCCTGGTGCTTTTCGTCCTCCATTCAGCTCTGCAGTCTCTTGCCTGATGGTCTGCCTTCCTGCCACTGCCCCAAGTAAGCACAGCCTTCTATGAGGAGCGTTCTGTAATCATGGACAAGCCCTGCTCGCCAGGACCAACAGCTAACCCACATCTCCTGCAGGGCAGAAGGCTAAAAGCAGTGGTGTCATCTAAATGATTTAAGAACAGGTACTCACTTTTGATTGGCACGTGTCGGGACCCGCCCACCGGAAGTGACGTCATAAGCCGGAAGTGAGGTCGTGGCAGGAAGGGACAGGAAAAAAGCCCTTTTTGAGGCCTCAGACAATTTTAAACTGACCCAACAGTTGCAACAGTATTCCACAGCACCCCCAGAACATGTTAAGGAGGCCTGGCATCATGTTAAAGTGACCCAACAGTTCCAAAACCCCAGAGCAGCTCATTTTTCAGTGGCAAGGCAAGGCAAGGCTCCGCTCGCTGCCTGCCTGGCTCTGAGAACATGCAGGCAACTCAAACGTGCTGGAAATTCAAATGTTGCAGGGGGCGGAGTTGACGAGTGGGCGGGTGAATGGGTGGGGCCAGCCATAATCCTAGGAACTGGTACTTGCGTACTCCCGCATACCCCCTGCATGACATCACTGGCTAAAAGCCTTAAGTTACCACAAAGGCCCAGTAGTAGGCTACAGCTGATGGTATCAAAACTTGTAGAGAGGCCCAGCAGAACCTGTAGGAATGAACCAGCTGGACAGGAACCCCGTCCAATTCTCAGTGTAGGCCATTCAGCAGGGCAACCAACAAGAGTGGTGGCAGGGCAGGGTGGATTCTGGCTGAGGAGGGCTGACCTGGGTGAGCCACTCCCCAAACAAAACCCTCAGTACTAGCAAGAGTTGGCAGCCGCTGGTTAGGGCCCAGATTGATAGGAGTCGACATAGTTTAGTTTTCTGTGTGAGACTACACACCGCTCGGATTACAAGGGAGTGGAAATGTGATGTGTAGCAGTGGCTGAAATAGTGTTATTTTACAAAGAAGAAATCCCATTATGTTCCGTAAAATTTGGGCTGTAACCCTAAATAGGATTCAAACACCTCTAATGATGTGACGTTCCGCTTCACATACACACACTCACCCGCCCCCCCCCAAAAAACCAATCCCAGGCAGCCATTAGAATCTCAGCTAGGAGGTGTTGGCCCCAGCTCCGTGGGCTAAAAAGGGTTCCAGCTATCCCATGCTAACCCAGTGCACTAGTTATCCCCTCTCTCTCTGGCATTTCTGTGCATTTCGCTGATGTGGGCAGCAGCTGACGAAGCCTCGGATTAGTGTCCTTACAAAGGCCCGCTAGATGCCATTTAGCCTGATGACTGAAAAGATTTAGAGGCAGGGAAAGCAGGAATCCTCATCTAACCTGCTGACAGGCCCAGTTCCAAGTAACACAACTGTACACAGATTATTTCCTCTATTGTTTTGTGTGAGTGTATTTAAATATACACCCATGAGTCTTCTTTTTACCCTTTGTAGACCAAAAGACTCCACAGATCAATGAAATGATTGTGTCTGCCAGCCAGCCAACCCCAGAATCCTCCTGCCCAGTCCTCATTCTGCCCTCACCCCCCCCTGGAGGAAAGAGCCAGGAACCTGGGTTGGGTCCACAACTACCAGGGATTGAAGACTCTACAGAGGGGCTGAAGGGGTGGGCAGAGACAAACGGAGACCCGAGTGCGCCCATGGCAGGGTGACGAAACTGCGCCCCCTGCCCCCGTGCGTCGCCCTGCCATGCCTCCCTGCACCCGGAATAGCTCCCTAATGGAGCGATACAGACGCAAAGGAGGGCGGGCGGGCCAAGAGCTGCGCGGGTTCTTCCGCGCAATGGTGCTTCGCCGCTGCTGGTGCGGTGGCACCCATGGCTCCTACCACCCCTTGCTACACCCTTCCTCCGCCCCTGGGAGTGGGGCTGGCATTTTTGCTAAAAATCAGCCCGGGCATCTAGCTGTAGCTACTTCTGACTCAGGTTTCTGGAGCGGATTCACAGTCACCTGGTGACAATCGTCAGTGATCAGACATATACCCGTACCATACACCTCTCTCCTCCCCCCCCCCCGGATCATTGCATTAGATCACCTATTTTCAACCAGTGTGCCGTTGCACATTGGTGTGCCATGAATGTGCTGCGGGAGTTAGGGAGAGGGTCCTTTATTAGTAGGGCTATTGGAGGATGTGGTCCCCCACCAGAAATGCGGTGTGCCTTGTCAATTGTAAAAAAAACTGATAGTGTGCCCTGAAAATTTGAGTGCTTTGTCAGTGTGTCATGAGATTAAAAACTGTATGAGACATTTAAGTGTGCACTTTAACTGCATGCTGCTTTGACAGCCAATTTTGGCAGAAATGAAAATACTGTTACTTAAGCACACGTGTCTTGTGTGGACACCACAGTTCTCACTAAGGCTGCCACATGTTTTTATGGCCTGGTTCCTCCCTTTCACAGCAACCCAAACCACAAAAATTAAGCTGATGAAGCTTTTCCTGGTATGGAGATAAAGTCTTCGAGAAAGTTGTCACATTTCTGCATCTGGAATGTTGGATGATAGGCTGTTCCATACCTTTCCTAGAATAATTTTTTACTTATTTTATTTACTAGGTTTATACGCCACTCTGTCTCTCTGAAGGGTATAAAGACAGGAATATTTCTCACATCACAGTATCCCTGGCGATACTTCAGTGGTAATAGCTCTGCAGGGGCTCTGCATCTGGAGGAAGTGTTTGCAAATTCTCTTAGGGCTGAGTCTGACCTTGGATTCAGTAGGACTGGGGAGAGATTTCTCATCGTAGGGAAATGCAGTTTCAACCTGTGCATCAGCTGTGCTCAGAGGATGACCTCATCAACAGCCAATCAGAGTGAAGCTGCAGGATTCCAAAGCAACCCCCTTCCCATCTATCAATTTAGCAGACGGTTTGCTACAGGCTGCCCTTTGCAATTCACTCGCTCCTTTCCTCTGTTAGGGTTTTCACTCCTTCAGCCTGCCTTCCCTCCTCTTCACCGTTTTGGATTCAATGGTACAACACCCCTCCCCAATGCTCCAGCCTCTGACCCCAGGCCAGATGAGACAGTTCATTCAGGACCCAGGGTCTACTCTCTTGTCTTACCTGCATTCAGCATGCTGATCATTCTGCTGAAATGGCTGTACATAAAACCTGGGGTTTAATGTTGCACCGGAGTTTCAGGAAAAAGCACAGCTGCCAGAGAGACAAAGGAAAATACTGAGCTTCTGTAGTATCAGTGCCTCGTAACCTGAGAGAACCAGAGAAAGCACAGTATAGCAGTGTTAAATAAGTAATGATCCAGCAAAAGGTATACTGGAAAAAAAGGTTATGGTCCATGGGATCTACATGTTAATGAGCAATTCAGCAGCTGGTCATTTAGAAATCCACTGAGGACACCTTGCATGACCCTTAAAAGCTCAGGCAAGCAGAAAGACAGGAGTATACACAGAGCTGTCACCCAGAATTGGTCTGGAGTTTCTGGGGATCATCAGCAATCTCCAGGTGAAAACTGAATACAACCCTAAAGATTTCAACATAATAGGGATTTCTGGAATTTATTTAGGGCATCTCTTTAATCAACAAAGCGGTTCAGCCAATTAGCCTAACCAATTAGTGCAAGGAAGCAGTTTATATACACGCTCCTGGCAATAAGTTTCACTTATCTCAGCAGGTTTTGCTTTTGAGTAAACACATGTAGGATTAGGTTGTGCATGTTGCAGCCATGTAGAAGAATTGTAGGAAAAGTCCTGCTGGATCAGTCTTATCCTTCTGAATTTCCCTCTGTGGCCCACTAGCTGCTTCTGGGAAGCCTACGAGTGGAAAAGGCATACCCTCCTCCCCCAGCATTGCTACCCTGAATGAAAGCAAAAGCAATACCTCCATGCTGCTTACTGGCTGCGACGGCAAGGAGCAGTTTGCAAAGGCACCTTGCAAATCTCAACCCCACCCCACCCACTTCCTAAACTGGTCTATTCAGAGATGGACCACCTCTGATCTTGGAGGTAGGATATAGCCAGCATCGTAGTAGCCATTCCCCTTTTAAAGCTATCCTCCAAGCCAGTGGCCAAAGCAACCCCAAGGCAACCCCAGCACAGATTTGTATGCAGTATAGGCATGATAATGTTGCCAATTTTGTTCTTGATCCCTTGAAACAAAACAAAATTTGCAAGCAGAAAGGGAATGTTTATGTACCCCTCTACAAATGCCACTGCAAAAGACACTGTCCAGGAGAGGAGACAGAAGAGTTAAGTCTACTAAGTCTTGGGGCCTATTGAGGACAAGGAACTCCCAGTGAAAGGTATGGATGCAGAGGCATCCTGAGCGGGCATGGTGCCCAGTCTGGCACTTACCTTCGGGGTGGTGGTGGTTGACGTTCCAGAAGCTCAAGGGGGTGGCATAATGATGTAATCATGTCCCCTTACACCTTCCATCTCGTTTCATTGATTTTAACACAGTAGGGCCTCCTCTGGACTGCCTCTGTTGGGTGATCTCTGGGTGCAGCCGCTTCAGGTTCTTACTGGCAAGCGACAAAACCACAATCATCACTGAGAGTTCAAGGCGGTAGGGCCCAGAGAGGGGTGTAAATTGCCAAACGGAGGCTTGGGCGGTGTTCTTATAAGAACATAAGAAGAGCCCCCTTGCTGGAGCAGGCCAAAGGTCTAGCTCCCTGTATCTCACAATAGCCCACCAGATGTCTCAGGGAGTTGGACAACAGGCTGCCTGCATTCTGTGGCCACTCCCTTGCACCTGGCATTCTGAGGTAAATCCTGAGGTAAACGCACTGGTGGCCAGTCAAAATTCTCCACAGCATTTCTCTTTGACAGCCACAAGAATCAGATGCTCCTCTTCAGACATGTACTCATAACAACACAAGAAGAGCCTCACTGGATCAGGCCAAAGCCTTATCTAGTCCAGCTTCCTGTATCCCAGTGGCCCCCCAGATCCTTCAGGGAACACATAAGACGAAAAGATACTTGCATCTCATTGCAAGATGCCACTTTCCTGCATCTGGCATTCTGAGGTACATGGAAGTACCTGACACAGAGGAACAGTCTTATTCTTGATCCCTTTCCTAAAAATAAAATCTTTAAAAAGTCCTAAAAAACTTTCTCTATGCCATGTGTCCTTTTATACGTTTCAGTCATGCCCAGGGCAGAGTTTGTGGGGTTTATGCATTCATTATTATTTCACTCATCTTTCTGGCCAAAAAGGCTTCCAGGACTCTTGCACTGATATACATCCAAACACAATCTATCTTAAAACAAAACAGCATCACCCTGTTCAGATTTGCTTGAAAGGAGTGGATGCAGCAGGTTGAGCTCTATATGGAATTGCCTTTTCTTCCCCTTTTATTGTCTCTCACTGGCATGAACAGGGATTCCTGGCAGCCCAGATTTACTCCTCGTGACTCCCACTAACCAACCCCAAAACAAACATACCAAGATGTTCATGGCTTTGGGGCTCTGAAGCATAATTAAAAATGTTTCTCTAGTTTTCAAACCACACATTAAAGCACATCCCAAGGGATGCTATTCAGAACAGTGAACAGAGGATATAAAATTCTTCGTAACTCCTGAGGAGGCTTTCCACAGGTGAAAGTGAACCATTGGGACTAAATCCCAGAACGTATTTTAATCCATGGCTTGCAGCCTTAAGCAATATTTTTAATTATGGTTCAACTCAAACTTGCTCTCCAGCAGGACCCCCTCCCACTGTCTGCATCAGCCCTCCATGCTGAGGTGGTCCCCTGGCACAGGGCCTACTGTCGCCATGGTAATGGGAGGCAGGCAGGGCAGGGATGCTGAGAGAGTCAAGGCCTTCTTGTGGGGCCAGCCCTTCCTTGAGGTGAGGGAAGGGGAGCAGCACCCAGCCTCCACCTTCTTCCCCCTCTGCCTCTCCCCTGTTGTGACTGGAAGGCTTCTGGGGAAGGGTCTGTGTGCTGGCAGCTCACTAGTAAGGGTGGCAAGGCTCTCTCTCACACAGTGGCATTCCTATAGGGAGGCAAAATGCTTTGCAGGAGCCTGAGTAAAGGAGCCCCTCCCCCATGCCTTTACAGCCATTTGCGGCTGAGCCGCGAATGGCTAAGAAGGCGAAGGGGTGTGCTTAACCCAGGAACTCAGGGCTTTCATGGCTCAGGTCGGGCCCAGCACGCCAATCATCGCACACCCGCACAAGCCCCTCCAGACCCATCTCTCAAAATTTATATGGCCACGAGGCAGGAAGGGAAAAACTACATTTCCCTGCAGGCCCTCGACTCTTGGCCGGTGAAGGCAAGCTGCGCGCGCAGCCACACCAGCCGAAGGGCGTTAGCCAAGAGGCGTTAGCGGACCAAATATGTACGCAGCGAGCTTCGCGTGCGGGTATTTTGTGGGCGGGGCCTTCTGCGGGGAGGCCGGTCGTGGAGCGCCGGCGGGAGGCAGGCAGGGGGCGTGGCCTGTCGCTGCCTGCACGGCGAGTGGGTGGACCTTATTCCTCCAAGGGGTGGACGGAGGGAGAACGGGCGTGGGCGGGGCGTGGGGGGGGCCTGGCGGTTGTTGATTGTTTCTCTGAGGCGCGAGCCGCTCAGTCAGCCCGTGGAGTGCCGAGGCGCGGGCTCGTGAGGAGAGAACGCGCGCGCAGTCCTGTGAGGCGCGGGCGCCCGCTCCGTTTGCGGGATCGTGGACCGGAGGGGCGGGGCTATTGTGGGGAGCCTGAGGGTAGAGAGAAGCGAGGGGAGGGGGCTGCTCGGTCCACCCCGGCTGGGGGGCCGCCTGTGCTGCCCCTCCTCCAGTGGGCGCTGCCTGTCAGAGGCACCGCAGAGGGGACCCGGAGAGGCCCCTCTGTGACCCCGCCCACCTCGTTAGCATAGCCCCGCCCCCCAATTTCAGGTGGGCGCCCCCATGCCCTTGGCAGCGCTGATCCGGCGGCGCGAGGAGACCCGGCTGCCTGACCGCCTCCCCGCGGTTGGACCTCGCGCGCACGTGTGTGAGCATCCCCTGGCGCGCGTGCCTGTGCCCGTGCCCCCCTGAGGCTGCCAGGCTCTTCTTGCACCCGCAGCGCATCCTTAAGGGGGGCAAAGATGGGGGACAGCGCAGACGTGAACTCCAACCTGATCATCGCTTACAGCACTGGGGACTCGCAGCTGGACAAGGCAATCTGGCAGTGGCTGACCTGGGACAAGGTGGGTATGGGGCATGCATGGGCACACTGATTGCCCCCTGGCTATGAAGCACGTCCTATTCCAAAGCTCTTGTGTTTTCTCCAGGCTGCCCCCTCCCCAGTCTCTTTTGCTTTTGGAGTGGCTGTCAGAGGGGCAATCCTATATATGCTTTATTAGCTGCCCTTTTTGTGTAAGCCAAGTACTTGGCCAGTACCAGCAATAAGAAATGTTACCGTCTCTTAGGGTTGTTGGTTGTTGTGGTGAATGTGCTGTTGAACATTGGAGAGGGGATATGTTTTCTGCAGAAGCCTGGCCTTCCTCCTTTGCAGTGCCGGTGAATTTGGATAGGTTGCCAACGTCAACATGTCAAAAAGATGTCATTACTGAGTATGGCGGTGAAGTGATTTGGTTTTGAGTGAGCGATAAGCTTATGTGTGTTTTCCTTTTATACTATCATAGTTTTCTTCTCTTTAAAAATAGATGTTGTGTCCACTCCCTCCTTTTTTAAATGAAATGCTTTTGAAACCCTAACTAGGAGGGGGACCATTGATTTGATATTGGACTGAGCTTTCGGAATCAGTGTAAGGGGGCTTGTCTTAATCTGAAGGAAAAAGAATGCAAGAAAAAGACTCCACACCCATTTTGAGGCTGTAATCCTAAACATGTTTATCAGGGAGTAATAAAGACTATTGAAGACTATTGAACTAGGCATGTTTAGGAAAAGCTGCAAGGGATGCTCCCTTATTTCAACACTGTGTCCTGCTATCCTGATGGCTTAACAATAAGCACTGCCACATGTCTGTAACATCATGACTCATCTTGCCTTTGTGATGAGTGTCTAGTAAATAAGGGAAAGTGTTTCAAGGAGCTGGATTGTTTGCACTTTTAAGTTTGGTTTGAGCTGTGTTTTGATTTAATTTTGTCCTTCCTGTACAATGGAGAGCTGAAAATAAGCTACAGTAGCTTTCGTGGTAGGGCTGTTTTGCTGCAAGGCTCTCACAAGTTCCTTTGACACCTTCCATTCTTGGGGAAAAATATAAAACTTTCAAGTATAGTCCATTTGCAAGTCATAATTTGTGTATAAGAATCTTCCTTTTAGTTTTATTTATTTAGTTTTGCATTGCTTGCTTGCTCTCTCTGGGAATCTATTTCAGTCTGGCTTCAGTTTGGTTTTGCACTTGGTTAATAAGTGGTGTGTGTGTGTGTGTGTGTGTGTGTGTGTGTGTGTGTATGTTGCCAGTAATATTGGTTCTGTTCCCTAATGTCTCATTCCAGTTTTGTCCCCCTTTTCTTGATGATGTCTGAGGTAGTCTGACTAGCACTGAGGAGAGACTATCAACCTTGTAAAGTAGAATGGGGTAAGGGCTGCCTGAAAGACAGCAGCTTGTAATTTGGAAATCAACAGGGGTTATTTATGGAATTTTCCACCTGGGGATGAGGAGGAAGAGATGAATGAGAAGGTTTTTTGTAAAACAGCTTTTATTTTCAGCACAAACATTAAACCAGGGGGCTTATATTAGATAAAAAGATACTACTCAGCAGGTGTACTATGAGTGGTTTTTTTCTATTGTTATTAGAAAGGAGATCACCTTTCCAGATAAACTTGGAGTTGGTGATTTAGATTTTGCTGCAAAGGGGGCTAGCTATATTGCCTAGTAGGCCTAATAAGTTATTAATATCGTTCTTTAAAAATGGATTTAAAACATTTTAATGCAACAACTAAAGAACAGGAAGGTGTTTACTACTCCCAGCCTTTGTGTGCTTAGAAGGCTGGTAGTAAACTTTCCAGGACTGTTGGGCACTCTCTAGTAAGACAGCTACTTCTCCAAAAAGTGCACCACCAGGTGATGGTAAGAAGAAATGTTCTTGTGTGCATGCAAGAGTATTATATAATTTATAGATTGTGTGCATTCTTTCATCTCTAGCAGTGAGTGTAGGCTAGTGATGTAAACAGCAGACTATGTAGGCCATTTCTTGAATCTAAAAATTCCTTCATTAGGAGGGATTGTTGTGAAGAGACTGGCAGCACTGGTGTCTCCATGTGTAAAATCAAAATTAATTGTACCTATGAACAGCAGCTCTCCTGCCAATGGCCATCAATACTGCATTATCTGTGCAAGTTGCTGGCTCAGCAGATTGGCTGATGGGCTATTTTAGGCAGCAGTTGCCTCTGGGGAAGAATACAGCAAATGATTAATGATATATGCTGCCAGTTGTATAGGAAGGGAGTGAAAGTGGACAAGCATCAGTGCATTTGAAATGCAAAAGGTGATGCTCCACAGAATGTAATTGCGCATGTTGTGAATTGGCCTTCAGCTCTATGAGATCACAACCCTCTTGTGCTGATTTTCTAAAAGGAATTTTAAAAAAATAATATAATATAACATGCAGATTATGTTTAAACATATGTTATGATAAACATAACATCATATTTAATGTTAGAAGGGGATAATTAGAAGGTAACCAATACCACATCAGGAAAAAAAGTAATAAAAGCAATTTTTGCATTCTGTGGAGTTACTTTTCTTTTTCTTTCAATGAGAAATTGGCCTTCTTAGCCAGGATTTAGATCTTATTTTGGCAAATGTCCATACACCTGGTAATTCATTGTTACTTTATCATTTGCCAAGACTGTCAATCAAACCAGCAGTTAGATGGACTTTTGTTTATCACTTTCCAATTGGTTTTATTTTCTGCTGTTCCAGCATGTTGGCAATGCCCAGTCTTCATGTTAAATCCACCTCCTTGGAGGAGAAACTTACGAATGAATGGCCTCCTGCTGTTTGAAGGCTGCCCTTCCCATCTGAGGAGCCTCCATGTGCTACTGGGCTGGGGACTAAGAGCACAATCCTGCATGTCTACTCAGAAGTAAGTCCCATTGTATTCAATGGGGCTTACTCCCAGGAAAGTTTGTATAGGATTGCAGCCTAAATATAGGAACAGACCACTAAATGCTGCTGATGTGTAATGGCAATTTGTGTCCTTTGGCCTTTGTGTTGCTTGGTAGATGGCCCCCACTCTCTACTATAAGAACATAAGAAGAGCCCTGCTGGATCAGGCCAAAGGCCTGATCCTTTTGGTACTGTCTTTGATAATCATTTATTTCAGAGATTTCCACCTCACCTTTCTTCTGCCAAGGAAATAATAATGAGAAATAATGACAATGGGAGTATGTGGAATACGTTAGATTTGTGCAACCTAAAGGTGTCAACACATGTAGGATGGAAAAATTCACCATGATCTTGGATTGAATGAGACCATTGAAGAAAACCTGCCATTGCAACATATCATCCTGCAAAGGGGAAGAAATTTCTTCTTGTTGTGAAATACAGGGTGTTCGGAAAGTCACTGTGCACTTTTCATAAATAAATATACATAAGTGCACAGTGACTTTCCGAACACCCTGTATAAAAGAAAACACTCTGTAAACTTTTAGGTCTCTCTTCTTTCTTGTGACCGAAACTGACTTAACTGGAAAAGCTTTCCATTTGCTTGATTGATGTACAATTTTTGTAGTGTACATATGTGGCTATATTTACATTTGCAAAACTTTTGTTCTTGAGTATTGGGGTGTGGAGAGGATCTTTGGAGGTTGCCTTATATTGAATCGGACCATATTAGCTCAGTATAGTTAGCACTGGTGGATTGTAGCTCTCCAAGGTTCCAAATACAAATTTTTGTCAGCCCTACATAGACAGACTGTGTGCACTACTATACTGCTTGAGCTGTGGCCCCACCCTCATGGGAAAGTGACTTGCTGTGTCACATGTGCTCAGGGATTATTATTATTAGCAGATAAGCTGATAATGATTTTAGGTGACGGGAAAACCCAGTCCAATTTGACTCTCTGGAAGAGAATCAAGCTCAGTACATTTTTGGGAAAGCTAGAACTGTGATGGAAAGTCATTCAAATGGCAGCAAAGTTGAGTTTTTTTTTAATAGAGTTAAGTCAGTAGCCTGGGTAATTGATCCTATACATGTTTACTAAGTGCAATCCTAGGCATGTCTACTCAGAGGACAGAACCACTGTATTTAATGGAGCCTTCTCTTAGGAAAGCATGCACAAGATTTCAGCCCAATCTTATGCATGTCTACTCAGAAGTAAGACCCATTATAGTCAATGGCATTTACGCCCAAGTAAGTATGGCTAGGATTGCAGCCTGAGTTACCTAGATCCTTGGAGCTAATGACTGACCTGTAGGTGGGGTTGACTTGCAAGCAACTGTGTGTCTTTTTGCTGCAGAGCAAGCAGTCGGATCCTGCTGGTGGTGGAAGGGAAGCACTGTTCTCTCCATAACCTTGTTTAGAGGCTGCTACCAAAATTAAACAATTAAAATGCAAACACTGTAGTTGTAACTGTATTTCATAAATGTCTAGGGAAAGATAGTGATGACTACAAAGCAGACCCTGTGCTAAAGCTGGTACCTTCCGCTGTGCAACAGACAAATTTTCTCCTGGGAAATGGCATCTCTGGTATGAGTAGGTTCTTCTGAAGCACTGAAATGAGCAGTACTCATTTGTTTCTGCCTCTTGGTGGTTTATCACTTCCTTATTCAATATCTAATTAGTCTTGTAGCTTCTTTGAACAAGAGGAGCTTTGCTTGCCTAGTATGTCTTGTGTTGCCCTTTTGTGTGATCGTTCAGAATTATCTTGGAACTATGTAGTGGAGAAGGACCTTTCTTTTTTACTTCAGGCCAACAGCGGGGTGAGAAGAGTTTTCTGATAATCTAATTTAAATCTGATTTGTTGCAATTTGAGCCCTCTGTCTTTCCTGCAGGATCCTGATACATGACTTCTCTCCTTGACAGTAGTATTTGAGATATCCAAAGTTAACCATGTCCAGTTCTTCAGCCTTTCATTTCATATGGTTTTAAGTTACTTTAACTGAATGATATTATAAAAGACTTGCAATGGATTGTACTTTGTTCCCTATCATCAGTGCAATAATACAGCTCTGTAGAAGGTGCTAAGCTAGAAAAGCATGGATTGAAGATGCAGTACGATATCGTGTTAGGGAATCCACTGTTGAATAGCATGTTATTGTTACCAGCAGGGCTGGCCTTAAGCCAGTGTGACCAATGTCATCACATTGGGCCCCACACTTTGGGGGCCCCCGCACCAGCACAGCGAGCAGATTGCCTGCTGCAGCAGCCTGGATTTCTATGAGCTATAAGTCAGTGGGGTGAGCAGAACAGCTTTACCTTGGCCCCTCCCACCTGCCCCTGCCTCTGAACAGCCCAAAATGGATTTCCTGGAAGCAGTTGGCGGTGACATCATCATGTCACCACTAACTATTTCCAGGTGCCATGTGTAGCACCACAAACACTTTGTGAGTGGGGGCCACGCAGAGAGAGTGGGGGCCACGCAGGAATGCTCGCCAGGCCCCGCCGCTCCTAGTGCCGGCTCTGGTTACCAGAACTACAGACACTTACCAGCCAATCAACTTCATTGAGGAAAGCAAAATATTGTATCTATATCAGTGATTCTCAAACTGTGGACCCACTGGGACCCACTTTCGTGACAATCTGTCCGGGACCCATCAGAAGTGATGTCATGGCTGCAAGTGCCATCATGGATGAGACGTAGAGATGATGAGATGATACTGGAGCTTGCTGCTTTCCTGAGAATGCAGCAATAAGTTGGGTTATTTCTCAGCCATTTTTCAATAGCAAAATGTTAATCAGAAAGAAAAAAGCCTATTTACAACCGCAACACAAGAAAAATAACCACAGAGCTCTCCCCCTTTTCAGTGTTCCTATATTTTCCCACCTAGTGGGTACTGACCCACAGTTTGAGATATCCTGATCTGTTTTCCATTGATGGCATGTGGCTTTGGCTTATGCAGCTATATTTCCGTGAGGGCTGAAGACTTTTCTGTTTCGTCCAGCATTTGATGTTGACATGTCTGCCTCTTGTGCCTCTGCAGCACAACTTGCATTGTAAATAGTTTGCCCCCTCCAACAATTCTTTTTACCCTGTTTTTATTTATACTTTTATTGCTTATTTTATTGTTCTATTACTTTTATGTACTGTATTTTTCCCCTCCAATAATTGTAAGCCACCTTGGGCTTAGCAGAGGAAAGGCAGGGTAGAAATCTCTTAAATAAATATTCTGAGATGCTTAACTGCTGCTATAATACTTAGGGAAATGAATATGGGGAACATAGTCCAAATTGTAGCCACAAAGACAGCAAAATCATTTTTTTTCCAGCTATCTCACTGATGGGCAGCCCAATCCTGAACTGTCTGGCTGCTGCTGATGCAGCAATAGGCAAACGGCTACTGCTGCGTCCTGCTGCAGGCAGGCAGCCACTGAGGCACCTTGGGAGAAGGGGGACGGCTGTTTAGTCGGCTCAGATGTGTGGGCCTCTGTGTTGGGCTGTGGACATAAGCAGAGCCCTGCTGGATCAGGCTAAAGGCCCATCTAGTCCAGCTTCCTGTATCTCACAGTGGCCCACCAGTGCCTCAGGGAGCACACAAGATAACAAGATGCCTGCATCCTGTTGCCACTCCCTTGCGCCTGGCATTCTGAAGTAGCCTACTACTAATGTAAGGAGGTTGCACAACCTATCATGGCCTGTAGCCCATGATGGACCTTTCCTCCAGAAATCTGTCCAATCCCCTTTGAAGGGCACCTAGGCCAGATGCCATCACCACCTCCTGTGGCAAGGAGTTCCACAGATTAATTACCTGCTGGGTTTTTTAAAAAAGTGTTTCCTTGTATCTGTTCTAACTCTCCCAACATTCAATTTTAGTGGATGTCCTCTGGATCTGGCAGTGAATGTCCACCCCACCCACCCAGTAACACCCACCCCCAGAATCGGCACAATGCCGGGGACCAGCGAGCTCACCGCCCGTCAGTCTTTCATTGCTGTCTCTGGGTGCTCCATCCTGGCACCCCATTAGTACAAGCAGTAAGCTCTTATGGTCTATGCTGCTTCTTGTAGCACCCACTCTTGAGGGGCTCAATCCTGAGCCCTAAGTCTCTTGTTGTATTTAATGAGTCATAGTTAAGAGGAAGGTTAATTTAATTCATAGATTTATATGGATAATTGGGCAGAAATGTCTGAGCAAGTTGTGTCGTGGACTGTGGTCCCTAAGGCTGTCTTGCTTGGTGTCAAAAAATTTCCAGTTGTGTCCCTGACTTGAGATCTGGACACAGATTTTAGAATGCTGCAATGTAGATCTTATCAGGATTGTCCACTGACTCTGCCTATTGGTAGTCTAATTGTTCATTGTTCCTCAACAGAGCCTGGTGGGCTCTTATCTCAGATCTGTGATTCTACACCCACTGTGGAAACTTTTCAGGTTAGGGAAACGTCTGCTACCTGTCTTCACCAGCCCTTGCTTCTGAGCTGCTCTTGGAACTTTTGAGTAAAACAGGTGACCTCCTGACTTTAAATCGGTATGAATCTCAATTGGGCAGCTACCAAATGGATCAAGTAAATATGCGCGCATACTGTGCACATGCCACAGGTGCTGCCGAGGGAGCTGGGCATGCCGGGGTAGAAAGAAAGCAGCGGCGCAATTCCGAGTGGTCAAATCAGGGTTGCCCAGGCCCAGGGGTTAGGATCCAGCCCTGTCTACACCCCCCTCGCCAGGTCAGGGCACCCACAGCCCCCCTGCCCCATTCTGCCTCCTGCCACCCTCCTGGAGTCCTTGTGCCAGCCGCGCAAGGCTGGCCTTACCTTCAGGCCTCCCATCTCCTTGAAAAATGGCGCAGATGTGCTTGATGGCACATTTGTGATCTGACTGGGCCAGCAGGAGGGGCTTGTTGCCTGTCCAAGTACAGGCTTGGACTGTCTCTTAGCTGACCAACAAATGCTCTCGATTCCTGGTGACGACTGCTTGTGTATCTTCTGCCTCGTCAATGCTTTCTACAGCTGCATTAATGAACATGGAATTTGGTGCTGGCACGAAGTCCAGTACCCAGGCATTCTCCACTTACATTTTAAAGGGAGTAGCAAGTTCTTATCCCTGCTGTACGTTACAGTTACAACAGAAGGCCTGAAAGCAAGTAGGCAACCCTGGTGAGATCTCAGAAGGGAACCAGGCAGGTCTTCCTATAGTTGGAGTGTGAAGCTTTAGTTACATTTTTGCAGAATTGTGTATGTTAACGAGAATTACAGCTGCCTCCATGGAAGTATAGTGGCAAATCATCCTCGGAACCCATTTGTAGTTCCTTTCTTCACAGTTAATGGTTTGTGCATCAGCAGCTGGCATCTATTCTCCAGTGCTGTTGCCTTCCCATGCCCATCCTTCCCATCACCATTTCCCCCAATTGCTATTTACTGACATAAATGGTAGCACAGATGCGAGACTTTTCAGCAGAGTGTGGGCAAGTGCAAACCATGAATTGTATAGCAGATGGATGATTCATTGGCATCAGGAAATTAACCTTGGCTGAACTCTGCTATTATCGAGGAATTCATGCTGCTTTCATCACTGAAGCCTGACAAAACAAAGTCTGGCATCACCACCAAGCCTGCTACTATACTGCTTGACAGGGCCATTTCTTTTGAAGGTCTCTTCTGCAAACAAAACCAAGTTTAACTGCAGCTCTATTTGGAACAGGAGGACAGAAAGAAGGAATTACTGTAGTTTGTGAAATGCATCCCTTGAAGAAGCCGGCTTGTGGTTTGGGAGCGTTCCTGGACTCAGCCCTGCACTTAGAGACCCAGGTGTTAGTGGTGTCCAGGCTTAAGTGGTGTCCAGGCTTAAGCTGGTACATCACCTGTGTCTTTTCTTCAGTCAGACCCAACTATGGTTGCCCACATGCTGGTTGCATCACGTTCAGAAAACTGTAACACAGGCTAGATGAGGCTACCTTGAAAGACCATTTAGAAAGGAGAGAAGTAGGCTGCTGCACAATTGTTGGCCTGCACAAGACAAAGTGAGCTCACCATGTGAAGTCTCTGATGGAGCTCGTGGAGGAATGTGTGGAGGAGTCAACTGACTAGAAACAAAATCTTGAGAACTGACCCAGGTTTGATCTGCGGCTGCCTGTGAAGACTCGGAAGGTATAAGAGTGCAGCCAGGATCATGACCACACATTGAAAGGGAAACATCTTGAGAAATTGAGGGTTCTGTGAATTGTGCACAGAGCAATAGTTGTAAAAACCCCATTTGAAAAAATTGGGTTTATGAACAGCTGCCAATGTAAACCACTTTGTGTCTTGAGAAATCTTGAGAAAGGCAGTATAAAAATACCTTAAAATAACCCTGAGAGTAAACAAGCTAAAAAATCTTGTACCACTTGTCCCAAACCTTCTTGACCTTACGAAAACTAAATATCAGGAATCCTCAGTAGATAAAATTATTGTTCTCCATTGGTCCCAGAGTATTCCATAGAATCCAGTTGGACAATTCCATGTAAAAATGCATAGAATGAGAGTGTGAATGTTCTGCTGTTAGATCAGACTAGGGGGTTCAACTAATTTGGCATTGTTTGCAGCATTGATCTGCCTGCAGAACACAAAAGTAGTTGCCTTTCCCAGTTTGTTTCTAGCACTTGGGGTGTAGAGCTGCAATTCTTTAAACCTCCTTTGATTCCCCCTCCCAGGACTTGTGCAATCCTTACGGCCAGTGCCATTGCTCCATAGAGCCGCATGGTACCACATGGTCGCGGATGGTGCTTTGGGTCTCCCCTGGGGTGTGGCAGGTCCTCACCCCCCAGCGATTGACCCATGGAGTTTGGCCACTGGCTGCGGGGGTGGGTAGTAGGACCTTCCCACTGCCTCCACAGCAGGCAGCCATTTGGGAAGAAGTGGCCACTTTCACTCCCAGCCTGTTTCTTCAGAAGCGGATGGCATCACTTCCAGGTGCACAACTGTCCTGAGGCTGGCTGTGGTCACTGCTGCCCACTGCAGAGAAGAAGCGGGTGGCATCACTCCAAGGCGTGGTCACTGGGAGTGAAGGCAGCCACTTTTCAGAACCAGCCACCTTCACCCCCCAGCGAGCGCAGCAAGACTGGCTGCAGGGGTGGCAGGCATGACCCCAACAGTCATGCTCAGAGTGAAGCTGGCTGCTTCAGAAGAAGTGGACGGCCTCACTCTGTGCATGTCGGAAATGATTGCAATGTTCATCACGTCACTGCAATTTCTTCCGGGCAGGAGTGTCTAGCAGCTGGAGGTGTGACCTGGGGTGGGGCAATCCCCAGCTGTGCCACTGCTTAGGCCCAAACCTATCCAACTTCTCAGTGCTGCTGATGCTGCAATGCAGCCCTGAAGTAAGGGAATAAATGTAACCTTACCCTGAGGTGATCTCTGTGACTGCCCTCCACTACCGCAGGATGCAGTGCACGCCTCATTGGCTTGGCTGCATCAGTGCAGGAAAGTTGGATAGGATTGGCCCTTGAGAAGAGATAGGGAAACGTGTGGAGTGTCCCAACTGAGAAACCTCAGCTGCTCATCTGTGGATAGTAGGAGTGATGCCTTCGTGAGATCATCAGGTTTCTAGAGAGAGTTGCATCCCAGAATCTCTCATTTAGAATTCCCATTGCCCAAAAATCAACTAACCTCAAAGAGTGAATGCAGCCATGCTTTTAAAATGCCAGGTTACAGTTGCTTCTAGTGGCATGCAGTGGTTTTAAAAACAATAATTAAACTTCTTAAAGAACTATTTCCCCTAAAATTGCATAATTTTTTTCTACCAGATGGATAAAGTAAAGGTTTAATTTTGAGCCCAGACCAGCTAGAGCAGGGGTTCTCAACCTGGGGGTCGCAACCCCTTTAGGGGTCGAATAAACATTTCCGAGGGGTCGCCGAAGACAGGGGGTTTCAGTGGTGGGATTGGCTCCACACACTCGCTGCCGTCGGCTTGTTTCTGTGTTGTTTTTTTTACTTGTTTTGGCGCCTGCGCACTGTAGGCGGTAGCCGTTGCCTGCACATTCCCAGAACGAGGCAGGCATCGGTGGTAGTGATAGCAGCAGCAGCAGCGGAAGATCAGTGGTGGGAGACAGCAGCAGGTACGGCTGGGCTCCTCCGTGGAGTGGCCTGCCTTCTCCCCGTCCCCCCTCCCTCCCACAAGAGTGAGGAAAAAAACCCAGCCGGCTCCGTGGTGTGCTGGCTTGCATTCCCCGCTCGCTGCCCTGGATCTCCCCGTCCCCCTCCCTCAAGAGTTAAAAAAAACCCAGCTGGCTCCGTGGTGTGCTGGATTGCATTCCCCGCTCGCTGCCCTGGATCTCCCCGTCCCCCTCCCCGTCAATTTGTAACAATGAAAATACATCCTGCGTATCAGATATTTACATTACGATTCATAACAGTAGCAAAATTACAGTTATGAAGTAGCTATGAAAATAATTTTATGGTTGGGGGTCCCAACACGCTGTCATAATACAAAGTGGGTCCCGGTGGGAAAAAGGTTGAGAACCACTGAGCTAGAGCTTATTGTCTGCACCTGTATTCACCATTTATCAGTCCTGGAAACATAAGCCAGTAATCCTTGACCATGTGCCAAGTACCTCATCGCTCACTAATTGCTACTAATCTCCCACTAGTGGTGGGCTGCTTTCTCTCAGCCCAGGTGGCAGCTTGGGTGAGGGTGAGTAGGTGCTAATAGGCAGCCTGGGTTCTAGTGGTAAAGCTTTGTTGGGATACTGAAGGAAGCCCCTGAAAATTTACAGGCCTGAATGGGGAAGGGCCTAACACTAGACTGACTCAGGGGGTAAAGTGCTGAGTCATTCAGGCCCAGCAGACCAGCAGTAAAGTGCTGAGTCATTCTGACTCAGCTTCAACCTGGGGATGAGATCATCTGATCTCTGATTGGATGCTGTAGACTATTTAATCCAAACCAGAAACACCTGTGGTCAGTTACTGGCGATGTAAGTGTTGCTGTGGGCAGGGGCGGACCTAGTCAAAATGGCGCCCGGGGCACCCAATAGAAGTGCGCCCCCATGGGAGCCCAGGTCTACCCACCAGAAGCAGCCCCGGGTAGACCTGGGCTCCACTGAACCCAGGTCTACCCATTGGGACCAGCCCCGGGTAGACCTGGGCTCTCTTTGAGGGAGCCAAGGTCTACCCTTTGGGACCAGCCACGGGTAGACCTGGGCTCCCCTGAGGGGAGCCAAGGTCTACCCGTTAAAAACGGCTGCGGGTAGACCTGGGCTCCCTTCAAGGGAGCCCAGGTCTACTCACGGCTGGTCCCAATGGGTAGACCTGGGCTCCGGAGCCCTGGTCTACCCGCACAATGTTGCGGGGGGCCACTGGCGCCCCCCTAGACAGCCCCAAGACGGTGCCTAGGGCTCTTGCCCCCTGCCCCCCTAGATCCGCCACTGGCTGTTGGAGGAGCTTTGCTGTACCTATTAATAATAATAATAATAATGCATATATTTATATACCGCCTTTCTTCAGATCACTAGATTTCTCTAGTGACTGTAACTCAAGGCGGTTTACATGGGCAGACTTTATTCATAAACCCAAAGGTTTTTACAATTTACAGAATGTTCATTAGCTGTTCTTTGCTGCAAGAAGCCTTCTTCTGAGAATACAGAAGTTCTTGCTACCCTAATCTTTGTTTTCTGAGTGATTCCTTGCCGGAGCTCTGTGACCTTGAAGCCTTTCCAAGCCTCACAGCTGTAAGCTGCTTCTACGCTATCATCAAGCTTGACCTGGGAATAAGAACCCCAACAAAATAGCCTGCATTGTTGAACACGATGAGAAAGACCTAGCGTATCTGGCTCTCCTCCAAGGCAGCAGGAATCATCAGGTGGTTTGCTCTACAGACTCTCCCCTGCTTGCTAGTTTGTTTGAACTGAAGATTAGTTGGAGAATCAACACAATGAAACCTGGTGATACAATAAAAGACAAGGGCATTCTTATTTCTTTGATCTGCCTGTGATGCAAGTCGGGACTGTTACTTAGGAAATTCTTGACAGGAAGTAATCGTGTACATAACTCTGATGTTGAAAACATCCTGGCACTTGTGTCTGTGGTTTATTTTTTTTAACAAGAGCTTTAAGCACACTCAAGGAATTGGGCATGCCCTGTGGCTCTCTTGATGGGGGATGAGCACACATCCTAATATGCAGTCTAAAATCAAGGTGACGCAGCTCTAGTCTGTCCTTTGCCTTTTCCGCTGCCTTCAGTACCGTTGATCACTCTCTGTGGCTTGGTGGTCTTTTAGATGTAGGTTTCCATGGTTCTCCTCTCTGATGGTTCTTCTCCTGTATACGTCTTCCATGTTTTTAGGGGGGAAAGCTCCTTCTCCTCCCCTTTCCTTCTCTCTTTTGGGCCCCTCAAGCCGCTGTTTTTGGCCATCTGCAATTCTCTGTCTACGTTCTGTTCCTGGGTGACTTCCTCAAGTCCCATGGCTGCCAATGCCACCTATATGCTAATGATACTCAGCTGAACCTGTCTGTTCAAGAATCCAGCCTTGTATCTCCAGCTGCTTACCTGACATTTGGTCTAGATGGTTCATTACTGAGTCAAGCTCAGAATGCCCAAGGCTGCTTGTCTTTTTCCCTTCAAGCTTTCCGTATTCATTAACAATGTTGCCGTCCACCTTGTAGAACAGGCATGAAGGCTTGGCGTTACCTGTGACTTCTTTCTGCCCTTTGCTTCCCATGTTCAGTCTGTTGCCAAATGAAGTCATTTCTCCCTTCACAATGTCACAAGAATCCAGGTATTCTTCCCCCTTCCACTAGCCCTGGTTGTCTCTTGCTTTGATTCCTGCAGTCTCTTCCTCTCTGGTCTTCTGTTGGTTCATATGGGTCCCCTTTCTTCCATCCTGCACTGCTGCCAAGGACAGTCACCTCTCTCGTTACAGGGACGGCATCCTGCTTCTCCTTGAATCTCTTTCTGTTTGCTCCCGGATCCAGCATTGTCCTTCAAAGTACTCCCTCCCTCTCCACTCTCGTCTCGTCTCCTCCTAGCCTGCTGGTGGCCTTCACTGGTACAGCTTGACCACGATCATCTGAAAGGTCTCCTTTGCCCTCCAAGGACTCCACCCTTTCTCCCTTGCTGCACCTTATGCTTGGGACTGTTCCCCAGAACACTTCCTCCAGATCTCTCCAGTAATGGCATCTAAATGATTTAGCAACAGGTATTCACTTTTGATTGGCACTTGTGTCGGGGCCCGCCCACTGGACATGTGGTCATAGCCGGAACCCAGGAACCACTGCGCCTCCTCGATAGGCTGTGCGGTGGCCTGGGAGAAGGCCCAGTAGTCTTGGGCCTTCCCTGGGTCCACTGCACGGGCTACCAATTCCCCCCCCAGGAACCACCGTACCTCCTCGGGAGGGAGCCCCAGGCAGCCTACCTGCTCACACTGCTGCTGCTGTCGGTCTCCCTCACTCCGCTGCCTGCCTGCCTGCCTGGCTCTGAGAACGTGCAGGCAACTCAAATGTGCAGGCAATTCAAATGTTGCAGGGGGCGGGGCGAAGCGAAGCGCCGATGGAGTCGACGAGTGGGCCAGCGAATGGGCGGGGCCAGCCCTAATCCTAGGAACGGGTGCTCGCATACCCCCGCATACCCGCTACATGACATGTCTGGATCTCTCCTCAGAACCCACAGTTTACACAAAGCCTTTTGCATGCCTTCATTTTGTTCCCTAGTGTACCTAAGCTATGGGTGTGCAACTGACACAATCACCTATACATCCTGTATACTTCAGACATGCTTTAATATGCACAGATGGAGGAGATCTATTTTGTGTGCTGTGCCCTTGTGCAGTGGCCAGTGGCATAAGTCACTGATTCAGGAATCTTCCTTTGCTGAGGTTGTTGCTTACAAACCAATCCAGTTGGCATGCTTAGGTTTAAACCTACTTAGTGACTTCAGTGGTACTAAGGGCCCAGTCCTACCCAACTTCCCAGCTGCAATGAAGACCTGATGTAAAGGATCAAACATTTCCTTAGCCTCCAGGACTGCCTCCCCCCCCCCACTGCAGGATGCCACATATACCCCACTGGCGTGGCCGCATCAATGCTGGATGGGATTGGACCCTTAATGCCTTTAATGGGAATGTGACTTTGTTATGATGGAGTTAGCAGGTGGCTTGCACTGTGCAGTGTCTCAGGGAAGTCAGTCAGATCTAACAGATGTGCACTTGATTTGCAGAATTGTATGCTGATGTTCAGTTCCACAGTGCTGTGTAGCCACCTTGTTCTCTAAAGCAAATGAAAGCTTTACTTTCAGGACTTTCTCTCACTTCTATTGTAACTTCAGCCAAGTCTGGGGCAATAACAACTTGAAAATGTGCCATTGCTATTCTGTTTTGAAATGTGTAATGTACGAGTTCCACAAGCTGAACAGTGCCTGGCAATTGCTGCACCTAAAAGCTGGCTGACCTCTTTGTAGTAAATGTCAGTGTCACTCATTCCCCCTGGAGACCTTGGATTCCATTGCCTTTTTTTAAACCTCTGCTAAGGAGTCTGGTTTATGATGCATGCAAGCATGGACAGCTTTGAGATCCAGACTGTTCCACTATGATTATAAAATATACTGCTTTTCAACAAAATGAATTTCTGCAGCAATTTACAGGACAAAAGAAATTTTAGATTGGTTCCAGAGGGCTCATAGTGTAAAAAAAGCCAATAGAAAATGGTAATTGAAAAAGACACTCTGCTGAATGTTCCTTTTCCCTTTCTAAATATAAAAGGAGAAACACTTGGAAGCCCAGCTAATAGGGACCATGTGTGTATAATGCTGAGTGATTGTACATAACCAACATTGTTTTATTATGCCGTACAAATTGCACTTAAGATCATAGTGTGCTGTCAGCCTGCAGCTCTTATTATTATTTATTATTATTATTATTATTTATTAGATTTATACCCCGCCTTATTTGCCTAAAGGCGCTCAAGGCGGCTTTACAAAATATAAAAACTAACATTAAAAACACTTCAAAAACAATATAAAAACAATACAATAAAACAATTAAAACCACCAACAGTACAATTTAAAAGCAACAAACCGAGTGGATCCTAAAATACAATAAACCAGCCAGCCCGCCAAACCTGTCAACAATTAAAAGCTTTTTGAAATAAAAAGGTCTTCAGCCCCCGCCGGAATGTTAACAGAGAGGGAGCAGTTCTCAATTCTAAGGGGAGGGTATTCCAAAGTTGGGGGGCCACAACCGAGAAGGCCCTCTTCCTAGCCACCACCCCTCTCACTTCTCCTGGTGGCGGCACAGTCAACAGGGCCCCCCCAGATGATCTAAGAGTACGGGTTGGATTATATGGAAGGAGGCGGTCCCTCAAATACCCCGGACCCGAGCCGTAAAGGGCTTTAAAAGTCAAAACTAACACTTTGAATTGGGCCCGGAACAGAACCGGCAGCCAGTGCAGTCGCCGAAGCAGTGGCTCGACAGAGTCAAACCGACGTGCCCCAGCAACCACCCGAGCCGCCGCATTCTGAACTAGTTGTAGTTTCCGGACCGTCTTCAAAGGCAGCCCCACGTAGAGCGCATTGCAATAATCTAATCTAGATGTCACTAGGGCGTGGGTCACTGTGGCCAGGTCAGCACAGCTCAGGTACGGCCGCAGCTGGCGAATCAGCCGAAGCTGAGCAAAGGCTCCCCTGGCCACCGCCGCCACCTGGGGCTCCAGGTGTAGCTGTGGATCCAGGAGAACCCCCAAGCTGCGAACCTGCTCCTTCAGAGGAGCAGGTTCTCACTGAAAATACTCATTCTCACTGAAAATACTGGCATACTCACAAATACTCACTGAAAATATTTGAAAATGCTTTCAAATAACCTGTGAGGGTTGCTGCGAGTGTGGACATACTTGCAACACAAATGTTATGTGTACCAGATTCTCGGATGTCCTTTTGGTATTTTTCCCCTTCTCAGAACAGGTTCTGTCTTGCTTTTAGAATTTAGTGAATATGCTTGAAATAAATTGTTAGGTGCATCCATGTGCCCTTGGGACATTGCACGTGCTAATTGTTAAGTGAAACTTGAATGTATTGAATGAGGAAATTCTCTTCCTGGACAAATGGAATTGTTTGTCCTCTCAAGCTAAATGTTGAACAGTTTATGTTCTGATGCATTCTGTACTTGCTTATAGCTGCATAGTATTCAGTAATATGAGATCTGAATTAAGTGTGCAACCTTCTTCCTATTTGGGAGGTTTTTATTTCTGTTTTGGGGCTTTTTCATATCTTCATTTAAACAATTGATTACAGGAGTACTTGACCCCTGGGGACTGCAGCGTTTTTGAAATGATGGGCAATATCCAGGATCCAGGATATAGTTGGATCCAGGGCAATATCTTAAAAGTTGCTGGGTTCTTGTGGTTGTGGGTATAATAAGCCTGACATGCCTCCCATGTTCATTGCTTGATTCTGTGCTTGGTGTGATTGTTTGCTTCTTCGCGGTCTCCCATCATTCTCCCTTGGGCTGTGCCACACCTGCTGCACCTCAGCTGTTGTCTCCCTCTTGCTACATTGCTTCATGTGAAAACATTAAATTTTACAAAACTGAAATAAGATTTAAAAACCAAACCTTGGATTTAGAACAAAATTTCTGCAAATTAAGCAAATGTGTACAAATAGTTTTTATCTATGCAGCTTAAAGCCAGCATGTGATTTGTACAAGTGTTGTTAGCAGAAGTTTGTTGCTGAAACATGGGGAGGGCTGAATCTCCAAAAGGAATGCAGCCGGCCGGGCACTGAAGCTGCAGCCTCAACATCTCGGTTAAATTTCTCTGGCACAGGGCAGAGAGGCCTTCTTGGCAATATTGCCAACTGAGCAACGTATCGATACGATTCAGGCCAGTCTTTGACACAGGCAGTCAGGATCAACTGTGAACTTGGTTTCTTGATGGATGTGGTACGTGCTGCTGCCTGATCTCTCACCTGTTTGATAAATAATAGGATGTAAAGTGTCAACACTACTGAGCCAGATGGAGCAACTATCTGACTTGGTATAAGGCAGCTTCCTATGTTCCTAGATGTACATTTTTTTATCTGTCTAAAACAAAAAAACCCTGTTAGGTCAGTGATCCTAACAACTGAGATTAGGCCACTTATATGTGAAATGAACCTTGGATAAATCTGAGAGTGCGTGCTCAATGTTTCTGAACTGATTAGCCAGTGAGTGTGTTTACTTTACAGCTATCATATGTACACCAAGCAGTTGCTATAATCCTGAAATAAACTGGCACAGATTAAAAGGGCCCAACGTTTTTGTGAACACATTATGTTTTTTATTTTTGTGCAAGATGGTTCCAAATCTTGGAGTGGTCTGCAAATTTAATCAGTCCATAGTTTGGGTGGTGAGCATTTGCTGAGCATGGCTTTGCTTCATGGCTCTCTCATGGTAGGTATTTGTAGAATCTCTCATCTAGCTATAGAGCATGTGTATCCACTGTTTCCTTGTCAGGCAGCCTTCTGGCCATCATAATTGCAGACCTTGCTCCAGTTCTTCCATCGTTCTGGGGCATTCTTTTAGTGTGGGCTTATTCTGAAACGAGTACTGGCCCCAGAATTTGTGAATTAATACAGAAGACAGTGTGCCTCTGTGCATGGTAGGGTTTCATCACACTTCTCAGTTTAGGGTGAGGATACCTAGTTACAGGGGTGGTGCCTGGTATTAAAGTGCGACAGACAGATTCTTTTCAGCCAAAGATGGTTTCAGCATCTTGGAGCCAAATCGCATGTCACTCTTCCCTGTATTAAAGTAAAAAGCAGCTGTAGGGCTGAAGCCAAAACCTGGCACAGGCAGGAACATGTTTGGGTTCTCTGCCTTGAAATGATTCCCCATACAACATTGGGAACACAGAGGCCCACCCTTCCTGATCCTTTTGAAGGAAGCAGATGCTGCAACCTGGGTGGAAGTGTGGGTGTCGGCCTCTGGACTCCCCGCATCCTGGCACATGTATTTTGCAGCTTGATAAAACGTATAAACATGCTACTTGCTGACTTTGTATTTACCGTAGCAGTTTGATGTAGGGTGGTTTTGGGGGACCAGATAGACATTTGCTCCCTTGTTGGATTTTAACAGCTGACCATGCTAGCTGACAATTTCTTTGCAGAGTTCATTGTGAACGCTGCCAGTGGCCAGGCATGTTGGGTTTTTGCATCCTCTCGTCTCAGGTAGGGATGGGCTCTTGCAGAGAGAGGGTCTTTTAAGTCAGGATGTCAGACCAGGATCTGATCCTGATTTGATGTCTTGTCTTGCCCATGAACTATGGTCTAAAAAAGTGAGTACTGTATTTGCTGGTATTTCTACAGAATGATAAGTGCAGTAGTGTCATCTTACCGGTACGCTGGGTGGGTCTTCTGGGTGATCGGCAGTGCACTCGCTGCGTTCCGTTGCGTAATGGCGAAAGCAGGCGGGCTTTCGCCATTACGCAACGGAACGCAGCGAGCGCGCTGCTAATCACCCGGAAGACCTGCCCAGCGTACCGGTAAGATGACACTACTGGATAAATGTGTTTGTTCTACCAGAAACAAAAGCAGCAAACGTCCTTCCCTGATGCAGTCTTGGCCTTGGCATGCCTGTGTTTTATTGTTTCCCCCTAAGACTGTGGAGGAGTGCGATCCAGATCCCATTGACTACTGAGAGGGTCACGAGAATTGATTCTTGGGTTTAATTCCAACGCATGTCTCATTGCCTGGATACTATTTGCAAAATCACTGTTTTATGTTCTTCGGCATAAATGCTTTGGAAGAGCACTATGCAGCTTTAATTGTCCATACTAGTAGAACTTAAGAGTATTCCTTTTGTTCATTTACAGAATCCTAAAACGAAAGAGCAAATTGAAAGTCTGTTACGAAATGGAAGGAATAAAGAGCTACGCGACCGCCTGTGCCGCCGACTTACATTTGGAACTGCCGGACTCCGTTCCGCTATGGGGGCCGGCTTTTGCTACATCAACGATCTTACTGTCATCCAGTCAACGCAGGTGAGTTTCAGAGAGTGTTGTGACGGCCAGAAAGCTTCCCAGAATACACACCTCTTCAAGGTATGTGTTGCCCCCTGTGCCTCAAGCTCTTGTAGAGACTTGCAATCTTTACATTTTTCCCACTCCATGGTCTCTGGCACTTGGCAACTGCCTTCCAAGAGTAGGGGTGCCGTGGAATGACTTGAAAAATGCTGGACCTGACATTTGTCCATAACAGTCCTTCAGAGCACTTCGCTGACACAGAAGCCGGAATTGGTCACTATGTGCAACAAGCTCCTGGGGAAGTTGTGAGACTAAAATGGTGGGGCGAAACCAGTAGTGTCAGCCTACCGGTACGCTGGGCGTGTCTTCCGGGTGACCGGCAGCGCGATCGCTGCAGCGGGTGGGCTTTCGCCATTACGCAACAGAACGCAGCGATCGCGCTGCCGCTCACCCGGAAGACACACCCAGCGTACCGGTAGGCTGACACTACTGGGCGAAACCACACGTGCTTCCTTCATTTCAAGGGAAGGATTTGCCTTAAACAAAACAGATGAATTTCATCTTCACAAGATCTGTGATCCACCAAAGGAGCAGGAATTTTTTTTTTGCCATGTTTTGGAGGGCAGGTATTTGGACTAGGGAACAGAGAGAAGTACTGTTGTCAGTCAGTCAGTCAACAGGTACTTATATACCGCTTTTCAACATGAAGTTCACAAAGCGGTTTACAGGCAAATAGTAATAATAAAGTTAAATGGTTCCCTGTCCCAAAAGGACTCACAATCTAAAAAAAAAAAAAAAAGGCAGCCCGCCAGCAACAGCCACCAAAAAGACTGCGCAGGGGTGATGAGGGACAATTACTCTCCCCCTGCTAAATATAAGAGGAGCACCACTGGAAAAAGTGCCTCTTGCCCAGTTAGCTGTTGTTGCCTGTGCATTTCCACGAAGGAGCAAGCTTTTGGTGTGAGCTGCAGCAGCTCCCCCAGCGGATCCAGCAGTCTGAGCCACACTGACACGGCTCTTCTTTTCATGGTCTGGGTTGGCATGGCTGAAATCACAGGAACCCCATGGAGAGCTGCTTCGCACACACAGGGCAGTCAGCCCCAGATGTGCATGTACACATTTGGTCTCTTGCGCACAGGCTCTTTGCAGACACAGCTGGCTCCAGATGCTAAAAAGCCTTCAATGTGCACCGTTGTCTTTGAAAACATGTATGTGTGAGACGTACGGGGGCGGGGGATCTTCTGTGCGTAGGGTTAAGTGAAACTGGTGATTTTAAAATCACTCTGTCAGAAGTGTGTTCTAAAGCCCTTCGCAGGGCAGGCTTTAGGGACAGTTCAGCTTGTTAATGTATCTTCCTGAACTGCCCAGGAAATAAACTTAACTTTCCAGTTCCTGACCCAAGTAGTGCATTGACTTGGGAGCTGTCCATGCTCTGGCAGCGTGGACAAGGCGTGCTGCCTCTGTGTTTTGGTCTGCGGAAAGCACGAGGAGCTTCTGGATTGGCTGCAGAGCAATAATAAGCATTCTTGGCAGAACACTTCAGCTAAGGCCCTGGGGAATGTATGAATATAGTGTGCGGGGTAGGTTCTGTTCCACACAGCTGGTAGTTTACTTTGCTAACTGGTCTGAGTGCGTAAGGGAGCGTTGGTTGGCAGCTCAATTCAACTGAGTGTGGTCTTTGAGCTTGAGGGGGTGCTGCGGACGCTGCTTGTGCTCTCGTGGCCTTTTGTTTCAGTTCTGTATTTGCATTGCGGCAAAGGAAAACAACTTGGGGGCGGGATTTCCAGCTGCATTTCTGGTTTTGAACTGACTTGGGTGTTTTGTACAGATTAGGAAAGAGAAAATAAGTGTGAGGTGAGGCTGGTCCAGTGTTGTCCCACCGAGTGGCTACAGCATGCTATCCACAAGGTGTGTCCATGTGACTTACGTCACCATAGCAGAGACGGACGGGTCCTCTCTCGGGTCCTCTGCTTGACCTGCAAGGATCTACTCCTTGACTTACGTTATATGTGGCATCGGTGCTGCCCCTATGACCACTTGGAAGAGGTGTGCAGGCGTGCCTGCCTTGAGCATATGTATGTAGTTTCATGCACGCATGCTCTTTTTTCAGGTGAATCTGTGCTCACACAGATGCCTTATTTTAAGCCTGCACATAGGCAGGGATTGATGCACACATGCGATTGTACCGAGCTCCGAGTAGTTGGAGCAGGGACAGAAGCAACCGGACCCCGTATTCCTTTTCCCTTTAGCAACTTACACGGCTCAGGAAGACTCCCCTGTGATATAGCCTTGCTGGCAGCACTTGCGAAGGATACCTGGTGACGTTTAACCAGTTTCCCCAGCTGGGGCTTAGATGGGTTTCCCACTGTCTAAGGCCTTGGATTTTGGTTCTTGCTATAGGCAACAGGGACTGCTGCAGCTAGAGGTGTGTGTTGTCAGAGGTGTGTGTTGACATTTTACGGCCTCACATCTCCAGCTCAGAAAGGCTCTTGGGTGTGGTGGGCCTGGGAAAGCCCTTTCTCTGCCTGAAACATAAGAACATAAGAAGAGCCCTGCTGGCTCAGGCCAAAGGCCCATCTAGTCCAGCTTCCTGTATCTCACAGCGGCCCACCAGGTGCCCCAGGGAGGCATGAGACAACAAGATGCTTGCATCCTGTGGCCACTCCCTTGCACCTTGCAAAGCTGAGAGAGCTGATGCCAGCAGAGCAGATGATATTCAGCTGGATGAACCACTGGTCTGACTTGATGTATGTGCTTGTTTTGGAAGGCTCCATGGACCTTGGGAAGGTTTCTTCTCAGGGCCTTGGAATCTACTGGCTTGCTAAGTCTGGTGCTGGGCATGGCTTCCTCAACTCAACTCCCAACCACCTTCCTTCAACCCTAGAGTAGCTAGTGGCTTTGAGGTGTGAGTTCTCCTCCTGTTGGCTGGCTTGCTAATGCTGTCATTGGGAGCTGTTTGCGCTGCAAGTGGTTTCTGTGGTGGTCCTGTCGCCGATCTGGGAGGGGGGCAAATGCCCCTGGGTGGCAGGCCATGCGTGCATCCCTGGGCCCTCTAGAGTCCGTCCGGAGGGCGTTAATCAATACTGCTGGAAGCATTGCTTAAAGGCTTTCCAAAAGCATGGGTATGCCTTTGGAGGCCAGTGGCGCATCACACGAAGCTCCGGAACGTCTTGGGTGAGGGGGGGCTTAAACCTGAGTGGGAGGGTGGCAGTCTACTCTCTGGCCCTGCGGTGGCACAAGGCCCAGGGGCACGACTGGGCACACCTGCTTTTGGCACACTCCAGTCTGGGCTGTATTTGTCTGGCGGGGGAGTTGGGGGGCCTCTGGGCCCTCCAGCTTTGTGATTCAATCCTGCTACTTGGTTCTCCTTTGTTGCTGGCTTGGGGGCAGAGTCCCACTTAATGCAGGATTCCACCCATAATAGCACCCTGAGCAACAACTGACAACAACAAATTATGCATGGAAAGAATAGAGTCGATAGAGGGATGTTCTTTTCCCTCTCTCAAAACACCAGAACCAGGGGGCATCCGCTAAAACTGAGGGTTGGGAGAGTTAAAACAGATAAAAGGAAATACTTTTTCACCCAGCGGGTAGTTAATCTGTGGAACTCTTTGCCACAGGAGGTGGTGATGACATCTGGTCTAGATGCGTTTAAGAGGGGATTGGACGGGTTTCTGGAGGAAAAGTCCATCGTGGGCTAGAGGCAATGATGGGTGGTGCAACCTTCTTACCTTAGTAGTAGGCTACTTCAGAGTACCGGGTGCAAGGGAGTGGCAACAGGATGCAAGCATCTTGTTGTCTACTGAACTCCCTGAGGCACCTGGTGGGCCGCTGTGAGATACAGGAAGCTGGATTAGATGGGCCTTTGGCCGGATCCAGTGGGGCTCTTCTTACGTTCTTACACCCAGATTCCTTCCTGTCTGTGACCAGAATGAAAAGGAGCCATTTCTGACCTTCTGAGTTCGTGTTGGACCACAAATGCAGTAGCAGCCCTATGACATGCTGTCCACCATTCTCCTCCTCAGATGAACTGACAGAGCGCTGAGCATTCCGGGCATCCCTGCCAAATCCACGTTGCAATCAGCACAATAAGGGAGAGGCTTTGCAGTCAGTTGTGCAGCACATCAGATACACTTGTTAACCAGCTAGTCAGCAGCCTTGTGACTGAGAGTTGTGCTGGCCAAAGCCAGAGGAGCTCTGTCAGCATTCCTGTTTGGAGCCTGTAACTATGCGGAGTGAGAGAGGAGGTGGCGGCCTTTTGGGAGTGTGAAGGTCCTGATCCCTAGCCATGTTGGAATGTGGGGAAACTGAAAAACAAGCTTCCCCCAGGATGTATGTATGTATTCCCTCTTTCACTGGCAAAATCCCACCTCCTTTGACTGTGAAGCTTATTAGTGGGCCCTGGCAAATCACTCACCACAACATGCCATTCAAGTCTAATGTGAAGTTGTATTGTAAAGTGCTGATACCTGCCCTGGGGCTTATAAGGTAGGAAAGATCTAAAAACTGATCTAAGCAGATCTTCCCTTTACTTTCCTTCAGGGGATGTACAAATACCTTGAGAAATGTTTTTCTGACTTCAAGCAACGGGGTTTTGTGGTTGGATACGACACACGAGGTCAAGTGGCCAGCAGTTGCAGCAGTTTAAGGTATGGTGCAAATAAAATTGGCTTGGAGCAGCTAAATTCTTCTTGCAAAGCCTTAAGGAACTGTCAGTTTACAGTAATTATTTTAGCAGCACAGGAAGGAATCGGGAAGATGTAGCAGTTCTCACTGCATGCAAATGAATGAACATAATTCTGTGGCTTAGTTCTGCCATGTTCCAGATTACCTTTCAGTCTTTAGGGACAGAGGCAAAGCAGTTTGGGGCATGAGGTCAGGCTACACGGTAATATGAGCCCTGGATTCAGTGATTCATGGGGCTGAATCATTAACTGGAGTTGAAAAGGTTGCCCATAAAATAAAACCCGAAAATCATAGCATTCCATCTTATGAAACAATATTTAATGTAAAATGTAATACATGTATTTAGCATAGAGACGTGGTCTGGGATCCAGAGGATATACAAACATTGCCCCCTTTTTTGCTTTTAAATACTCCCAATCTTTCTTCAGATTAGTTCGGAAGACTGGGTTTGGGTATTTGGGTTGGTTTGTTTGGGCACATAGTATGAGACTAGTATAAAGGGAAACTCTTTTCATGTATGCCTTTTGGGTTTTTGTCCCGAGTGTTTCAGTGCTTCAAGTTTCAAAGCATTTGTTTCCTATGTCCAGTGCCTTAAGATCCCAAAAGCATTTTACAGGGTGAAGACATGACATAATATAAAAATGGAACTTGCAGTGCGCTTGTGTCAGCCTGGCTTCCTCCTGGCTGTGTGATTGACATGGCAGCCAGTGATGTCATGCAGGGGGTACGCGGGGGTACGCGAGTACCGGTTTCTAGGATTACAGCTGGCCCCGCCCACTCGCCCGCCCACTTGTCAACTCTGCCCTCTGCAATGTTTGAATTTCCTGCATGTTTGAGTTGCCTGCATGTTCTCAGAGCCAGGCAGGCAGCGAGCGGAGCCTTTCCTTTCCTTGCCACTGAAAAATGAGTTGCTCTGGGGTTTTAACATGATGCCAGGCCTCCTTAATATGTTCTGGGGGTGCTGTGGAATACTGTTGCCACTGTTGGGTCAGTTTAAAATCATCTGAGGCCTCAAAAAGGGCTTTTTTCATGTCCCTTCCTGCCACGACCTCACTTCCGGCTTATGACGTCACTTCCGGTGGGTGGGTCCCGACACCTGCCAATCAAAAGTGAGTACCTGTTCTTAAATCATTTAGATGACACCACTGATGGCAGCCAAATTGAGCTTTGGCACATCTGGCCACAGTGCCCTTCCTCCCACCGGGCAAAAATGTCTGCCTTCTTGTTTAATTTTTAAAAGTGCCAATTGAATCCAGTCCAGTCATTTGTTCTATCAATTTTTAAAAACAGCTTTTTAAAAATGAAGAACTAATGCAAATTTGGGGCGGGGGGAAAGGAGTTTTTTGGTCAATCAGCCCAGCCAACTTCATGATGCATTTAGACTGAGCACAATGAAGCTGTTGTGAGGATAAAATTGGGTGTGTGTGTGTTAAACTATTGTGAGGCTGCCCTTCTGCTGTAAAATGTTGCGTTTGGCTTCATCCCGAGAGCTTATTCTGCAGAGTAGTGATGGTAATAGTAATTGATTGCTCATTGTCTCTCATAGACTTGCAAAACTCACGGCAGCAGTTCTGCTTGCGAAGGGCATCAAGGTCTACTTGTTCTCGAGATACGTTCCCACACCTTTTGTGGTGAGTCTTTCTTTTCATGATGTTTTTTGTTTTATAGCAGACTAGTCCTAAACTGGGTCTGTATCGACACTGTGAAACCTTATTGTTCATTTGCCCCACAATATCCTTTTAGGTTGCAGGGTCTGGTTGCAGGCAATTCATTTCCTTATCAGGACGCCAGCATGTAAATATTGTAGTGGAGCCGTGATGTGGTTGATACTTTAGGAAGAAATTGGTAACGGGAGCAAAACTGAGCCCTCTGTCTGATCAGCTGATACATTCTGTCATAGTTTCATGCTTGGACAGGAGTGGACAGCAGGCACCTCTATCCCAGGTTTTTCAAGTTCTGTCTGTAATAGCATCAATATTTTGCAAATCAAATATCTTTTATGGCAGACTATATGCCCACTGAGAACTCTTGTTTTTGACCCACTCCAGGACAGTAGCAGTAATTTCTGTTGCTAGCAAAAATTACACAAATTGGACTTCTTTTGGAATGCAGTCTTCATACTGCGACTGTCTGTATGCTTGCCTTGCTCTTCCCAAATTATGCTGTGCAATTAGGACAACTTGTAGCAATAGATCTCCAGAGTCTTTGACAGCCCAATCCTATGCGTGGCTGTTAAGAAGTAAATCCCATTAAATTCAGTGGGACCTACTCCTTGGTACGTGTGTAGGATTGCAAGAATATAAAATACAGACCAAGATCCATAGCTAGCTCAGCACATACAGCAGGCCTTTTGGTTCTACTTGTGTTTCAGATGAAAGTGCCTTGTGTTGGGCTTCTTTTAAAAACTCTTGCAGCACAGTACGGGATGGAAGGGTTGAGGGCTTTGAACCCCAACTAAGAGGTAAACTTTGCTTTTTGCGTGCCTCAAGAACCTCTTTGGATTGCAGCCATTGGATGCAATGCAGAGCTGGACAAGCACATTTTAGAGCCGCTTAAGTCGGTGGGGCAAGAGCCAGGTAGCTTTCTCAGCTGTTGTTTCTGGATCCAGTTCCACATGTTGCAATTCCCACGTGATTTTGGTCTACCTGCACATTGCTGAAGTCCTTCTTGAATTCCATGAGACTTTGCATGTATTACCACTCCCCTCTGAATACTTGTAGTAAACTGTGAGTGATGTTGATCAATCAATCACTAGTATTTATATACCGCTTTTCAACATAAAGTTCACAAAGCAGTTTACAGGCAAATAATAACATTAAAGTTAAATGGCTCCCTGTCCCAAAATGGCTCATAATCTAAAAGAATGGAGAACACCACCAGCAACAGCCACGAGAAAGACACTGTGCTGGGGTGAAGAGGGACATGCTGGTTGATGAGGTTGCATGCTTAAAACCTTGATGAGGTTGCATGCTTAAAAAATGTGCCTTTGGAAACATCTAGAAATGCTGGTGTAACGTAGCAGCATTGCTGCAGGCTACATGAATGTAGATGTGACATGAACTGTACTGTTTGTCCTTGCATTTTTTATCTCTCTTGTTCTTAAGGACAACTGGGAGGGAGGGGGCAGGTGGTTGGGACCTTGGCAGTGAAAAAAGTGTTCCCCACTTCCACCTGCAGTCCTGATGACAATCCCATCCTCAAAGCTGTTACTGTATTTGCATGAGGTGAGATCTGCCACTGGCACTAAAAATATCAAAAGTGCAGAGGCAGAAGACATGATCAAAGTCCTGTCTAATTTTGCCTTGTCAAAGCACCAGTGGCATTCTTAACGAGGGCGCAAACGGCTAGGTTTTGCAAGAGCCTGGGCTCCTGTGTAAAACGGCCCCTACGCCTTGCCTTCAGAGCCATTTGTTGCTCGGAGAGCAATGCCTCTGAGCTGGCTCTCCAAGCCGTGAATGGCTTTGAAGACGAGGGGAGTGGTCTCTTTACACAGGTGCTCAGGCTCCTGCAAAACTTACCCTTTTGCCCCCCCTCTAGGAACTGGGTACACCACTGCAAAGCACTTGCAAGCTTGTTTTAAACCACATAATATTTTATTTACAATTGTGGTTGGCATCCAGACTTTTGAATGTTTCCATTCAGTTGTGCAGATGATCAAAGGAAGCAGATGTTGTGGGGAACATTCTGATAAGCTGGTAATGAACATGACTTTGTCTTGCAGCCCTACGCCGTTCAGCAGCTCCGAGCTGTGGCTGGTGTGATGATCACTGCGTCCCACAACCGTAAAGAAGACAATGGGTACAAGGTATGTCCCAGTCGCCTGCTGGAAACTGTTAGAAGTTCTTTCTGATCAAAATGTGGAGACCAAGAAATAGCTGCAGTTGCCATTCTGGAAACATCTGGAGAAATGGAGGGTTCTTTGAATTGTACATAGAACAATAATTGTAAAAACCCATTTGAAAAAATGGGGTTTATGAACAGCCTGCCAACGTAAACCACCCCGTGTTGAGAAATCTTGAAAAAGGCGGTACAAAAATACCTTCAATAAATAAATAATTCTCACAGATAAGTAATACTTGGGAAGGAGTTCCAGTACCACATACAGTACAGTGTATTCTGTTAGATGGAAAATGTTTCCAGAACACATGTGTTGCCTTTTGATTATACCTTTGATTCAGTGATGTCATCTGGTAATGAAGAACGGGAACGCGGGGTGGGACTTACGCGTGATTGGCTGCCCATCAGTTCCGTTCCGCGGCTGCCCTGTCCTCGGTGGGGCGCCTGCTCGCCGGGGGGGATGGGTGGGGGGTGCGCCGGGTGCGTGGGCGAGCAGCGGTGGGGCGTGCCAACCGGGGACAGCCCCCCCCCCAGGCCAGGGCAGCAGCGGAACGGACGGGCTGTCAATCACGCGTAAGTCCTGTCCAGCATTCCCGTTCTTCATTACCAGGTGACATCACTGCTTTGATTCTTTGTGATCGAGCACTGTGTGGTGCAATCGGTACACCGTCTGTGTCTGGCATTTTCTAAGTTCATAAGTAAAACTTACCTTAACCGTTCCTTGTTTAGTAGCTTGGCTGAGAATCCTGTCCATCTCCCCCCCGCCCCTGAAACTGTAGAGAGGTTGTGCCTCAGGCATTTTCCATCACCTTGCTTGTACTCTTACTACGCACCTTTTCTGATTTTGTTAATTCCCTTTTTCTTTTGGACTTTTAATAAATGGGTTCAGTTTTCACGCCTTGTCCATGTTCAGGGGTAATTCAGTGGATTGCCATGTCTCTTTGCCTCTGCAGATGCTACTGTGGGTTTGGTTTTAATGAAATCCAGTGCAATGGGATCCAGTGCTCTCTTGGGAGGGACTTTTCCCCAGATGCTGCCCCCCCCTCACCTGGTATCTGTGGTCTGAGATGGTGACAGCAAATGCAAATTACCAAGGCTTTTCCTTGTTCAGCTGTTTCCTTGTTTTCCTTGGTCTAGGAAAGGGAAAGCAAAGGAGGAAGAAGGGGTACATGCACACTAACCACTAGGTACTAGTCTCCTTGGTCAGCCAGCCTTCTGGAAGTCCCCTTTGTAACAATCACAATGTATTTACTTAGGCCTTGTTTGGGCATAAACTGACTTCAGGGTTCTCCTAGAATAAGGAGGGGAGGAAATCAGCAGATTCTCCTGTGCTCTCACCCTAGGTATACTGGGAAAATGGTGCTCAGATCACCTCACCTCATGATAAAGAGATTCTGAAGTGCATAGAAGAATGCACTGAGCCGTGGAATGACTCGTGGAATGAGAACCTAGCAGACACCAGCCTTCTTGCACACGACCCTCTGCAGAAAATCTGTGCAAGTTACATGGAAGATTTGCGGAAGATTTCCTACCATAGGTAAGAAAGCCCAACCAGGTAGGCACGGCTTCCCTGAGGTGCCACTTCTGTCTGGAGATGAAAGGGAAGGGTCAGAGCTGGAAATGCACAGGACATCGGGTGGGACCAAGCTGGGCGGAAGCAGGAGGAAGGCGTGTGGGCGGGTCGAGCTGTGCTTCAGAGTTGTCAAGAAAGATATGACTGTGAAGACAAAAAGTGCTGAGGCAAAGGGGCTCTCGGTTTGCACTCTGCAGTCCACAGGATAAAAGCTGCTTAGAAAATGTGGCAGGTGAGTGAAGATCCATCAGAATGGAAAAAGGTGGGCGGTCCACCTGCAGCATGGGGTCGGGGCAGGACTGGTGGACTACGTATTTGGCCCTTCACGTGGAACCTGTGAAGAAGCTGGCTTAGCTTTGCATCTCCAGGAGGGGCTGGGAGCTCTCCTGGATGCTGAGATGTTCCTCGCCCACAGAGCCTCCGTGCCTCGGTATGCCACCATCGCGTGTGATGTTGCGCCTCCTTTTAGCAGTAGTTGGCCTTATTCATCCACTCTGTTCCTTCCATGCAGGGAGCTGAATATGAAGACCAACTTGAAATTTGTTCACACTGCCTTTCACGGGGTTGGGCACGACTATGTCCAGTTGGCTTTTCAGACGTTTGGCTTCCAGCCTCCCATTCCGGTTCCCGAGCAAAAAGACCCAGACCCAGATTTCTCCACTGTAAAATGTCCAAACCCTGAAGAAGGCGAATCTGTGCTGGTGAGTGTGTTGAGTAATGGGAGCGACCTCCGTCAGTCAGACTGTAGACCAGTCGGATTGCCTGTCTTCAGTCGATTACAAGTGTAAATGCCTCTTCCAGGAACTATCTCTGCGGCTTGCGGAGAAGGAAGGCGCTAGGGTGGTGGTGGCGACGGATCCTGATGCAGACAGACTGGCTGTGGCGGAGCTGCAGGAGAAGTGAGTGAGAGACCCTGGGGAGGGGGCAGGAGGGCAACGTAATCTTCTGCTTGAAATGAAGTCTTGTTCAGGAGTAATAATAAAGGGAGGTGGGTGGGAAGTATTTCTTCTGTGGTCTTAAAAATGCAGGTAGCCAAAGCATTCTTTGCTTCACATGCTCCAGCTATACAGTTGAAAAGATTAAAAGAGGTTAAAGAAGTCCCTACAGCGTGACTAGGCCAGAAACATTCACACAGTGACCTTCTGCCTCAGGCTTGGCCAGGAGCCATCCTTGGGATAAGAACCGATGCAAATTGGTACCTGGGCGGGAGTCATGGGGAGCAGCCTGAGTCTCACAGGTCATCCTGCAAAACAGGGAGCTTTGCTGGCTCCTCAAGTTGCTGGTTGAAGAATCCCGTTTGTCCCCTGAGAGGCTCTGGTTGCCTCAGTGGTCCTTGGGTAGATCTGCTCTCCTGCACGGAAGGGAATGTTTTCTCTTGGCTGCAGAGGAGAGGGTGTGGAGTTCCTTTTGTGTGTGGGGTTCTCACAAGCCTTCTCTTGGGTATTTGATTTCAGTGGCCGCTGGAAAGTCTTCACGGGCAATGAGCTGGCAGCTTTGTTTGGATGGTGGATGTTTACGTGTTGGAAGTCGAACTGCGCCAAAGATGCCGATGTCAAGAATGTTTACATGTTGGCCACAACAGTCTCCTCTAAGATTCTGAAGGCCATTGCACAAAAAGAAGGATTTCACTTTGAAGTAAGGGCACTTGAGGCTCTGCGGTCTCCAGAATGCGGAACATTTCCTTTGTTGTCTATACTGCCCTGATGGTGCTGATCTCTCAGTCTAGGCTTCAGGGCTGCAATTTAATGTGCTACATTCCAGGCCTCTCTGAGGGTTATTCACACGTGCTTCCTCATTGTGGAGTATGGGAGCAGTGGCATGCTGAAGATGCTCATGGGGGAAGAGCCTGGGCACAGGGCAGCATCACTGGGTCCTTAGCGCCATCGCCCCACTCCTGCCTCGCCTGGCCACACACCCCTCCCTCTGAGCCTGGATTCGCTCCATTTAGGAGGGATCTGGATTTGAGGGAGGGATGGGGAGCCGACAAACGCACGCCGCCTTTAGCGCCACCGCACCCTGCCCCAACCGGTGTGGGCCACACCCGTCTCCCCCTGCAGCCTCTGGAGGGGAAGGGGGGAGCTTGAGGCCTCAGAGGTGGAATTGTAAGGCTATCCAAGGACTATCAAAAGAACAGGATAGCAATCAGAGGAATGAGCACCCCTGCCTTGAAAAAGCATCATTTCCACTGAAGCACTAGCTTTTGGTTAACATACTTGACTTGCTCAGGGGAGTGGAGCCAGCGAGAGTGAACAGTCCAGCCAGTTGTATCCAGCTGTTCGAACGGGGGTTGGGGTAGAGTAAATTCCTTTTTGGTCTATACAGGCAAATTGTTACCTTACTACTGTCTGCCCTAAAGCTGCGTATCTGGCTGATTTCTGTAAAATCAGTGTAACTCAACTGCAAGGGCTAAAATGATAAAAGCCTTAGAAAATGCGTCTCTGTGAGCTTTGCTGCCCTCTACTGTGCCTTCTGGAGCAGTGCTGTCACTTCTCTCCAAGCAAATCCATCTGTTCTGACATGTACAGCACTTCCCTTCCTGGAGTTAGTTGATCGTCTCTCTAGGCGGTGATCGTTCTCAGGGTCTGTCTCAGTCCTTGTTTCTTCATAGTGGTTTAGAAATGCATTTTGAGGGGCAGTGCCTTGGGGTCAGGATGCAATTGCTAACTTGCATGCTTGCCTTGTGCTCCCTTGGCAGTGTGCTGGCATGTGGGTGGCACTGGAAAATGGCCCTTTTTTGACCAGTTACTGCAGTCGGCTAACACTGCAGGATTTGCCAGTGGGGGCGGACACAGATGCTGTTACATGGAAAGCGAGAAGATGCATGCTTACTTACTAAGTAGGGCTCACGAAATTTGAGCATATGATTGAGCTGCACAGTTGCAGTTCTAAACCCATGTAGGGTTTGTCCTGAAAGAGATTTGCAGGTAGAAAGTCTCCTGAAGTGAATGCAGTGCATGTATTTGGGTTGAAGGCGTGACAGTGATCTGAGACAACCAGACGGTGCCTTCCTCTCTTGTTCTAGGATACACTTCCTGGCTTCAAATCGATTGGAAGTAGAGTTAAAGATCTGCTGGACAGTGGCAAAGAAGTCCTGTTTGCCTTTGAAGAGTCCATTGGTAAGCAAAGTCCGCTTTGCCTGGAAGTACTTTTGTCACCACAGTTGCTTCCTGCAGCAGTTCAGAATGGCGCCTGCTTTTTTTTTTCTTTCTAAAGGGGAAGCAGGTGACTGCCTTAAGAGTGGGGTGGAGCCATGCTGATGGTGGCCGTGATATCGCAGCCAGCATCAGCGCAGTTCCTCCTGCGTGGTTCCCCATTGCTTGGTTATGTGGTTTAACTTTCTGACTTGCATTTGTCCATCATGTGCAGTAATTCATAGTCACCGGAACCTTTACTGGCATACAATACATAACACACAATAGACAGTACACGACACTGCAGGATGTAAAAAGAATATAATATAAATGAAAAATAAAATGGGAATAAAGTATATAAAATATAAAATGAGAAACAGAAAGGTACTAAGATAGCTTATTTCTAGGATGAAGCTTCTGATGTTCCACAAATTAGTGCAGAAAGGCTGCTGTCCTCTCAACAATTACAGGATAATCTGCTGACAAGGCATTCTTTAAAACAACATGGTCAGGATGGCTAGTCTACTTCCTCAGCAGAGGCGCTAAGAATTTCTTACGCGGGGCCAAGTGGAGTGGACAGTACCAGACCATGTGCGAAAGGGTTTCCACTCTCCCCGTCTCGCAAGAGCAGCATCTGTCATTAAACGGAACTCCACTGAATCTGCCAGACAGAACTGCAGGTTTCCATCTGCAGGGCATCTGCAGAACTGCAGGGCATTCCATCTGGCTAGAGTGTAGGCCCTACGTTCTTGTGGGCATTTCAGCAGAGATAAGTATAGTGCTGGGCAGCCTACCCTGGTTGGACTCTGCAGATACAGCCTACCCTCAGCCTACCCTGGTTGGCGAGCAGTATCTGCTTGCAGCACTCAACAGTTCCTGTGATTGGATATCCAGGAGTCTGCTTTTAATTGTATGGTAGGCTGCCGGTTGGGTCAATGAACCCAGGGTGTTAATGTCAATACCTATTGATCTTAATTTCTTTAAAAAGGCGAATAAGCCCACGGGGGCCATTGAATCCTCCAAAAGATATAATTTATTTTTATTTATTATTAGATTTGTACCCCGCCTTATTGTGCCCAAAGGCACCCAAGGCGGCATTACAATATAGATATAAAAACAATATTTTGTTGTTGTTGTTCAGTCGCTAAGTCGTGTCCGACTCTTCGCGACCCCATGGA
>JAJKFI010000017.1:1693606-1712656 GCA_029204185.1 Lerista edwardsae | reverse complement strand
GCCCCCTTCTCCTTTTGCCTTCAATCTTTCCCAGCATGAGGGTCTTTTCTAAAGAGTCCTCTCTTCTCATGAGGTGGCCAAAGTATTGGAGCTTCAGCTTCAGGATTTGTCCTTCCAGGGAGCAATCAGGCTTGACTTCCTGTAGGATGGACCGATTGGACCTCTTTGCAGTCCAGGGGACTCTCAAGAGTCTTCTCCAGCACCATAATTCGAAAGCATCTATTCTTCGGCGCTCTGCCTTTCTTATGGTCCAGCTCTCACAGCCATACATAGCTACTGGGAAAACCATAGCTTTGACTATGCGAACCTTTGTTGGCAGGGTGATGTCTCGGCTTTTGATTAAGTTGTCTAAGTTCGCCATAGCTTTCCTCCCAAGAAGTAAACGTCTTTTAATTTCATGGCTGCAGTCACCATCTGCGGTGATCTTGGAGCCCAGGAAGATAAAGTCTGTCACTGCTTCCATTTCTTCCCCTTCTATTTGCCAGGAAGTGATGGGAGTGGTGGCCATGATCTTAGTTTTTTTAATGTTGAGCTTTAAACCAATTTTGGCACTTTCCTCTTTCACCCTCATCAGCAGGTTCTTTAAGTCTTCCTCACTTTCTGCCATTAGAGTGGTGTCGTCTGCATATCTGAGGTTGTTGATATTTCTCCCAGCGATCTTGATTCCAGCTTGTGAATCATCCAGCCCTGCCTTCCTCATGATGTACTCTGCATATAAGTTAAATAAGCAGGGTGACAGGATACAGCCTTGTCGTACTCCTTTCCCAATTTGAAACCAGTCGGTTGTTCCATGTCCAGTTCTAACTGTTGCTTCCTGGCCCACGTACAGGTTTCTCAGAAGACAGATAAGGTGGTCTGGTACTCCCATCTCTTCAAGAACTTGCCACAGTTTGTTGTGATCCACACAATCAAAGGCTTTAGCATAGTCAATGAAGCAGAGGTAGATGTTTTTCTGGAACTCTCTGGCTTTCTCCATGATCCATCGAATGTTGGCAATTTGATCTCTAGTTCCTCTGCCTCTTCGGAAACCAGCTTGTACATCTGGTAGTTCTCGATTCACATACTGCTGAAGCCGAGCTTGTAGGATTTTGAGCATCACCTTGCTAGCATGTGAAATGAGTGCAATGGTGCGGTAGTTTGAACAATCTTTGGCATTGCCCTTCTTTGGGATTGGAATGTAAACTGATCTTTTCCAGTCTTGTGGCCACTGTTGGGTTTTCCAAATTTGCTGGCATATGGAGAGCAGCACTTGGACAGCATCATCTTTTAAGATTTTGAGTAATTCCGCTGGAATGCTGTCACCTCCACTAGCTTTGTTGTTAGTGAGGCTTTCTAAAGCCCACTTGACTTCACTCTCCAGGATGTCAGGTTCGAGCTCAGTGACTGTACCACTGTGGTTATCAGGAACATTTAGATCGGCCTTATAGAGTTCCTCTGTGTATTCTTGCCACCTCTTCTGAATCTCATCTGCTTCTGTTAGGTCCTTGCCATTTTTGTCCTTTATTGTGCCTACCTTAGCATGAAATTGTCCTTTGACATCTCCAATTTTCTTGAAAAGATCTCTAGTCCTCCCCATTCTGTTGTTTTCCTCTATTTCTTTGCATTGCTCATTTAGAAAGGCCTTCCTATCTCTCCTTGCTGTTCTCTGGAAATCTGCATTCAGTTGGGTATATCTTTTCCTTTCTCCCTTGCTTTTGGCTTCTCTCCTTTCCTCAGCTATTTGTAAAGCCTCGTCAGACAGCCACTTTGCCTTCTTGCATTTCTTCCTCTTTGGGATGGTTTTAGTTGCTGCCTCCTGTACAATGTTACAGACCTCCGTCCAAAGTTCTTCAGGCACTCTGTCTACCAAATCTAAGCCCCTAAATCTATTTGTCACCTCCACTGTATATTCGTAGGGGATCTGATTTAGGTCATACGTGGAGGGCCTAGCGGTTTTCCCTACTTTTTTCAGTTTAAGCCTGAATTTGGCAAGAAGAAGCTGATGATCTGAGCCACAGTCAGCTCCAGGTCTTGTTTTGACTGCCTGTATGGAACTTTTCCATCTTTGGCTGCAAAGAATGTAATCAATCTGATTTCGATGTAGACCATCTGGTGAAGTCCATGTGTACAGTCGCCGTTTGTGTTGCTGGAAAAGGGTGTTTGCTATGACTAATGTGTTCTCCTGACAGAACTCTATCAGTCTTTGCCCTGCTTCATTTTGTACTCCAAGACCAAACTTGCCTGTTATTCCTCTTACCTCTTGACTGCCTACTTTAGCATTCCAATCCCCTATGATGAGAAGGACATCTTTTTTGGGTGTTAATTCTAGAAGCTGTTCTAGGTCTTCATAGAAGCGGTCAACTTCTTCCTCATCAGCACCAGTGGTTGGGGCGTAGACTTGGATTACTGTGATGTTGAAAGGTTTGCCTTGGATCCGAATGGAAATCATTCTATCATTTTTGAGGTTATACCCCAGTACTGCTGTTCTCACTCTCTTGTTCACGATGAAGGCTACTCCATTTCTTCTAAGGGATTCCTGCCCACAGTAGCAAATATAATGGTCATCTGAATTAAATTCTCCCATTCCTGTCCACTTTAGTTCACTAACTCCCAGGATGTCGATGTTCAGCCTTGACATCTCACGTTTGACCACATCTAGCTTGCCTTGATTCATAGATCTGACGTTCCAGGTTCCTATGTAGTATTGTTCTTTGCAGCATCGCACTTTCCTTTCACTTCCAGACACATCCACAGCTGAGCTTCCTTTCAGTTTTGGCCCAGCTACTTCACTCTTTCTGGAGCTACTAGTACTCGTGTTCTGCTCTTCCCCAGTAGCATAATGGACACCTTCCGACCTGAGGGTCTCATCTTCCAGTGTCATATCGTTTAGCCTTTTAGTTTTGTAATCCATGAGGTTTTCTTGGCAAGAGTACTGGAGTGGGTTGCCATTTCCTTCTCCAGCGGATCACGTTTAGTCAGAACTCTCTACTATGACCTGTCCATCTTGGGTAACCCTACATGGCATAGCTCACAGCTTCATTGAGCTACTCAAGCCCCTTCGCCACGACAAGGCAGTGATCCATGAAAGGGAAAAACAATATAACAATTCACAATTAAAAACAATTAAAACAGAATTAAACAATACAATCAAAAATTAAGAACACAATTAAAAACAAATTTAAAAACAATAATTATTAAAACAATAATACAAGAAACGTCTTTGGCTCAAGTTGTAATACACCCTTAGACATACAGTAATTATAAGTTAAGAAGTGTGGGTTTAAATGGATAAAATATCCACAAATAAGCTGCTGGAATATTTTCTGGTTTCCAGGCTTCATGTGCGGCACATCTGTGTTGGACAAAGATGGTGTAAGCGCAGCGGTGGTGATAGCAGAAATGGCTGCCTATCTGGATACGAAGAGCCAAACACTGGCACACCAGCTAATGGAAGTCTACAAAACGTACGTCCCGTGCTTCACTTTGAGGATGGGTGCATGTGTGGCAATGAACCGGGGGATGGGTTGGAATGTGTGGGGGGGGGGAGGAGAGTTTGAGGGAGTTCTGCCTCTCCTGTCTTGGGAGCAGGTACCCCAAGACCCACTTTTTCCCAGATGAGCCTTCTAACCTCTGAGTTAACCTTTGAGGCCTGCTCTTTGATGTGTTGGATTGGATGGACTCGATACAAGCCATGGGGCCTTTTCAGTAGTGGAGTCCAGAGTTTAGAACGCTCTCCCTGAGAAGAGCCACCAGGTTCCTTTTCTTTTTGCTGCTAGACATGCACCGAAGATCTTTTTATTTCAAGAACTTTTTAAATATTTAATTCTCTCTCTTTTTCTCTTCTTTTAAATTGAAATGTTATTTTAGAGCTGCTTTTCTTTTTCGTTAAAGTTATTGTGTATTTTGGATGGTGTGCTTTGCAAGTAAAGTGATTTCAGACATTTATAGCAGAAGAGCAGGATGATGATTTGGTTTGAGATGCCTGAATGACAGCCGGGATGAAATGGAAGTGAAGTAGCTAAAGAACACTCTGGCTTGTAACTGTTTGCGTGGAGATGTGCTGAGAATGGGCATATGGAGTTACCTGCATTAAAAACGAATGATATGGCCTGCGATGATCTCTGCTTACCTGGGCACAGTTTCTCCATTTATAGGATATACATGCCAAAAGTTGAGATCTTTGCAACTTTGTCTCTGCAGGTATGGCTATCACATGTCAAAAACCTCCTACTTCCTGTGTTATGATCCCCCTACTATCAAAAGGATATTTGAAAGGCTCCGGAACTTTGACTCACCTGGTTCTTACCCAGCAGCTTGTGGCACGTACAGCATTTTGCACGTCCGGGATGTCACCACTGGGTATGACAGCAGCCAGCTGAATAAAAAGTCGGTGAGTGGCCGGGGCTTGGTGGGGAGCTGTTGCGAGTGGTTCTGACCAGTGGTGTCATTCATATGATTTAGGAACAGGAACTCACTTTTGATTGGCACTTGTCGGGAACCCGGAACCAGCCATGGAGCCCATTAGGATCTGGAACGCCCGTTCTGGTCTGTTCCCCCTGAATGACATCACTGCCTTCGCCCCCCTAGGAATCCTGAGTTGCTCCCTTTAACCCTCTGAGTGCTGGCCAACCAAGCTCTTTGCAGAGGAATTGGGAGGGGGGAGGAGGGAGAGTGAAGTGGGCGGAGTCAGCCCTAATTTTAACTAGTGGAACTGAGTTCCCCCGCGTTCCCCCTGCATGACATCACTGGTTCTGACAGTTTCAGTGTGACGGCTTTGACTAGCTGCAATTGCTGTTTTGTTTGTTTGGTTTTTAATTTGATGGTGAATCTATTTTGATTTTATGGTTTTGGTCACCTTGAATGTCTTTTAAAAGGTAATATAAACATTTTAAGCAAAAAGGAAAATATCGGCAGTTTTCACATGATTAGTTGGCTCTGCTCAGCAGCGGAAATGAAAGATTGGTCTGCAGACTTGGAAACTGTGGGAAGGGAAGAGGGGGCTCCACCTTCACCTAGAGGCCCTTCAGGTGTGCCCTGACAGCCGTGGGGTTCGCTCCCTAACGGAAGGTTGTTCAGGGAGACAAGCTTAACATCAAGAGACGGTAGGCAGTTCAAACAATGTTTTGTCAAAAAATGTCCAAAATGCTACACCAAGGCGTAACATGACACACAATTGCATGTTCCCAGACCAAGCGTAGATGCTGGTTTAGAACATAAAAATCGTCTGCCTTTAAAATTATGTACCTATTTCATATTGCTTCAGCCATATCCAAGTTTGAGCTGCAGACCAGTCTGGTTCAAGAGTAACTGGGACATCAAACTCCTCTGGCACAAGGCCAGTTATTTAACCAGTGCTCTGCCCTGCTCAGAGGAAGGGGGCTCCTTAAATTCAGCAAATGTCCTTTGGCAAGTTCTATTTTACAGTGTTCAGGAAATTATTCAGTCATGTGATAAGCTGTTTTGTTCTTGTAACAGGTGCTGCCTGTGAGTAAAAACAGTCAGATGATCACCTTCACCTTTCAGAATGGCTGCGTCGCCACCCTCCGGACAAGTGGAACGGAACCAAAGATAAAATATTACGCAGAAATGTGTGCGCCCCCCTGAGCAGAGGTAGGAAGCCGTGCGCTGGGTCTGCCCTGGCTCTGTCAGTTGGGCTCTGTGCTGGGTCTGGTGGGTGGTGGGCTTGGAGCAATGGGGCGCTGCTGAGCACAGAAGCAGGGACGCGCAGCCTGCCCTGAGCCCAACCTCCTCCCCAGCCCTGGCTGACTCGGACTCTCATCCTCTCCCTCTCCCCCACCCTTGTCCTCACTGGGAAGCGACTTGGGCGCAGAGAAGAAAGGCAGGCCAAGGGGGCACCTCTTGTGCTCCGTGGCTGAGCAGGGGGCTGGAACTGGGCTTCTCTGGCCTGAGACCAGCCCTCTCGCTGCTCTGGCGAATGGCTCTCTTGTGTCACTCGGAAAAGGGTCCTCTGCTGGCTGAGACGGACTCGGAGTGCAATCCTGTACCCCCGTTTGCCAGCACTAAGCTGTTGCACCAGCCGAACGCTGTCGCAGACGTGCCATCAAGTGCGTCCGTGTCGGCGCTATAGCGCTGGGCCGGCACAAGCAGCAGTGCCAGTGCTTGGGTGTCGCCGCGACTGTCAGCAGTGCCGGCCTTGTGCCAGTCGAGTGTCGGCGGCGCTTGGTCGGCGCAGGGCCTCCACGAGGGCGTTCCAGAGGTGTGCCGGAGGCATAACAGTTGGCGGCGACGGGGCGGTGACGCAGGACGGCCATAGCGCCGTATCCTAAAGCCTGTCCCCGGCCAGGGCGGCCCCGATTCAGGCCGCTCCTGTCCACATTCCTCTGCGCCTGCAAACAGCAGGCACGGATCCGAGCAGGCCCATAGGGATGACTGGGGCTTATGCGGGTGCAAGGGGAAAACCTCCCTCCCCTTGTCCTGCACTTTGCTCTGCCGCCACCGCTGCCTCCTCTTGATAGGCTTTCGGATACAGCACTGTGATGTTGGCCTTACGATGTTGGCCTTGCTTAGGATTGGGCTGCCCCCCAGGTCTGCACAGCCTCACCAGCCCCGTTTTATGCCTGGGAGCAGCAGGCCGACTCCTGGCTTCCGTTGCTCTTCTCTGCCTTTTTCAAAGACCAGCAGCGTGGAGCTCTCAGACCTTCCCTGGCAGCAAAGAAGCTTCGGGGTGAGGAACGTGCAGTGGCGCATGGTTCTGATGGCTCTTCCTTGCCTCTGTCCTCCTAGTGACACAGCCTTCCTGGAAGCGGACCTGCAGACACTCATCAGTGCCCTGGTGGAGAATTTTCTGGAGCCCAGTAAGAATGGACTGATCTGGCGCTCCGTGTAGCTCTGCTCCTGCCCTCGGCCGTTGCGAAAGTCAATGCACTGAGTCACGTGGCGCAAAGGAACCAAGAAGACGACTCCTGTATTCATTAATGGAATAGATATCTGTGTACGTGTGCGTGTGTGTGTATATATACAGTGTATATGTGTGTGTTCCCTAGCTAGTGTATCTGTCTGGAAGCAGTGTCTTGTAATTGGCTGTCTTTCCATAGTGGCAAACAGATTGCCAGATGGCTTTACGGATCACTTTATGGATCCCTGTGGGAACACCTCCCCCCCGCGCCCCCCCCCCAAAGCCAGCCGGAATGGGGCTGGGCTGGTTCTGGCCACTTTAGCAGGTGATGCTGGATGGCACCAACTTGCTCTCCACTTCCAGTACTTCTAAAATTAAAACTTGGTGGCTTTCAGGTCCCATCCTGTAGTCTGCCAGTTTCAGGTGTCTGAGTTCTCTGACTTCTGCCAGACCGTGGCAACGGGCCAGCTGTCTTGTTGCCGTAAGTGTGGTCATTTTGGATCGACAGAATGTCCTGCTTCTTTGTGGCTGCTTTGAGTACAGGGATCTTAACTATACTGTTGAGTCTTAAGTTCATGGGTTTGTTCAGTAGAATTCAGTACTCGAGATTTCTAGTTCTAGTTGTGTGGTAGTCGTAAACGTTCCAGCTATTTAAATCTTGCTCTGTTTTAAAGGTGCTCTTGTGCGTCGTATCCTTATCTATCTGTGTACTTACTGAAGTTTACTTAACAGGGAGACGGTCGTGGCAAGCTGCTTGACTCGTCTTGGGGCCAAAGTGGCATGATGTGGGTGATTCCCCCTCCCCTGCAGTGTTTTATCCAGAGCAGCTGCTTGGGGGGGTCTGCTAATCTGACCAGGGACCCTTCCTGCCCCATACCGTTTCCCTGTTCAAAGTCCCACCTCACCAAATAGCTGCGATGGGATAGACAGCGATGGGATCTACAAACGACCTGGGGGAACGGAGGGCGGGACTTAGGCGGGACTTCCGTTTGATTGGCAGCCCGTCCGTGCACTTCCGCTTTCGTTCCGCTCGCCCCGCAGCCATCCGGCCGCGGGGCGAGCGGAACGAAAGCAGAAGTGCACGGACGGGCTGCCAATCAAACGGAAGTCCCGCCCTCCGTTCCCCCAGGTCATTTGTAGATCCCATCGCTGGGGATAGATCAGGGATTCAGCATGGGGGGAAGCATTAAGCACCCTCTCCCTGAACAAGTTAGCAGCCCTCCCCCAGCAAGTGACAAAGAGGGTGTTTGGTTGTGGATCCCCTTCACTGCGTCTGTTTTGGCCCTCCTGGGTCATTTGGCAACAAGGAAATGAAGCTGCCTGCAGGCTTTTTGGCTCAGGAAGAGATGAGCTGCTTTGGAGCAATGGAACGTGGCGCTGCCAAGAAGGAAAGGTTTCTCCAGAAGACCCTGAGTGGGGTCTGAGCTTCCAGATAGGGAGGAAAGCAAAGCAGTGGGACAAGGCTAGCCACAGGCTGGAGGCCACGGCCACATCGGTTGGGGATGCGCTGCGGCACGGGGCATTCCTGGCCCCATGGCAGTGAGACACACCCAAGCAGGGGTGGAGCCCCACGTTTGCATGTCCAGCAGCGCGCACAGCCCCACTTCTTTCAGGCTGCCCTGAGACTCCTGAGTGACAGCCATTCGGTGGCAGTTCCATGTTGCACCTTAGCAACGTTGAGTCCAGGACACGACACGGCCGCATACCGTATGCGCTTGCGAGGCAAAGGTGACCAGGGAGCTGGTTGCAGCTTGGAACTGGAATCTGATGTGGCTCATTCCAGGCCCGACCCAGAAGAGGTGGACTGAACCAGCTTACTCTCTGAGGTTTGGAGAACCCTCCAGATCACTGCTTGGCCAGTCCCTACAGGTCAAGGAGTGAAACGCTGGAGCTGCACATACGCTTCCGAAGCCCAGTGTCCAGCCTGGGGGCTCCTCTTGGGGCAGATTTGCGGCCACCCGGTCAGGTTAGCTTTGCCACTGATGCCGACCTCCTCCTGGTCCTTGCGTTCTCCGAGGGTTTGCTCTAGGAAGAGGGTGCTGGTGCTGCTGTTCCCCTGACCCAGCAAGGCCACCAGGAGTGGGCGGGGGATATGCCACTGCTTGGGTAGGCATTTGAAGTGGGGGTGATCTGTGCTTCCCGCGGACCAGGGCGTGTGCTCTGTGGCACGACAAAGTACCTTCCTTGCCTCTGAATGTATGTGGCTGGCAGGACGTTGCTTGGATTGCCCAGGACTCCAAGGGGCTCCTTCCCCCAGGCTCTTCTCCTGGATCCGCCCCCTCAAAGCTCTGGGGCCCCGGCAGGGGATGGGCCTGATGGGCCTTGTCCTTGATTTACATGCAATATCTATTTATTTTGTTTGTTTGTATTTAACATTTAATGCCTTCCAGATTGTCCATACGTTTGAGTGAAATATTTTGAATGCCAAAACTTCTTTTTTTAATGCTCTTTTTTTTCCTTTACTGCATATTGGAAACTTCCCCCCTTACACAGCAGCAAATTATGGGAAAGCTACGACGTGACTGGCCTATGGGCTAGAAGGCATCCAAAGAAATGTGGGGCGGTTCCCGGCCCCAGTTCCCATCTTATTATTGAGCACTGCTGTGCAAGTGAAGAGGGAACACAATCCAGGGTCTCAGCACTTCCTTTTTTTTCTCTTTCAAAGAGAACAAACACCCGTTAGACAAAGAACAAAAATGTCCATCCTGGCCAGCTTCTGCTCTGCAGAAGACGGCCCAGTGGAGACGAGCTGCATGTTCTTAATTTCTGTAAAGGGCACAAACTCAAAAAGCTCCTCCCAAAAATTCTTCCCTGGTACAAAAATCTGACAGGCAGGTCCCTTTCCCCTCTTCCCTCAAGTTGGGGGTGGGGAGTGTGGCTCCAGTTTTCCATTTGGCGCCTGCAGGATACTGTGGGCTTGCGAGGGGCTTCCTGCTTGCCCAGGGAACGCCGGGCGTGTTTCCACGCTTCAGGCTCGGAGTGCTTGAACATCTTCCCACTTCCATTTGGGGAAGCCTTTTGTCTTTTTCCTGCTCCTCCTCCTCCCTTAGCGAACTGTGAAAGACCATCATCCTTCGACCTCACTGATGAGTAGCTTGAGGGGCTTTTGACCTTGCGCTACCCAAGCCTGGTGTTTGACAATAGGAGTACTTAATATTGTCTTTCATACCAAGTTTTATCTGCAGCCACATCAGAAATGTGTTGTGGTTAGCTAGATGTTTATGATGCCTCTTTTTTCTTTCTAAAACCTTGGGGTGAAGCAATTATATTAGGTTGCTGTGTGGCACTTGATTGGTGTGTGTGTGTGTGTGTGCGTGCGTGCGTGTGCGTGTGTGCTTGCACCTGTATGCATTTTAAACGCGTACGTCTTATTTGCTTAGATTTCCTTTTTTGCACTATTCACAGGATCTCCTTTGTCCCATATAAGTCTATAGCATAGACTCTGCTGCTGAGCTGTATGAGATACAGACTTGGTTCCTTCACTCATGACGCCTGCAGGGTGAGAGGGGGGCTCCTCAGCTGCTTGCTTTACTTGACCATAATTTGGGAATACATCCACATTTTCCACCCAGGAATAAAATCTCTTAGTGTTCCTTTATGACAAATTTGGGCAGGGAAGCCATTGTGGAGGGAGTTGGGGGATTCTTTCTCCAGTGATACCAGTGGCAAAGAAGGCAAGACCTCGTCTCTTCATCATTTTGAAGCAGACTTCCTTTTGGGCGCATGCTTGCTGTCGGTGGGCAGGATGCTGTAGTGGAGGAAACTCAGGGCGCAATCCTAACCTGGAGTGAGGCCGGCACAGTTAGGCCAGCAAGGTTTGGCCGGCACAAGGGACCCTGTAAAGTATGTTTGGACCACTCTTGGGAGTCAGAGAGGCCGGCACACAGATGCGAGTCATCCTCCCTGACTCCGAGAGTGGTCCAAACCTGCTTTACGGTGGCCCTTGTGCTGGCCAAACCTTGCTGGCCTCACTGTGCCGGCCTCACTCCAGGTGAGGATTGCGCTGCCAGGGTGCAGTCCTAACCCACGCTGGAACAGGCAGGAAGCTTGGCCTGTGCTGTGTCCACTGCAGGTTGGGAGCAGGCTGGAGCCTCCACAGGGCACCAGCCACCCCTGTGAGGCTTCTCAGATCTGCACCTGCTGTATAGCAGGCACAAGTCTGAGCACACTGCGTGGCCCGAATCGGGGATTTGGATGTGCCCTAATGGCCGCCTCTGGGCTCCGCCCCCCCTCCCAGGTCCACCCTGCCTGCCAGCTGCACAGTGTGCCATTCAAGGGCTTCACTCCATGAAGATAGCACCAGAGTTTGTCTTGGTGCCAAAATATTCTCTTGATTGGCCCCAAAATGTTCCGTTTTGTGGGGCGGGGAGGGATGATGTTTTAGCTGACATTGATTTCATTTCAGCATGCGTTGAATGTGCACCAACGTGCTCAGAAGAGGGTGTGCAGCTTCCTCTGTCTGTTGGATGCTGGACATCCTGGGTGTGGTTGTATGCAAGTGGACAGCAGGAGACCCCCCCCCCGCCCGAGAACCCTGTTTACATGACTTGTTCAGTGGCTTTAGCTGCGCGCTCTCTCTCTCTCCCTCTGTCTGCATCAGCTTGACTTCCGGGATCCCACTTCACTCTCCCCACTCCCCTTCCCACAAATCGCAGAAGGCCTTGAAAGGTTTTAAGCGTGTCCAGTTCTTTCACCGTCTACTGGAGGCTTGTGTTTTATGTGCAGTCCTGGAAGAGATCTTTGTGGTTGCCCCATAGGTCAGGTGGGACTGTGCAGCTTCAGCCACAGAGGCCAGCCTCTCGCTGAGGAGCAAGTCAGATGGTTCCCCTCTTTTGTTTGGAGACTTGCATGCCTTGTTTTGTACACATGGATCCTTTGCATGTGACCAGTGGTGTCATGCTGCCTGAACGCTGGGCGGGGCGGACGGGTGAGCGGGGAAGACGGCGAAACGGAGCGTGACGCGACGGGCAGGCTGCCGCTCACCCGTTCGTCCCGCCCAGCGTTCCGGCAGCATGTGACAGGGTGCAGGCAAGACTTTCCTTGTGTGGGTAACTCTGTCATGCTCTACATTCTGCGGTCCCCCACTTGACTGGCGAGTTGAAAGTGCACATCACACGTGCAGCCTCCATTGCTTTGGCTTCCTTTTGAGAACCGAGTTCGATCCTGGGAGTCGTCATTTGGTCCTGCTTTTGATGCAAATAAGTTTCAAAGGAGTGTCGTCTCTTCACTCTTCTCTATTTTCAACGGCCTTCCCCCTCCCCCCGGGAGACTGTGGGTGTAGCAGAAATGTGGACTGAAAATTTGCACTTTGGATCTGTTGGAAGTATTTTTGTGTCTGGATTATGACGTGGGCTTAGTTGAATGAAGTGTTAAGTTAATAAAACGTTCTCTTCCTAGAAGTGCTTCCACGTCTCTGCTTCTTTACTCTTCTTCCAAAGGGATGGCAGAGAGCTGCTTGCGGTGGGATGATTCTAGAAGGCTAAACAGAAGAGCTGCTCAGGGGAAGGCAAACTGCAGCTTTACTCTTTTAACAAAGGAAAGGGGTGGCACAACTCCGCTACATCCAACACCCACTCCTATTTTTGGGTTGTATTTTTTTATGACAAAAAAATTGTGTGCAAAGTGAAACATGCTTAAATTATGCAAATTGGGTGGGTGCATAACGTTTTGATGTTGCAGAACTGATTTTACTGGTTCTCCTGCAGACTGAGGGGCTGTAGCAAGCAGGGAAGGGTCCAGCCATTGGGAATTGGGATCAGTTGCCTTCTCTAACTCCTGCCATGTCTGCAGATGTTCCCGTCGCTCACATCGCCTCACCTCCCACCCCAATCCCTTTCACAGATATAGGAGTTTGAACCTGGCTCAGTTAAATTCACTTACCGTAATATTTAAGGCAATTACCATAACTTACCGTAAGGCAGAGCGCCGAAGAATAGATGCTTTCGAATTATGGTGCTGGAGAAGACTCTTGAGAGTCCCCTGGACTGCAAGGAGGTCCAATCGGTCCATCCTCCAGGAAGTCAAGCCTAATTGCTCCCTGGAAGGACAAATCCTGAAGCTGAAGCTCAAGTACTTTGGCCACCTCATGAGAAGAGAGGACTCTTGAGAAAAGACCCTCATGCTGGGAAAGATTGAAGGCAAAAGGAGGAGGGGGCGGCAGAGGATGAGATGGTTAGAGAGTGTCACCTAAGCAATGAACATGAAATTGGGCGAACTCCGGAAGCTAGTGGAGGACAGGGAGGCCTGGCGTGCTGTGGTCCAGGGGGTCGCGAAGAGTCGGACAAGACTTAGCGACTGAACAACAACTACAACCGTAATATTTAAAGGAAGTGCCGCTTCTCCGGCTTCCAAGTCCTGCAGCCAGGTTTGCTTTCCACAGCATTGCTGCAGGCCTATCTTTAGCCACAACCACTAGCCTGGAGTGGGCAGCTAAGGTGGTGTAGAAGAAACCCCTTCGTTGTCCTGGCTCTAGTGGAGAGCCAGCTGCAGTAGTAGCAATTTAGCTGAGCGTCCTAATGCAGGGATTTGTGAACGAATTCAAGGGCAAATTGAGAACTGTGTTCCAGCAAAATATGACAGGCTGCAGGAGACAGTTCTGGGTGGGGAGGGGCCACCTGACTGCTGCTCCTATCCTGCGTAGGCTGACGGCACCAAGGGGTGGCCATCCTTATTATCTAGATAGGGCAGCGAGTGAATCCAGGGGGCGGGGTTAGCAGTGACGTAAATATACCCCAAACAATCCTCATTCCAATTATTTCAAATGGGTTTTCGCATGATGTTTCAGACTTAATAGTTTACTCCTGAGGTAAAAACTCACGAAAATAACAACGTGTGATCGTGGACAAACATCAGTGGTAACCATATTATGAGTTAATATGCAATTCTAAGGTTTAATTCCGCAGAATTATATTACTGAACATACCGGACGAAATGCCCCTTGCTGCCTATGTAAACTCGGATTGCACTGCTTTGACAGGCTTATTTTTTGAAATCTACACAAGCAGAAATAAAGTGTGAACGGGAAGGAAAGAAAAAAAGGGGAGGGTGGGCAAAAATTAGATAAATATGTAGAAAAATTACATTAAAATCTCTCAATGTATAACACAAGCAGTTGTCAATAGGAGAGTAGTTCTTTTTCACTTCTAGGCTATTAAGAGTATTTTTTTGAACTTCTACACTCACCCCCCCCCCAAAACAAACCCTATTAATGTTCGGAATTTCGAAAATATTACAGTAGAAAATGGAAGGTGGGGAAAAAAAGTGTAAACGGGAAGGGGGGGGAAGGGGCGTGGTTATACCCGGAAGCTTCAAGTATGTGACGTCATGCCCTCTCTATGTATAATAACTCTATGGACGGCACAGGCCTGACCATCAGGGCTGCCTTGGCCGCTGGCAGGAGGGTGACAGGAAACCAGGGTGGGAGTCATGGGCACTCCGTAAGCCAGAAATTTCTGGGACACCCACCTAGCACAGAGAACCCACCTGCCAGGCTCCACCAGATAATAAAGAATAGGAAAACGGGCCAAACCATGAACAGCCTCTCTTTTGAGAATTCAGCCGGCTTCATAATTATTGCCTCTTCTCTTGGATTCACTTGTAAGTCTTATGATGGCCACTTGGTGTCACTCTATCCTAACTCAGGAGCATAATATAAGGCTGTTTCTGGTGGCTGCTATGGAAAGCTGAGAAACTGAGCCCTGGTCTTATTTTAGACTCTGCATTTGCCAAGAATGGAATAAATTGACTAATCAAAGCCATTATTTAAGACTACCAGCAGCTCACCAAAAAAGGCACTTACTGACGAGTTGAGAATTATTATCATTATTAAGCATGCAGTCTGTCTCAGCAGTGAGCAATCGCCTCCTGACCTTCAGGAGCAAAACTTTCCAAAATGTTGTGGCCACGGAAGGAAAAGCCCTGCAGCTGCAAAGCTGACCCAAAGAAGGCACCCAGAGCAGGCCTTACTGTGCTTGACTGCAGCTGGCAAAGGGGCTGGTAGAGGCTGTGCTTTGGTAGGTGGGCACCAAGGTGGGAATGGCTTTGGAGGCCAGAGGAACACACCTGGGAGTTTGAACCACCACCAGAATCGAGAATTGGAATACATAAAATACATTTTTACCCAGTGGGTAATCAATCTGTGGAATGCCTTGCCACAGGAGGTGGTGAGGGCATCTGGCCTGGATGCCTTTTAAAAGGGGATTGGACAGATTTCTAGTTCATCACAGGTTACAAGCAGCGTTGTCATCCGCAAATGAACTCCCGGAAAGCTGGGAGGGACTTACGCGGGGCTTTGCCATGATTGGCTGCCCGCCCGTTTCGTTCCGCGGCTGCCCTGGCCTCGAGGGGTGCCTGCTCGCCGGGGGAGACAGGTGGGGCGCGTGCCGGGTGCCCGGGCAAGCAGCGGGAGGCCGTGCCAACTGGGGGCAGCCCCCCCTCGAGGCCAGGGCAGCCGCGGAACGAAACGGGCGGGCTGCCAATCACGCGAAAGTCCCAACCATGCTAGATGCAAGGGGGTGGCAACAAGAAGCAGGCATCTTGTTGTCTTGCGTGCTCCATGAGTGGGCATCTGGTGGGCCACTGGAGGAATGCAGGAAGCTGGACTAGGTGGGCCTTTGGTCTGATCCAGCAGGGCTCATGTTCTTACCTGGAAGCAGCCCATGCCAGTCATTCATAGAATGCAGGTCAGCTATGACCACTTCATGAAGGTCACAAACAGGTGTTGCCTGTGCTGAGAACCACCTTCTGGAACACCTGTGTGAAGGCTCCTGTGTCTTGCTTCCAGTTCCTTGGGAACCACCTCTTCTGGGAAGACTTTGATCCCACGGTCTCTGTTGTGATCAGGGCCAACTGGGTGTTGACTACAACCATTGTATGCTTGCTTCCCCCCTGTTCAGCCTGCCTCTTTTCCGTTTCTTCCACCATTGTGGAATGTCTTGCTCTTTTCATGCCTGTTCAGTTCAATGCCTCCCCCACAGTCTTTTGGACATGTTTTTATTTCATCAGATGTTCGAGCTGTTTTGATTGCCCAGCCGTTGGTTTTAATCCCAGCTGTCTTACCAGTTCTAGTTTACAACCCTTGTGTTCATGAGTGTGAGAATTACTGATGGCTTTTGTTTTGTTTGTATATTTGTTTTATGCACGCACAATTTCCGAGATGCCTGAGAGTTCTTGGAGCTGAAAAGACATGTAAATAAGATTAAAATAAACAAAAATCTGTAGAGCTCCCACCTGGGCTATGAAAGTAGGATGGTGTGATTATTCATGTGCTGATTAATGTGGTTATCAATGCAGGACCAAAAGGGATCTCCCTTCCCCCTCATGCATACCTGCTTCTTAGCTCCACTTTATGATTTCTAAGAATAATTGCAGACTAAGAAATCATGTAAAGTTAACAAGCTGAGCTGCTGCAGGGAGCAGCTCCCGTCCTCGCTGCCAAAAGGAGCAGTCTGCTTCAGTTGCCCGGGGGCTGCAGCTACAAGTAGAAAGAGGGCACACACTGGCCTTTCCCCCCCAGCCACTGTGCAGCTGCCCCACTCTCGACAGAAGAACACCCCCAAGGAAAGACCAGCCAGTGAGACAGACCGCCTTCCTCCGAATGGACATGCCTGTTCGCAACCTGTGTTTCAGTTCAGGCCTTGCCCCCTTTGTCTGCAACCCTGTCTGCAGTGTTTGGGGCTCTCCAGTCTAGGAAAAAGGCGCCTGAGGGGGGGACATGATTCAGACATGCAAAATTATGCAGGGGAGGGATAATTTTTCCCTCTCTCACCAGCAGAACCAGGGGACATCTGCTCAAAGTGAGTGTTGGGAGAGTGAGAACGGATAAAAGGAAATACTTCTTTTACCCAGCGGGTAATTAAGCTGTGGAACTCCTTGCCACAGGAGGTGGTGATGGCATCTGGCCTAGGTGCCTTTAGCAGGGGATTGGACAGATTTCTGGAGGAAAAGTCCATTGTGGGCTACAGGCCACGATGAGTTGTGCAAAGTAGTAGTAGGTTACTTCAGAATTCCAGTTGCAGGGGAGTGGAAATGAGATGCAGGCTGCCTGTTGTCTTGTGTGCTCCCTGAGGCATCTGGTGGGCCACTGTGAGATAGCGGAAGCTGGTCTAGATGGGCCCTTGGCCTGATCCAGTGGGGCTGTTCTTATGGGAACTGTGTCTCGGTGTCTGTCCCCCCCCCCTCATGTCTCGGTGACTAGATGAGCCGCTCTGGGAGGCAACATTTGTCTGAAACCGAAGTCCAAATGCAACCCAGTTTTCAGGCTGGCACCAATCCCTAGGGTGGCCCCGAGAGTGGGTGAGGTGGTGCTCTATGGCTTGCTGTTCAGGGGCTCTGTCCAGGTGTGGTGTAGTTCAGCTCTCAGCACCCTCCAGGACCTGGCTCCCACGTGACCATGATCCTGTTCCCTGCCCCCCTCCCACTCCAAGCAGGCTTGCACCAGAGGGCAGCCTGGTCCCTGCCTCCCCTGCGCAGGCTGCTCTGCTCTGCTCTCCTCCGCCTGCCTGTCCTGGGCAGCGCTGATTGAGTTAATGACCTAATCCTGTCCTCTGTCCTGCTCCCTGTGATTGAGCAAAATCTCCTGCAGCAGATGAGTGGCTGCGCTTGCACAGGGAGGCTGGCAGGAGCGTGCCGGTGCCCATGGCGTCTGTGCTCAAATTGGCACCACACCTGCTTGCCCAGTTGGGCACCTTCAGCCCCGGGGTGGGGGAAGCGCCTTGTTAGGTCTGAGCGGACCAGCTGGGTCCAGCCACCCCGGCAGCAAACATCAGCAGCAGCCCCTTTGAGCTCTGCCAGTCTCCCTCCCTGCTTGTCAGATTGCTAAACAACAACACTGCCGGCCAATGAGATGCAGGCCACAACTCTGACATCATCAGGGGAGCTCATTGGCTGGTCAGTGATCCTGAGGGCAGAGCCAGGTTATCTAACAGGGCCTTGCTTGGCCTTAACCCTTTCCTGGGCCACCTCCGGTTCACAGAAAGGACGGCTTCCTTCCAAAGGCATACCTACTGGGGGTTCTTTGTTCGGCTTCCTGCCCTGCCTTTCAGCCTGAAGAAGGTCTCCCATGATGAGAGACTTGTCAAACTAACAAAGAAGAGCAGAATAACACAAGAAGAATCAGAAACAAAGACAATTAAAACAACCGGAACACAGAATAATTTAAGACTGAGGAATAACAAGGGCAAAACACGACAAGGGGAGAAAACCGAACAGTGAAATAAGTTGGAAACGGAAACTTACAACCAGCGTTTACTTTGGGTTTGCAGCCCTCGCTGTTGGTGGCCAGATCCGTCTCAAATACTCCCCCAGTGCTGGGGAGGGGGGGGGCTTCAAGGTGCTGCTTACCAGGAGGCCAGCGAAGGCAGTGGAGGGGGAACCAGTGAATGAATGGGGCTGGAATGAGGACAGTTAAGGGGCATCCCATCCTGCACCCTCCTAATGGAATGGCTGGGATTCAGCTGGGCTTGAGGACGGGAGGCTGTGGGTGCAGCATGCAGGACTCCCTTCCCCTGCCCCCAGAAGGACCCAGGCACCCTGGGTAGCAGGGCAGAAGGAGCAGTGCGGGTGGAGAGAAGAGCCCACTGGATCAGGCCGAAGACCGTCTAGTCCAGCTTCCTGCATCTCACAGCAGCTCACCAGGTGCCTCAGGGAGCACACGAGACAACAAGACGCCTGTGTCCTGTGGCCACTCCCTTGCCCCTGGCATTCTGGGGTAATATGAGGTAAATAAAACAGAATTTGCTATCCTAAGAAGAATTTGCTATTCTAAGAAGAGCCCCCTTGCTGGACTAAAGGCCCATCTAGTCCAGCTTCCTGCATCTCACAGTAGCTCACCATGTGCCTCAGGGCAATGGTGTAGCTAACGAAAGTGTAGGCAGGTGTAAAGGGCAAAATGATGTCCTGGAAGTGACATCACAACAGGAAGTAATGTCGCATTTCCATTTACTGGGTTTTTTTTTTTTTGCTACAACTTCTGACAGAATGAAGATATTACACTCTGGTTTTTTTTTATTGTATTCTGCATTAAATTCTGCATCAAATGGTATACAACATGATGGTATTTCACCATTTTGGCCACTAGTGTCAAACGTAGCCTGCTGCCCCTCTAAAGCTTGTTGCCTGGTGCAACTGCACCCCCCTGCACTTCTTTAGCAAGACCCCAGCCTCAGGGACTGTTGCAGTTTCACACCACACACTCCAGAACTGGTTGAAACTGGCAT
>JAJKFI010000017.1:1678116-1693596 GCA_029204185.1 Lerista edwardsae | reverse complement strand
TCTCATCTTCTCACTTTCGCTACTGAAACCAATAAAATGGCTTTGATATTCAAATGTAGCGATCGCTTTGTTCCTCCGCTCCAATCGCGCTAGGCAAGCGCTGAATGGGTCCGCGAGCCTCCAACTCTGCTATAATTACCACAAATTCACAACAGGGACCACACAAGACAACTAGGTACTTGCATCCAGTTCATTTTCACCAGGAGGTTGCATGGCCTGTAACCTGCAATGAGCTTTTCTTCCAGAAATCTGTCTGATCCCCTTTTAACAGCATCCAGGCCAGACACCATCACCCTGTGGCAAGGAGTTCCGCAGACTAAGTACATGCTGGGTAAAGAAATATTTCCTTTTATCTGTTCTAACCCTCCCAACACTAAATTTTAATGGATAGCCCCCGGTTCTCGGGTTGTCAGACCCGAGATGCTATGCAGGGGTGTTATCCCCTGCATAATTTTGTACGGGTGAATCATGGTCTCCACCCCTTTGTTAGTTTGGCGCTGGGCAGGGATATCGAGAAGGGGGCAGGGAGTGGGGAGAGGTTCGAGCAGGAGGGCGTGGCCAGAAGGGGCGGGCAGACGAGGTGCGTTTGCAGGGATCAAGGGGGGGGGGGAAGAGGGTGCCCAGCAAACCGTCCGCGGGGCCCCGCCCGCCGCATCCTCTGTAAAGCGGAGCAGCCCTCGGGCCACGACCCCAGCAGGACCCCCCAGCAGCTCCCCCCCCCCCCACCGCTCACAAGCAGCCGCTTCCTCGGGAGCCTGAAAGATGCCGGGGGAGAAGACCATCGGATGCCCGCGCCGGGCCTGGGACACCGACGGGGGTTGGGGTGGGCTGAGCCCCCGAGGAGGCCTTCCCTCCCCTGAAACGTGTGTGTGTGGAGGGGTGGGAAACCGGGTAGACGGAGCAAGGGGCGGGGGTGGGCGTCGAGGAACGGGCTGCTGCTGGACGGCGCGTTCAATGAGCAGCCTCCTCGCCTCCGAAAACCGCTCCGGAGCGGGCTGTCGCTTTCGGCCCTTTCGACACCCGCCCCACCCGTCCGGAGCCCCCCAGCAGTCGCGTCTCGCCGAGCCCCGGGGCAGGGCGGGGGGGTCTCAGGGCGCGCGACCGCCCCCCCCGCCGGCGCTACCTGGAGGGGCTGTAGGCTGCCGGGGCCCCGCGGGTGGGCACTGCTTTGAGGGTCAGGTGCGTGAAAAGCGGGCCACGGGCAGGCCACGTCCGCAACCGGCCTCGGCCCACCTGCGCCCCTCCTCCCAGTGGCGTTCCTATGGGGGGGGGAGGAAACGCGACGTTTTGCGGGAGCCTGAGCTCCTGTGCTACGCAGCCCTTCCCCCCTTCAGTGCCATTAATGCCTTGGAGAGCTGGCTCCGGCTCCTGCAAAGCTCAGCTTCCCCCACCCATCCCCGAACGCCACTGCCTCCAGCAACAGCCCGGTTTCCCCAGGGGGAAACTAGCGGAGTTTAGCGTCAACGCCCAGCAAGGAACCCCGTTCTTAGAATCACGGAGTTGGAAGGGACCTACAAGGTCATGTAGTCCAACCCCCGGCCTGCAGCAGGAAACCCTCCCGGAGCATCTCCGGCAGGTGCCTGTCCAGCCTCTGCTTGACGGTCTCCAGGGAGGGAGAAGCCCCTCCCTCCGCCGTCCGGTTGGAGGGGGGAAGCAGCTCTGCTCTGGCAGGTTGCTGGGTCAGCCCCGGATCGCTGGAGGAGTGTGCTTTTGCTGGTGCAGGAACCAGCCCGCCCCCAGCTGCCTGCCCCCCCTGGCCCCCAGCGCTCTCTGCCCCGGGTCAGATGACCTGTTTTTTGAAAGCCTCACATTAATCTAATAAAAGGACCCTCTGAGCCTGTTTAATCCCCCCCCCCCCCGAATTCGCGTAGGGATGGTGTTTTTTTGGTTTAAGGAGATCCTCCTCCGGAGACCGGCTGTTTCCCAAGCGAGCCTGAAGCGCGGCCACAGCAGGGGCAAGCTGCATGGGGAAGGCCGGGCGCTTCTGCCCCCTTGTTCGGCCCGGCCCCACACGGCAGGAGGTGTTGCAGTGGCAGCAAGGAGGTGGCCAACGCTGCCATTAAACTTCCATGGGCTTTGGAGCAGGCATGCGTAGGGTGGCACTAAGTTCTCACTGCCCTGGTGACATTGGCATGCAGTGGCATTGTGAGAGGGGTGCAAAGCCAAGTCTCCTGGTGCCAACAGTGCTGTGTCAGCGGCCCCTCCCCCTCACCGCTGGAGCCAGTCGGGGCGGTGGAGGCAACATGGAGGCATCTCCTCCGCATTGTTTTTGGGCTCCAGCGGTGTGGGGGAGGGGGCGCTCACATGGCATGGTCAGGCGCCATGAAAGACCCCCGGTTTTGCACCCTTCTAGCAACACCACTGACTTCATACAGGCACAAGGAAGTTACATTAACTTTGCTAAAATATTCAAAATGCAACTATTATGTGATGGAATAGTACAGGGTGAGTATTCCTTATCTGGTCTGCGTTGGATGGGAAGGGGTCTGGAATTCTTTGGATTTTGGAATAATTGCATAAATATACTAAGAGCGCAATCCTGACCTGGAGTTAGTCCGGCACAGTTAGGCCAGCACAGTTTAGCCGGCACAAGGGCCACCGTAAAGCGCATTTGGACCACTCTTGGAGTCGGGGAGGATGGTGCACGTCAGTGTTCTGGCCTCTCTGACTCTGAGAGTGGTCCAAACATACTTCACAGTGTCTCTTGTATCAGCCAAACGTTGTTGACCTAACTGTGCCGGCCTAACTCCAGGTCAGGATTGTTTCCTCTTGTTCTTTTCACTGTTTCCCGTTTGGGTGTCCGCTGGCCTCTTTGACATTATTCCACAATGGCAAACCCACAGAGCAGAGAGTAGAACTTACAGCTTATGCGTGGGAATGAGCATAAGACCGTCTAATGTTCACACTACAGAAAGTTTAAAAAAAGGTTTTGGACAAAAATATCAGTGTTTTAGAATAGTATGGATTTGGGATGTCCAGATAATTGATAATGTACTTGTAGAAAGCAAAATTATTCCAAATAGGACAACACATCATGGTTAACCCATCTAGAACAGTACAAGGATCATCATTAGGTATAGTTCAGAGTGAAATGTGGGAGTCTGTGGAAAGTACATTCATGAGACTTGGCGGGACCTGCTCAGATTCCAGCTGCTTGGTGCTGCCTTTCTTCCTCCAGTTCCCACGATTACATGCGGATAACAAGATGTCTTTGGGTCTTGCTCATGGTCAACTGCAGCATGACCCAGATAGCAAGAAAATCCTTTGATTCTTTTGGCTCGTACTCAAGGAATCGGGAGCATCGCCTTTGCCACAGGATGGAGGGCCAGGTCAAACGCTTTGCTGGACTGCAGGTATTCTCGGTTCCCGGCATTCCCACGGTCCCCCAGGCCAGTCACACTACCAAGAAGGAGATGAGATTCCTCTGGCACCATTTGTTCTTGAGCTTCTCATGCTAGCTCCTAGACAGCACCCCATTATTTTCTCCCAGATGTTCTGCTTATTAATCTGATCCAAGATCTTTCCAGGAATTGGCGTCAAGCTGATTGGTCTGTACTTTCCCAGATCTTCCTCCCCCCTTTATAGGGAAAACAGCTGCTCACCCCCAGTATTCAGGCACTCCACCCATTCTCCATGAGTTCTCAGAACTCCAAGATCTCACCTGCTGGCAACTTCAGTCTTCTGGGCTGCAGTTCAGAGGGTCCTGAGGACTGAAATTCACATTCACTAGGTATCCCCTTACCATCCCTGAACCTATCCTGAGTTGTGATGCCTCTAGGTCGGCCCACCTTCCCATCATGGGAGAAGACAGATGCAAAATAAGGACCTCCGTGCAGCAGAGCTCCCAGACCTTCCACCTCTGTCAGACGTAACGCCAAAGCTCTTTTTGTTGCCTTTGGCATTCCTCTGATCACTACTGCTGCTCTGAGCTCTCCCAGGAGGGCTTTTTTTTCCAGATGGCTGTAGGAGAAATTAATTACACAAAACAAGGCTGGAGACAAAATTGTTCTGGGTTTATTAAAGCAATGCTGTAGTGAGAGCCCAATGCATCTGCCCAAGATTTTAGGCTTCCAAACACTTCTTATAACACTAAGGAACAACAAGATAGCAACAGAAAAGCAGACTTATCAATCAATCATCATAAACCAAGCAAGGGGACACAACTCCACAACAGTCTGTCACCAATAAAAGACAAGACTTCTTAGGGCCCAATCCTATCCAATTTTCCAGCACCAACACAGCCACAATGCAGCCCTGAGGGACAGGGACATTTGTTCCCTTGCGCTGTGGGAGCCTCTGTGATAGCTCCCCCCCCCCATCTCAGGATGATATATCCTGTTTGCAGAGGCAGATCTAAGTTTTGCAAGAAGCCTCGCCTTGCAGTGGAAATCTCTCCTGCACCGTTTTAGCCAATCCTCACAGGGAAAAGCAACATCTTGGCGTTGCTTACTGGCTACAGCAGCAAGGGAGAGGAGGGATGTACGTGACAGGGTAAGGCTTCTTGCAAAACTTAGAGCTTTGCCCTCCCTGTGGATCCACGTCTGCCTGTTTGCATGGATGCATTGTCCTGGAAAGTTGGAGCGGATCAGGCCCTTACAGGGCTAAAATCCCCAGGAGGAAACATTTGGCACCTACGTTTCACTGATAAGCTCACCCTACACATTCCAAAGGGTGTTTCTGATACGTGTTCTGATACGTGTTAAGATACGTGTTTCTGGCTCTCAAAGCAATCTCTTGGGTCACTGTTGCATGCCAGCCTCCCATTCTGAGAATTGGGGGGGGGCAGTGATGTCATTCAGGGGGAACGGACCAGAATGGGCGTTCCGGATCCTAACGGGCTCCGTGGCTGCTTCCGGGTTTTTTTTCTTCTTCCCAACATTTGGATTTGAACTCAAAAGTGAGTTCCTGTTCCTAAATCATTTGAATGACACCACGGGGGGGGGGGGGAGTTAAGAAAGTCTCCCAAGATGGCAAATTAAGTGTGAAGAAATGCCTCCTTTTGTCCGTCCTAAATCTTCCCCCCCCCCAATCAGTTTCACTGAATGATGGAGCCTGGATCTCGTTGCTTTGAAAAAATGTTTTTGCTCCATCCTCCCCAAAATCGCAGCTATTTTCATCTGATGAAAACAGAAGCAGGAAATTGCTTCCTTTGGTATAAAACGTAAGACAGGCATTAGCCCAGGCAACTACTGCACAGTACAGTAATCTATTTTCAGTAAGAGGTGCAAAGCTATCAACTTAACAGGGTATTGATTCTTCATGGCAGTAGTTTTTAACCCTTTCCAGATCCAGAGAGCCACCCTCCCTGTTGACTTGCTTTCTGAGGAGGAAACAATTACCCCTGAAATTACTGACGTGAGCAAAAGAGCCAGAAAATCAACCAACACACTACCAATCATTTCCCCTGTGTCTGCCTGCCCCTCTTCTTTCACACATTTGCAAATCTGGGAAATCAGAAGTCACCCAGAGTGGCCTCTGCTTCCCCGCCAGTCCCAGCCATCTCTTCAGAGGAGGATTGGCCAGCCAGCTGGAACAGCAGCAGCCCTGCTGAGCTCAGGGAGAGCCACTCTGAGCATTTGCTCCTTGTGAGGGTTTGTACTTGTGCTGTTACCAGAGATGGCACCAGACGGGAGGTGCAGGTGAGACAGCTGCCGCAGGCAAGGCTGGCTCGGGGTGGTGGTGGTGGTGAGCGTGGCCAAATCCCTTCTGTAGCCCCAGAACTAACAATGAGCTCACAGCTCCAACATTGCCACTGTTGGCCCTTTCGTCGTCTCCCTCACCACTTCCAGCCCATGCAGGCTGTACCAGTGGCAGGTTCCGAGGGGTCCAAGAGGGTGGTTTGTTTCAGGGGTGCTCAGGGGCGTTCACCCACAGTCTGCCATCTCTTCCTCCCTCCAGCCTGCAGCCAATTCAAACCACACGGATCTGCTTCCTACTTGCTTCAGTGAGAAGCAGCTCTTTCCTTACCGTGGTCCTTGTGCTGTGGTCGACCTGTACTTAAGAACATAAGAACATAAGAAGAGCCCCGCTGGATCAGGCCAAAGGCCCATCTAGTCCAGCTTCCTGTATCTCACAGCGGCCCACCAGGTGCCCCAGGGAGGCACGAGACAACAAGACGCTTGCATCTTGTTGCCATTCCCTTGCACCCGGTACTCTGAAGTAGCCTACTACTAATGTAAGGAGGTTGCACAATCCATCATGGCCTATAGTCCACGATGGACTTTTCTTCCAGAAATCCGTCCAATCCCCTTTTAAAGGCATCTAGACCAGATGTCATCACCACCTCCTGTGGCAAATAGTTCCACAGACTAACCACCCGCTGGGTAAAAAAGAACATCCCTCTATCGACTCTATCCCTTCTGTGCATTATTTTGTATGTCTCAATCATGTCCCCCCTCAGGCGCCTTTTTTCTAGGCTGAAGAGCCCCAAACGCTGCAGTCTTTCTTCATAAGGGAGGTGCCCCAGCCCCGTAATCATTTTTGTCGCTCTCTTCTGCACCTTTTCCAGCTCCACTATGTCCTTCCACTATGTACTTCCTGGTGTACTGCAGCGTGCAAGGAGCATGGCAAGAGTTTTGGGGTGCAGAGGTGGCAAACAGAGACAGCATCAGGCATTGCTCCAAGTTGCACTGTGCCTGCCTTCACTCCCCTCTCACATGATGGTTCTTGGTGCTCTAATCTGACTCAAGGGGCCCAATCGACCAGGACATTATCCTGTGCCTGACGCACTGCAGTGCTGAGTAAGAACATCACAGTGGTCTGGCTTGTGTGGGAGAAGTCCTCTCGCAATTGTGCCCTCTTATCTGGTAGCTTGTGGGGTATGTGCGTGTGTGCACACTTCTGTTGTGTTGCTGTTATAGCGCAGCCCAGTGGGCCTCCAGGGCACCTTACAAAATGCCAGCAATAACCAAGCCATGAAAAAGAAGTTTACAACTTTCGCACAATTGCAATAAAAGACAAACACCATTAAGAGCACAACCCTATGCATGTCTACTCAGAAGTATGTCCTATTGTGTCCAATAGGGCTTACTCCCAGGAACGTGTGTATAGGATTGCAGCCTAAATCATGAATTAAATGTAAAGGTTTCCCCATGACCGAATGGTCTAGTCGTGACCGACTGTAGGGGGCGGTGCTCATCTCCGTTACAAAGCCTGTAGAGCCGGCGTTTTTGTCCGAGGACAAGCTTCCGTGATCATGTGGCCGGCATGACTATACACCGTAGCGCATGGAACGCCGTTCCCTTCCCACCAAAGTGGTCCCTATTTATCTACTTGCATTTTTTAGGTGCTTTCGAACTGCTAGGTTGGCAGGAGCTGGGACAAGCAACAGGAGCTCACTCCGTCACGCAGTCTTGAACTCCCAACCTTGCAATCGGAAAGCCCAGCAACAGCGGATTAACTCGCTGCGCCACCACGTCCCTCAAAAATCATGAATTAGGGCCCACTAAAATGGCCAACAAATCACATGGCAGCCAATGAAATCCTTGCAGCTTAGTTTTAAAAAGCCACCGGCTTTCCACTACCAATGCCTGGCAGAATGGAAAAGTCTTACGGCCCCATCTTCTCCCCTGCCAGCCCACAGCATGCAGCAGCACCGACAGAGCATGTGCCACATGCTCAGCAGCCCAAGATGGGTAAATGCACCTCTTTTTGACTTACCTCTGCATAGTCCACCTGGCCTCCAATGGGTGTCTTTACCTGCTCCAGCAGGGCCACATCAGTCAATCGCATTCAGTCAATGGAGCTGCTGGTGCATGCATGTGTGGGGCCCCAGGAAGCGTGTGCCGGCGGCTCCAACGCATGCAACATTGGCACAGCTGATGCGGATGGACTGTGAGCACCGGGCTGGACAGTTCTGGGAATGTGCAGACAGAGGGAGGGTCTGGGGAGTGCCTGTAAGAGGGGGTCCCAAAGAGGTGGGGAGCACTCCTGAGAAGGCCTGCCTCGTGGTCCCCTTCAGTGAAGATGTGGGCACAGAGCAGCAGAAGGCAGCTTTGCAGCTCAGGACACTTCACCCAAAGTCTTTGGACCGCACCTTCCAACAGTTCCAGGTGGATATGCAGAAGATCGGAGGCAAGTTGGAATTCTGTGGGGCAGGTCCCGAGGTGCACAGAGTCAGAGAAGCCACAGGGTCGCAGACTGTAGATCCCCCACCAAGGCGATCGTTGCAGATTCAGGTTCACTCCAGGCAGGTAGGCAGGCTGACCGTTTTGCCCAAGAGTCCTTGTATTGAAACTGCTCGTCCCAGCGAGGGATGGGAGCTGTTCAGGGTGCTGAAGTTCCACCTGGGTCCCATCTACAAAGGTAACTTGCAAGTAACATGGGGGCTTTTCTTCTTATTCAAGTCTAGACAGTTATTCAAGGCTAGACAGGGAATTTCAGGACTTGAGATTTGAAGGAGAATCAGGTTTCTGTTTGGGTCAGGATGTAATTGCAGAGCTTGAACATATTCTGCCAAAGGTTTGCCTTGTCTACTGTTTCTAACAGTGACCAATCAGATGTGTTTAGGAAGCTCAAAAGTAGGGCATGGATTATTATTATTATTATTATTATTATTATTTAATATTTATTTATTTAATATTATTATTAATATATTATCGTATATTATATTATATATATTATATATTGTATTAATATTATATATATAAATATATATAATATTATTTAATATTTGTTATTTAATTATTTATATAATAATAATAATAATAATAATAATAATAATAATAAGTAGTAGTAGTAGTAGTAGTAGTAGTAGTAGTAGTAAGGCATTTTATCCATTGCATTAAGCCAGCAAAGTTTGGCCAGCACAAGGAACACCGTAAAGTATGTTTGTTGGGGTGTTTTGCTTTTTACTGAAATTTAGTAGTGGGGGTTATGATTGCAGTGGCAATGGGGAGGGGGGCGCTTAACACTTCTCCCACAAACTGCATTTCTGATTGTCATTGCTATGCTTCCCCCACCCCACCCCAGATAAAAGGGACTCTGTGCTGGCCTCTCTGACTCTCCGAGAGTGGTCCAAATATACTCTGTGGTGTCCCTTGTGCTGGCCAAACTTTGCTGGCCTAACTCCAGGTTGGGATTGTGCCCTAAGACTTTGGTCCTTCCTTCCAGGCACCTGTCTTCAAGTTCAGTATCTCTCGGTAGTCTCAGGCACTGCTGGTTCCTCCAAGGTGACCCCAAATCAGCTTTCTGGCCAGGTGCCGTTGCATTTCACAGCCACTGGAAATATCCCCAGCAATTCCGAGGAGATACAGGGTGGCTTTTCAGGAGCTTAGAGGCAAATTGCATGGATGTGTGCCAAAGATCTCTGAATTTTTATAATAGTAAATTTCTGCAGTCGCAGAGACCACAAAGAGGTTTGGTAATGCAGCGTGTGTCTGTTTTTTAAAAGGACATATTATTGCCCTATCATTAGAAATAGGATCAAAGCGGCTTCTGCTGTAAAAACAATTTATACAACAACAAATAATCAAACAGCAGAGGTCAAGCATCTGAAGGTGAGGAGGGCAGAGCTTGTCGGATCTCCCTGGGGGGGGGCCCCGGGTATATCCCATAAGTGTGGCATGGATCAAGTGTCTGCTAAAGATGGTCTAGAAAGCAGACCCCTGAAGGTAATCTCAGGCATCCTGGGCAGATTTGTATGGGCTTACAATAATCTGGCCCCTGGGCTTCAATAGCTTCAATCCTGTGCAAACGTGCATGGCAGTACGTCCCGCTGAACAGAGCAATCTAGTGTAGGATGAAAGATAAGGGCTAATTCAAATGTTCAGGCACACCTGTGGCTCAGTCCATTGCAGGTGGGGGAAATCATTCATTTGAAGAGGCTCTTGCATCAAAATATCTCTGTAGAGCAGTGGTTCTCAAACGTTTTAGCACTGGGACCAGTGATGTCATGCAGGGGGTATGCGGGGGTACGCGAGTACCGGTTTCTAGGATTATGGCTGGCCCCGCCCATTCGTTGACTCCGCCCCCTGCAACGTTTGAATTTCCTGCACGTTTGAGTTGCCTGCACGTTCTCAGAGCCAGGCAGGCAGCGAGCGGAGCCTTGCCTTGCCTTGCCACTGAAAAATGAGCTGCTGTGGGGTTTTGGAACTGTTGGGTCACTTTAACATGATGCCAGGCCTCCTTAATGTGTTCTGGGGGTGCTGTGGAATACTGTTGCAACTGTTGGGTCAGTTTAAAATGGTCTGAGGCCTCAAAAAAGGCTTTTTTCATGTCCCTTCCTGCCACGACATCACTTCCGGCTTATGATGTCACTTCCAGTGGGCGGGTCCCGACACGTGCCAATCAAAAGTGAGTACCTGTTATTAAATCATTTAGATGACACCACTGACTGGGACCCACTTTTTAGAATGACAGTTTGTCCAGGACCCACCGGAAGTGATGTCATGGCTGGAAGTGCCTTCATTGTGATGCCAGAGCCTGCTGCTTTCCTGAGAATGCAGCAATAAGTTGGGTTATTTCTTAGGCATTTTCCAATAGCAAAGTGAATCAGAAAGGGAAAAAAAAGCCTATTAACAACCTTGACACAAGCCAAACAGCCACACAGCCCTCCCCCTTTCCAGCATCCCATCTTCCCATATTTTCAATAGGACTGCTTTAGGTGCTTTGTGACCCACCTGAAATTGGCTCGTGACTCACTGGTGAGTCCCCACCCACAGTTTGGGAACCAGTGCTGTAGAGGATATCATACCGTTAATAATTGCATACTCTTCTTTATTATTTTACGGCAGCAGTCTCCAAACTTCAGCCTGTGGGCCGGATCAGGACACTGCTGTTTCCCTCTGCCCAGTAACCCAGGCTTACCGTTCTGCTGGGGAGTGTTGGGAAAGCCACAACTGCAGCCCTACAGTGTTGCCGTGGCCAGCCACTTCCTGGTTCTATCGCTCCAATAGGCTGTGCATGTGGCATTCTGGGCAGGTGTAGCTGGTTGCAGTGACATTTGAGGGCTGTAGTCGCAGCTTTCCCAACATCCCCCAGTAAAATGAAAAGTGCCAGTCGCGCAACAGAGCCTTTTTGGCACTGCAGCATCTCCCGTTTGGAGCCTGCTGTTTTCAACCATCTTCTCTCCGTCCAGGGGAAGGCTCAAGTTTGCTTTCAAACATAGCAACACAATAGCAAAGAGCAAGTGAGGTCCACAAACAAAAATAGCAACCGTGTAACAGGAAGGGAGTAAGAACCAGCAAAAAACAAACAAACAAACAAACAAACCCTACAGCAAAACAGAAAGCCCATCAAATGAAGGCTAAGCGGAATAAAAATGTCTTAATCCCGCTGCCAAAGTGGGTGCCACAACCAATAAGGCCCTGGTCACAAGTCACTGCCAGTGGGCTTTCCGAAGGGGAGAGCACCTGCAACAGCATCTCTCTGGCTTCTCATGGGATGGGTAGATTCATACTCAAGGCAATGGGCTTCCAATTCATACAGTTGCATGGCAGGCTGTACCCGCTACATGTTTGCTGTAATTGTAGCTGCAGTGGACTGCAAACGATGCCCAGCTTGGAAGTCCTCTCTTAAACATACACCAACCTCCCCCTCCCCTTGCTTAGTCAAGCTGATCCACACACACAAAGTTGGGGCCCTGGTTTTCTGGCCCTAAGCTTTGGCGTTTGCAGCAATATCTTGAGCTATGGAAATGTAACCTTTGAAACTTTTCCTGGCATGGGCATAAAGACATGCAAAAAGTTTGTGTGAGACACAGGAGCCGGGCCTGGGGAAAACAGTGGCAACCCTGTATTTCTAAGACTAGCTCAGGGGATTGAAGGTGTTGCACCTGAGGTCTCAGTGATATGGAACCTGGAGCACTGGCTAATGTCGCTCTTAAACATCATTAACTTGTGACTGTATTCTTTGGCTAGATGGACCACTGTTGTTTCATATGTAGTAGAGAGAAAGTGCATAGAAACCAGTCTCAACATGCTGTATAGTACTTTGGGATATATCCTTTCTCTTTGCAAGTTTCTGCAGATCTCAGCTGCTTTGCAGAATAGGTTTGCTGAACCTGAGCTGTTAGGCTGGCGTTACCTGTCTGATTTCTTGCAAACAGTTCCACCCAGGTGTAGCAGACAATGAATTTCTAATTGCAACCTTAATTGCCAGCACCAGGAGACTCTTCAATTATAATTTTCTCTAGATAGTACTCATTATCTCTGCTTGTTTGCAGAAACGAAAGGAACCAGCAAGGGAGCCTCGGGAAGTGCGGCAACGAGGGATGCAGACTGTGGTTGCTATTTTGGTTTCTGAAGACGAGGAGCGCAAGACGCAGGCATGACCAACTGCGCACCCAGAGCCAACTGCAGCTGCTGGACTTGGCAGCCCAGTGAGCAAAAGAGGCTGATGGGCCCAGGGAGAGATGATAAATGCTCACTGTCCGGACAGTGAGCGATCGTTTCCCAGACCCACTTTGTTCCAGCTTCTTAACAGCAAGATAGCTCCGCCACGCAGCTCCGCTCCAGTTTTTCATTTGGCAACACAGCTGCATGTGGCTGAGCTGTGACCAGGTCCCGTCAGTTCTGCTGGGAAATGGAATCACATAAAACCATTTGCGGCACCCTCGGAGCTGGGGCTTTATTGGCAGCTGGAGCCTGGATTTGATTAACCAGCTTGCAGGCACCTTGGCCCGGAAGCCATTCGCACCGTCGCTGCTGAAGTGTGCATGCTCATGCTCCTAGCCACCTGGGACCACAGACTGACCAGCTCTCCCAGAAGGCGCAACCCTGAACTCTCTCTGGCCTGCGCCGGCAAGGTGCATCTGACACAGGCCCTCCAGACCGTGTGTGGGCCTGGAGACCACCAGGATGCCAAAGGGGCAGGCAGCATGAACTCTGGTGCCAAACCTGTGGGGTACATACCATTGCAATAGTCCTGATGAAGACAATCACAGAATTAAAAAATCTGAGTCTGCATCATCACGATCAAATCATAAATAAATAAGGACCATTGCCAATGGTCAATATGATGTCCTTTCTTAGAAAAAATCAGTACGATATTTTTAGAAAAGCTACAAAAATGCTAAATAATGAAGTCTGTTCTAAGCTGCACGAATGCACTCAAAAATCAGCCTCCAATATCAGCCCAGGTATGGCACGTTTGCCTGGCAAAGGCAAGGGCATAGAAGGGCAAAGAAACTCATACAGAAAGTGTTTTGACAATACATTTCCTTTTGCCTGCCCCATCTATTGGAGCGTTCCGTTTTTCCTTTCTGCTGCTTGGGGGGTCCTCTCCTTCCCCCTTTCCTTCTTATGTAACTGCAGAAAATGCAACCTAAATGACTATAAGGCTGGAATTTCATCTTCCCTAAGTGGAAAGCTGCCTTTTTCTTTTTCTAAACTAGCTCTTGCCCCTCATCTCCAACTTTTCAGTGCTCCAAATTCCCATGGCACATGGGTCCTGTGGACCTTTTGTGGCACCCTAAATGAGCCATTTAAGAAAGGCAGAGCCCCGAAGAATAGATGCTTTTGAATTATGGTGTTGGAGAAGACTCTTGAGAGTCCCCTGGACTGCAAGGAGATCCAATTGGTCAATCGTCCAGGAAGTAAAGCCTGATTGCTCCCTGGAAGGACAAATCCTGAAGGTGAAGCTCCAATACTTTGGCCACCTGATGAGAAGAGAGGACTCTTGAGAAAAGACTCTCATGCTGGGAAAGATTGAAGGCAAAAGGAGAAGGGGGCGGCAGAGGATGAGATGGTTAGAGAGTGTCACCAAAGCAATGAACATGAAATTGGATGAACTCAGGAAGCTAGTGGAGAACAGGGAGGCCTGGCGGGCTGTGGTCCAGGGGGTTGCGAAGAGTCGGACACGACTTAGTGACTGAACAACAACAACAAATGAGCCATGGCAAACCAGTTGAACATTGCTGTTGTAGACAGGGAAGGTGCAGAAAAACGCAACCAGAAAAATGAAGGGAAGGAGCACCTTCCCTATATGTGAAGGGCGGCTATTGCATTTGGGTCTTTTCAGATTTAGAGAAAGGATGGGAAACACAATAGAAGGCCTGGAAATCTGAAAGGCTGCCTCTCCCCATATTATTTATTACAGTATTTACATATACTATATATAAGACTCACAGCACCATCCTATGCCTGTCTATTCTGAAGTAGGCTCCATTGTATTAAGTCGGGTGTCCTCCCAGGAAAGTGCACATAGGATTGCAGCCTCTTTCTCAATCGACTGAAGGGGGTTTGCATAGATAGGCTGAGCATAAACCCATTTTTTCAGTGTGATTTTTACAAGTGAGACATAGAACCTCCACTTCTCCAGGTGTTTCCCTTCCTAGTGCAATCGTCAGCCCGGCTGCCGGCTCTTGCAACTTTCCAAGCTCTTGCAGGCAGCTGCAACCAAGCTTCAGGCGGGCTTCTCAAGGATGCTACCCTCCCTTTTTTTTTGCCAACCATCTCCTCTGCAGAGACACGACAGCAGCCTCTCAGTCTCCCATCCAAGCAACCGTCCTGCTTAGCCTTTTCAGGAAAGGCAACGCCTCAAACCTTCGGACCACTCCTCCAGTCCCCTATGAAGCTGTCTTCTGCAGTGGCACACCTGTGGGGTCAAGGGGGCAAATGCCCCAGGCACCACCCTGCAGGGGATGGCACAAAGACCCTCTCCCTGGCAGCCACTGCCACTACTGGCTGCCCTCCTCTCCGCTTATGGGGGGAGGCAGAAGCCACTTTCAGGAAGCAATTATGGTGACGCAATAATATCCCTGCAATTAGTTCTGGGATGTGGGGTGGTGGCGGCCAACTGTTGGCTTGCCCCAAGGCGGGTGAGCCCTCAGGACCACCACTGGCCTTCTGAGCGCATCTAGGACAGCCCAGTTGCAGGCGCTCTCACCTTCAGATGATCACAGCACAATTCTATGCATCTCGACTCAGAAGCAAGCCTCACTGTGGTCAATGGGGCTTCCTCCCAGGAAAGTGTATAGAACTGCAGCCTTCGTGATCTGGGTTTGGCGAATGTACTGCTGATTTTTAATTCTTAATTTTATTTTGATGCTTCCTATGTTGTTTTTAATTACAGGAGTGCCCCAATGTCCACTGATTCAATATTCACTGCTTCAGTTATCCATGGATACCATCGATACTGGGGTATCTTCAGTGGCATTTCTACAGGGAGGGCAAAGCTCTAAGTCTTGCAAGATGCCTTACCTTGCAGTGGAAATCACTCCTTTCCTGCACCGTTTTAGCCAATCCTCACAGGGAACAGCAACATCTTGGCGTTGCTTACTGGCTACAGCAGCAAGGGAGAGGCGGGATTTGCATGACAGGGTAAGGCTTCTTGCAAAACTTAGAGCTCTGCCCTCCCTGCAGAAACGCCTCTGGGCATCTTAAAAAGAGAGGGGAGCATGAAATAAATCTCTTCTTTTTACCTTGTTTCAGCAAAACCACTGATGTTCCCATCTTTAAAAAGGCATCCGCAGTATGCACGGTTTCAGGTATCTTCTCTCTCTCTCTCTCTCTCTCTCTCTCTCTCTCTCTCTCTCTCTCT
>JAJKFI010000017.1:1627894-1678106 GCA_029204185.1 Lerista edwardsae | reverse complement strand
TCTCTCTCTCTCTCTCTCTCTCTCTCTCTCTCTCTCTCTCTCTCTCTGTGTGTGTGTGTGTGTGTGTGTGTGTGTGTGTGTGGTCCAGGATATGAGGGCATGCCTGTATTGTGTTGTAGCCCACTATGAGCCTCCTGTGAACTTAAACCATCTTAAGAACATAAGAAGAGCCCTGCTGGATCAGGCCAAAGGCCCATCTAGTCCAGCTTCCTGTATCTCACAGCGGCCCACCAGGTGCTCCAGGGAGGCATGAAACAACAAGATGCTTGCATCCTGTTGCCGCTCCCTTACACCTGGTACCAGTAGCCCCCACCTTTGTAAGGAGGTTGCACAATCCATCATTGCCTATAGCCCACGATGGACCTTTCCTCCAGAAATCTGTCCAATCCCCTCTTAAAGGCATCAAGACCAGATGCCATCACCACCTCCTGTGGCAAGGAGTTCCACAGATTAACTACCCGCTGGGTAAAAAAGTACTTCCTTTTATCTGTTTTAACTCTCCCAACCCTCAGCTTTAGTGGATGCCCCCTGGTTCTGGTGTTTTGAGAGAGGGAAAAGAACATCCCTGTATCGACTTTATCCCTTCCATGCATAATTTTGTATGTCTCAATCATGTCCCCCCTCAGGCGCCTTTTTTCTAGACTGAAGAGCCCCAAACGCTGCAGTCTTTCTTCATAAGGGAGGTGCCCCAGCCCCGTAATCATTTTTGTCGCTCTCTTCTGCACCTTTTCCAACTCCACTATGTCCTTTTTGAGATGCGGCGACCAGAACTGGACACAATATTCCAGGTGCGGCCTTACCATCGATTTGTACAATGGCATGATAATATTGGCTGTTTTATTCTCAACCCCTTTTTTAATGACCCCAAGCATGGAATTGGCCTTCTTAATTGCTGCCGCACACTGGGTCGATACCTTCATTGAATTGTCCACCAGCACCCCAAGATCTCTCTCTTGAGCTGTCACAGACAGCTCAGAACCCATTAGCCTATAGGTAAAGTTTTGGTTTTTTGCCCCAACGTGCATCACTTTACATTTGTCTATGTCTAAATTTAAATTTATTGTTATGTTTTTAATTTTGTTTGAATATGTTGTTTTAATGTTCTTTTATAGTGTTTTTTAATGTTAAATTTTATAGTTTTATGTAATGCCGCCTTGAGTGCCTTCGGGCATAAAGGCGGGGTAAAAATCTTTTAAATAAATAAATAAATAAATAAATAAATAAATAAATAAATGTTGAAACGCATCTGCCATTTGGCTGCCCATTCCCCCAGCTTGGAGAGATCCTTCTGGAGCTCTTCACAATCGTTTCTGGTTTTTACCACCCGGAAAAGTTTTGTGTCATCTGCAAACTTGGCCACCTCGCTGCTTATCCCTGTCTCCAGGTCATTTATGAATAAGTTGAAAAGCACGGGCCCCAAGACAGATCCCTGGGGCACTCCGCTTTTCACCTCTCTCCATTGTGAAAATTGCCCATTGACCCCCACTCTCTGTTTCCTGGCCCTCAACCAATTCTGGATCCATAAGAGGACCTGCCCTCTTATTCCCTGACTGTGAAGTTTCTTCAGCAGTCTTTGGTGGGGGACCGTGTCAAATGCCTTCTGAAAATCCAGGTATATGATATCCACAGGTTCACCCACATCCACGTGCCTGTTGACCTTTTCAAAGAATTCCAAAAGGTTTGTGAGGCAAGACTTACCCTTACAGAAGCCATGCTGACTTTCCTTTAGCAGTACTTGTTCCTCTACGTGTTTTAGGATTTTATCTTTGATGAGGCTTTCCACCATCTTACCCGGCTTTCCACCATCTTATGTAAATAGTTAACTTATCAGAGAGACCGAGCATATCCCTAAAGTGTGAATTGTCATGGCAGAGGTTATTGTCTGGGGGGGGGGGCTGCCCTCATCATTTGAATGTCAGGCTAGCAGAACTGAATTTTCAGTTTTTCTTTCTGGAGGAGAAAGAGGGAGGGTGTGACCCTTACAGGAAATCATCTTCTCTCCAAAACAGTATGTGTGTGTGTCTTACTTTTGTGTGTGTGTCTTACTTGGAGGGAGAACTGATTTTCTCCTCCACTGAATGTCAATATATCTGGAGTAGAGCATCTTGTTTCCATGTTTTGCACAGGAATGCCTTGAATGAGATGCACCGATTATTTCATTCTGCAGGACGTTTGGTAACTGGGACATCAGTGCTTGGCTGTGACACATTCTGTGCAAAAGGAAGTGTCATTTCCCAATAAGGAGAGATGCTGGATCAGCCTGTCATCTATGGAAGATGCACAAGCGCACCCAGCAGCTCTCGCCCCCAGGAGTACAGGCCCATCGGGAACCAGCAACACCTTTTGTGCCTTCCTTAGGACCAGAACAAACACAATACCGGACCTCCCAGCCTAATGCTAAGGGACAGTCCCAAAGAACTGTGGTCAGATCAGTGATGTCATGCAGGGGGTACGTGGGGGTACGCGAGTACCGGTTCCTAGGATTATGGCTGGCCCCGCCCATTCGCCTGCCCACTCGTTGACTCCGCCCCCTGCAACGTTTGAGTTGCCTGCACGTTCTCAGAGCCAGGCAGGCAGGCAGGCAGCGAGCGGAGCCTTGCCTTGCCTTGCCACTGAAAAATGAGCTGCTCTGGGGTTTAAAGTGACAGTTGGGTCACTTTAACATGATGCCAGGCCTCCTTCACATGTTCTGGGGGTGCTGTGGAATACTGTTGCAACTGTTGGGTCAGTTTAAAATCGTCTGAGGCCTCAAAAAGGGCTTTTTTCATGTCACTTCCTGCCACGACATCACTTCCGGCTTATGACGTCACTTCCGGTGGGCGGGTCCCGACACGTGCCAATCAAAAGTGAGTACCTGTTCTTAAATCATTTAGATGACACTACTGGGTCAGATGCTGTTGAGATGTCCAGCAGACTCAGCAGGGACCTGCTCACCTGTCTTGTGGCCAGTGCAAGTCACCGCCCAAGGCCATTTGGCACCGCCCGAGCCCAGATTGAGTCAGACTGAGGGCGCAATCCTAACCAGCATTCCAGCACCGGGGAAGGGCAATGCAGCTCTGCTGGAAGGAAGGAAACATTCCCTTACCTTGGGGCGGCCTCCGTCACTACTACTCCACTGCCAGACGCAGCACATGCCCCATTGGCACAGCGGTCTTTAGAAGCATGGGGCCCAATAGAGGGTATTCCTGTGGGTCCCCCCCCCCCCCTGCAGGCCCCCCCCTCACCAAGAAGAGCTCTTGCGGTGCTGCACGCAAAGCACGGCACCCGGAAATAGTGACAAGATGACGTCACTGCCAACTGCTTCCAGGAAGCCCATTTCTGGCCATTTGGAGGGCAGGGCAGGTAGGAGGGCCCCAAGATCAAGCTGCTCTGCTCACCCCACTGACCTACAGCCCATAGAGATCCTGGCTGCAGCTCAGTGCTGGTGCGAGGCCCCCCCAACGTGTGGGGCCCAATGCGATGACATTGGTCACATTGGCTTAAGACCGACCCGGCACCCAAGACCTTCTGGAGCAGAGCCAGCCCTCCCCGTGCAATTGCCTCGCCCCAAAGGGGCGACTGGAAGGGGGCCAGGCTGCCAAGGGTGGAGGCTCCAGCAAGGAATGGCACAGGAATGCCTTGTGGCCCCCTCCTCCCAAGCAGATGGGCGTTTGCTTCCCCCAAGAGCTGCCCTGCCCTGGAATCTTTCACAGGCCAGGCAGGCAGAGAGTGGCAGCACTCCCAAGGACAGGATCCATATCTCCAGCGCTCACACGTGAGGAGGGATCCCAGAGTTGGTGCTTGGAGTGCCTCTCCAGCCCTGCCAAGAACCTGGGGACAAACACCCTGGTCTGTAGACTGTGGAGCGGATACGCTGCAGGGGGGAGCAGCGGGGGGGAGCAGCCCCATCTTTCAGAATAGCCCCGCTCCGTGATGGCATCAGCTGCAGGCTTCCGTGGGTGCATACTGGGGGTCCAGGCCCTTCCAGGGGCACTACCAACCCACCCCACAGCTGCTGTGGGAATTGCAGGAGCCCAGAAGCTCACTTGGAACATTGAGAGCCATGCGGTGACTTTATTCCCTTAACACTGCGCAAGTCTTCTCTTGGGCTGCTGTTGAACGGGATTCCTCTGCCCCCCCCCAGCAGCATCTAGGGAGGAGGAAGGGCCTTGTCCACAGCCTCTTCCCACCCACCCCCAGCCTGTAGCAACCTTCTTATGCCCCAATAATTATCCAAGGTCTCAGCCTTGGGTTCAAATCAGCTGGGTGATAGTGCAGTGCCAGGCACTCTGCCTCAGCCTCACCTCTATACTCAGGGCTCTATAGGTGTTTGTGACCCCAAAGGACCCCCATCCTTGTTTGCACGATGACGCTGCAGGCGGGGTGGGAGAGAAGCTTGCCCGCACGACTGAGCTCTGTGGAGGAAGAGTGGGGGGAAACTGTCCCCCAAACAGAATCTCCCTAGTGAGCCCCTCCCTCTTCGCGGCCCCCAAGCAAGTTTGGGGCCCCAGTGGAAGCTTCTCTGCAGGCTCGTCCACGAAGCCCCAGAAAGTGTCCTGCACAGCCTTGCGCCGCTCCCACCGGGGCTTGTGGGGGGGGGGGGCCGCCGAGGGGGCTGTGCCTGGAGCTGCCCAGACCTTCCGTGCCCCACTCCAGCGGTCCTGAGGCTGCCCCCCCACACACAGTTGAGGCCACAGGGGGAGCCCCCAGCCTGTGGCTCTGCTCTGGAGGCAAAACGCAGCTGCTCCCTCCCAGTCCCGGGGGTTTGGCCTCTCATTGCGGAGCAGCTGCTGCAAGCGCTTGAGGTGTCCCCCGTCTGCGAGACGCCAGGCAGGCTGGGGGAGGGAGGGCGACACTTAGCTGCGGGGGGGGGGGGCTTCACCACTCCCGTGCCTGCCGGGTCTCCTTGGCAAGTCCCCTCAAGGTCATTTTTGGCTCCCGCTGGGCCTGGTGGGAGAAAAGCCGTCCCCAGCAGGAGGGTCAAGGATGGGGGCTCACAAGAGGGAACATCAGTGGGCAGGCAGGGGGCGGACTGAGCCCCCCCCATCCCTGCACACTCCCCTCAGCACTGGTGCCCCCTGCCTCACAAGTCCCGCATCCGCAGGGGCATTCCTATGGGGGGGCAAAACACTCACTGCTGCGGGAGCCTGAGAGCTCCTGTGTCACACGGCCCCTCCCCTGGCCTCCAGAGCCATTCGCAGCTTGGAGAGCAAAGCCTCCCCCACGGAGAGCTCCCCCACACCCCCCCCCATCAAGGCTGCCCCCTCCTCGCGGGCATCTGGCCTGGCTTCTAGCCAGGGAAGAGCAAAAGACGCAGTCTGCAGCAGGAGAGACTATTTGGAAATTATTGCCATAAGCTTTATAGAAAAAGTACAACGCAGTCAGAGGCGCCAGTTTCCATTTCTTGGCTCTAGGCAGAGACCAACAGCGGCCACCTGGACGGGAAGGGCTGTCGGCTGCAGGCACCAATCCGCCTTGCCCCCCCCTCCCCAGCCGGCAGTGCTTCCGCTCACGCCTGAAGCCCCCCTAACAGGCACCCTTCTAAAGCAAACCGGCGGAAGCGGAGGCGCACCTCGAAGGGGGAGCGCAGCCCTCCACTTTGCAAGCAGCTGCTCCCCCCTCCCCCTTCGGAGCCACTCCCAGTGGGCAAGCTCTGGAGAGGAGGGGAAGTGGCTGCTTGCAAAATGCGGTGCTGTGACCCCCCTCTAGGTATGCCTCTGGGTTGTAGGAGAGAAGCTGCAGGGAAACAGCCCTAGGCTAAGATCGTAGGATGTCACAGTCAGGAAATGGGTTGTCCCTGCATGCTTCAGGAACATGCGGGCAGCCTGCAAAGGGGGGGGGGGTTAGAGGCTTTGTAACTTTTGTACATTTGCATTGTCTTGTGCCTGAGAAGGAAAAAAAATGTGCCACAAACGTTGTCAAACAAATGCCCCCCTCTGGAAAGGGCATCCTCTCTTCCGGGTCCAGTTCTTCCTCTGCAGATCGTCTGCATGCACAGTTGAGCAGCTGGAGAGCTTTGGGGCCGCAACAGACCCGGCACAGGAGGTGCAGGGCCCCCACTGAGTCCAGGAGGAGGCTCGGTCGGGCCCACAGTGCTCCGCTGCTCGTGATGGCAACCCCCCCCCCCCCAGAGATGGCTTTGGTCCTCGGCTTCCGGCAGGTTCAGGGAGCAGCTGGAATCCCCAGTGTGTGCCAAGGAGCTCTGGGGTGGCTGGAAGGAGGAGTGGTCTGTGCAAAAGACCCGGCAGGAGTGGGGTTCCTTCCCTCCCCCAGGAGACCCGTTTGGGGAGGTGCACATTTTCCCAAACTGTGAGGCATGTGGCTTTGTTAGCAGAGCTCCCCACCCGCCATGGCTGTTATCCACACACAGGGAAAAGGGGTGGAAAGGGAAAGGTCAGCTTCTGCCTTCTCCCCCTCGCTGCTCTCTTCCCTCTGTTATTCCAGGGACGCAGGCAACTCTACTGCCATCCTAAAGCGACTTACTTGAGGGGTGGCAACACTGAAATGATAGGCCTACTCTAATAGCAAGCTGTCTGAAGACTGCAGCATGCTAGTTTTTCTTTCCCGTTTTGCAGAGTGGAACTGCAACTGACACATTACATGCTCTGCTTAGAGTAAATCCTGTTTATTTCAATGGTGCTACTCAAAAGTAAGTAGCTTGTACTGTAACTTGGACAGATCTTCTGGTACAATATTGTAACCGGGAAGGGGGGGGGAAATGGACGAACAGATTCATTTGGAATAAGCAGTTCTGGAAAGGAAGAGTTTTGATTTACATACTGTTGTCCCTGAAGCTGAGTGGTCTGTCAGGAATTGGATCCTGAAGATCTCCAGGAGCCTTGCTGAAGGAGAATCAGCCTGGTCTCTGCAAAGGGAAGTCCTATCTCATTAACCTGCAAGAGTGCTTTGAGAGTGCAAAAAGACAGGTGGACAGAGGCAACCAGCTGACACTATCAAAAGTTGCCTGAAAGTCCAACTGTGCAGTGGCGTTTCTACAGGGATGGCAAAGCTCTAAGTCTTGCAAGAAGCCTCACCTTGCAGTGGAAATCACTCCTCTCCTGCACCGTTTTAGCCAATCCTCACCGGGAACAGCAACATCTTGGCGTTGCTTACTGGCTACAGCAGCAAGGGAGAGGAGGGATTTACATGACAGGGTAAGGCTTCTTGCAACACTTAGAGCTTTGCCATCCCTGCAGAAACGCCTCTGCAACTGTGCAAAGTCTCTCCCCAAAGACTCTTGAGTAAAAGTAGCAATCAAGGAATAAGGAGGCAGCTCCTATTACGGGCTGTTAAAGAAGGGGGGGGGAGGAATAAATGAGCAGTTTTCACAAAGAAGTAACAAGTGGGTTCCTCATGGATCCGTACTGAGACTGATGCTTTTTAAGCTTGTTCATAAATGATCTGAAGTTAAGGGTAAATAGAAGGTAGTCAAGCTCTCAGATGACACCAAACTACTCAGGGTGCTAAAAACTAAAGCACAAAACCTTTTGTGAAGAGCCACATCCCATCCAACTTCCCAGCACTGGTTCAGCTGTGCCAATGGGAAACTCCTGCGATGGGGGAGCAGTTAAGAAGGGCTCCTCAAGGAAAGGGAGTGTTTATTCCCTTACCTCGGGGCTGCACTGTGGTTGCACCAGTGCAGGAAAGTTGGATAGGATTGGGCCCTCAGTAAGTAATGAATAGTGGGACAAAAAATCCCAACCACAAATATAGGGACTGTTGAAGTCTGATATTATCAGTGATGAATCAGGAAAGAGATTCTCTGGTTGATACAAAATGAAAATGTTTTGCCCATTTCATGGCAGCTGTGAAGAAGGAAAATTCCATCTGAGGGATCGTTAGGAAAAGGGATATAAGGAATGAGGCTCTTATATTATTTTGCCCTGTATAAAGATGTTGTGGCCACATTTGCAATACAGTGTCCCATTTGGGCCACCGCATCTCAAGGAGAACGTGGCGCTGGAACAGGTACTAAAATTATCAGAGGACTGGAGCACCTAGTAAAACTGCTGCATTTGGGGTGTTTTAGCTTGGAAAAAAGGCAATTAATGGAAGGCATCATTGAGACTTACAAAATGACGCAAGGGGTCATGAGGAAAGTGTTTTGCTCCCCCTGACAATATGAGGACCAGGCTGGGTCAACTAATGAATCTGATTGGTGGGAGATTTAGGACAGACAAAGGGAGGGACTTCTTCACACAGCACGTAATTAGTCTGTGGAACTGGCTGCCACAAGCTTGGGTGGCTTTAAATGAGGGCTGCATACATTCATGGAGGATCAGAGCTCTATCAATGGCTACTGGTCAGGACTGCTACTTCCAGGTTCAGCATTCTGAACACACCCAGGACAGTCTTCCAGGGATGGGGTGCATGGCAGAGCCTTGGGCAGCCTGGGGCAGCGACTGTTGGGGCCAAGGGCTTCTAAGTAGACTTGGCAACCATGGGTGTTCTTCACAGTCTGGGGCACTGGGAAAGACCGGGGGGGGGGGGGTGGGGGCATGGGAATGGGTGAAAAAGAGCACCTTCTCCATTTTTTATACCTCCCAGGGCGTGTTACAGCCTCTTTCACAAACCCTGGTCCTCAGAAGAGTATTCCTGGGGCTACACTGACTGCTTTTAAATGGCTATACTATGATTAGGGCTAATTCTACCTCTTTTTAAGTTTAAATGAAGACCTCCACCCCAGGCAACAGATACTAAACTACAAATTGCATTAAATTAATGAATTGTGTTAATTAATATTATGAATGGCATGAACTGCAATAAATTCATGTTGGAATGAAAATCTCCATTTCCGCATCCCGGAAAGGGGCCACCGCACAGGCCAACCCTGCTCAGGTTTATTTGGCAGCGAGGCTCCTCCTCACGTTCAAAGGGCTTCCTCCCTCCTCAGGTGCACCTGCATAGGATGGCAGCCTTGTCCCTATTTCAGGGCAGGGCAGAACTGGAGATGAGGGCATCCCTAAGAAAGAACCACCGATCACAAGCGTTGGGGTTGGCAAATGGGGTGGAAGAGGAGAACGCCAACAGTGCCATGTTATGTCCAGAGAGGAGATCATACAGTCATGCTGGGGGTGTTCTTAGATGCTGGGCTTGTGTGCATGGAGGAATCTGAAGGCAGGAATGTTAAGATCTGACCCCCTGGGGATGGGGAGGGGACTCCTGGGGATGGCAGAACCGGGTGTCCAGCTCTAACCCTGGAGGGAGGCAGGTGCTTGCCCCAAAGTGCCGGGCGATGGGTGCACCTTCACCCTTGAATTTTGAAGGCTGCCACTGCTTACCTTTGATGGAGGGGAGGGGTTCTTACAGGGTGCCCACAGCGTCCCCAATGGGCTGCCTTTTGGGTGCCTGGAAAACTGGTCAGGGTGCTGACTGATGCTGCCCCACGGCATGACCAGGTCTGGAAGGAGAGGAAGCCCCTGCCCTACCCCTGGGGTAGTGTCCTGAAGGGGTGGGATTTGGGGGTGCCCTGAAAGGCTTGCCAAAGCGGCATGATGCCAGGTGCTTCTGCCCCCCTCCACCTCCTGCCCCAGGTCCTGGCCTCGGCTTGCCGGCGGTCTCAGAGGTCTCCGGGGCAGGCCCGCCGTGGGTCACTGTCCTGCTCGTAGCGGTAGTGGTAGCCCTCCATCTGGTCCCGGCAGGCCTCCCGCAGGTTGTTCAGCCACCGCTTGATGCCCTTCCGGTTGAGGTAAAGCACCATGAGGAAGACCACCCCAATGAGCGCCAGGACGATGCCAAAGAAGACGTAGGAGGCCGTCTCCAGCTCCTGCTCCTCCGTGCTGTTGGGCGCCAGCAGCCTCCAGTCCGCGCCGTCGGGGCAGTCCAGCTGCGAGGGCCGGAGGCGCGACAACGCCGTGCCGCTCAGCTTCCCGGGGGAGGCGCAGCGGAGACTCATCGCGTCGGGCGCCCGCGCCGTCGTGTTGAGCAGCCACGCTAGCAGGGGGCGCAGCGAGGCGCAGTCGCAGCGCAGCGGGTTGGGGGCGAGCTGGAGCCGCAGCCGGCCGAGCGCCCCCAAGCCGTCGAGCTGCTCGGAGCGCAGCGCCTGCAGCGAGTTGTTGCGCACGTCCAGCTCCTCCAGGCCCGCGGGCAAAACGGCAGGGGGCGGGAGCTCGCGCAGGCGGTTGCCGGCCAGCTCCAGCCGCCCCAGGCTGAGGTTCAGCAGCGCGCCGTCCAGCAGCTCCGACAGCGGCGGCGCCCCCCGCGCCAGCAGCGCCTGGTTGAGTCTCAAGGTGCGCAGGAGCGCGCAGCCGGCGAAGGCGCCCGGCGCTACGGCGCGCAGGGGGTTGTGGCTCAGGTCCAGGGTGGCCAGCGCGGGCAAGCCGGCGAACGCGCCGTCCTCCAGCGCCTCGATGCGGTCGTGCGTGAGCACCAGCAGCGTGAGGTTGCCCAGCGGCCGCGCGGCCTCGCCCCGCGCCCAGCCTCCTGCGAAGGCGGCCCTGCGCAGCACCGTCAGGTTGCCGCCGGCGATGCTGAGGTTGTGCACGGCGCCGGGCAGCTCGGCGGGCGGCTCCTGCAGGCGGACGTAGCGGCACTGGATCGTGTCCGGCGTGGCGAAGCAGAAGCACGCGGGGCAGCTCCGGGCCGCCTGCAGCAGCGGCAGCAGCAGCATCCCGGCCAGCAGCTCCAGGCGGAGGCGCGGCGGGGCCCGTCCCTGGCCAGCCGGGCGCCGGGCCATGCTATCCCCGCTCGGGCATGCCCGCGGGCGCCGGGGAGGAAGGCACGGGTCCTCCTCCTCCCGCCGTCCCGCGCCGCTGCCGCTCCAGGCGCCGCTCGCCCGCCCGCCCGCTCAGACGCCTGCCGCAGCCTCGCCGAGACGCAGCCGGGGCGGCGAGCCGGAGGAGGGCCGGGCAGGGGCGCCCCGGCGCATGGCGGCGGCGGCGCCGGGCATCTGGGCTTCTCCCGGGCCGGGAGGGGGGGCGGGGAGGTCTCTCGCTCTCTCGCTTCTTCCTCTCGCCGTGCGCCGCTCGCTCGCTCGCTCGCCCTCTCCGTCCCTCCGGCTGGCAGGCTGGTGGCGCCGCGCCCGGATTAGCGAGCGAGGCAGGACGGGACTTGCCCCTCGGCCGGGCAGGTGGCTTCTGGCGGGAGCTCGCGAGGAGGGAGGGAGGGAGGGAGGCAGGCGGCGGGCGGGGGAGGGCAGGCGGCGGGCTGAGATTGGCTCGCGGAGTTTGGAGGACCGTCCTGCTGCCGAGCGAGCGGCCCGCCGAGCGGCGCGGGCGCGGGGGAGGGGAGCCGTCCAGGAGCGCGCCGGGCGGGCGGCGCTCCTCAAGCCCGGAGTGCCAGGGCCGGGCGGGATGGGGGCCGGAGGGCGCGTCCCGGCTCGTGCCAAGGGGCGGCCGGCCCGGGGTCTGCCGGAGGAGGAGCCGGCGGGCCAAGAGGACGCGGCGGCAAGGGGGACACGCGCGCGCGAGGAGGGAGGCGCTCGCCCGCCCCTTCCCCAGCCGGCTCTGCCGGGGCCGCCGTGTCCTGCCGCGCCGTCCAGCGCAGCCCCTTCCCCGAGGCTCCGTTCCAGCGCGCGGGGAATTGCGCGCCCGGCGAGTGGGTGGAGAGAAGGCGCGCGCGCCCCTGTTCCTGTCGGGTCCGTGGAGAGGGGCCGCAATGGCCGTCGCCCCCCAGACCCCGAGTCAGTGCTCTCCCCCCCACCCCACGCCACCGTGCTTCTCTGGATCAGGGCCCGTCCCCTCGCCCCGCGCGCTCGCAGTCGGGAAAGCCCTTGGGGGCGCGCAGAGCCGCTCCCAGCATCGAACGCCGCAGGGCCCCTGGCAAAGCTGACCCTTGTTTAGCGCAGCTGAACCCGGCGGCTGGAGGAGGGACATCTGCACGTGCTCAGAGGCACTCTGTCGTTGCAGGTGCTAGGACAGACATAGGAGGCTTGGCTGTGCGGTGAGGGACTTACGAAGCGCCTCGCAGATCGCCTGCCTCCCTTGAGTCAGGGCTCTGGCGGGTCAATCCTGGGTGCTGCCAGCTCTGGGGTGGGGGGAGAAGGGGGCTGTGCCGTCTGTTTTTCAAGCATCCCTCCAAAGTTGAGTTTCCTTCCGAAGCAAAAACGTGAAAGACCCCAAACTTCAGAAAGTCCTCCTGGAATACTTGTTGCCAAATTTTCATGTATTATGAATGGACGTTTTGGTGCTGAAGGGATCGTGCCCCATTCCTTCCACCGCTGTGTTTTCTGAAGGACGCCGTGAATAATAACACTTATTTACTCAGTACTTGAAGTGTGAAAAACACTTTCCCAGTTTCTGTTTTGCTTGGTCTTTTTCCTTCCAATCTCATTAATCCTTAACAACATCTCTGGGAAGCTCGCCACGGCAGTCAGAATTTCCATGTTCCGGATGGCTAAATGACTCTGCAAAGCAGTGGCATTCCCCAGGGGAAGGAAAATGCTACCTCTTGCAGGAGCCTGAGCTCCTGGGCAAAGCAGCCGGTCCACAGCCATTCGTGGCTCGCATTTTGCACCCCCTTTCGGAATGCCACCCTTGCAAGGGAAACAGCAATTCCAGGGTTGCCAACTCTTACAACTGCATCCTTGGTCTTTTCTTGGCTTCCCAATAAGCTTTTTCCTAGAGAAAGACACTTGGCAAATCTTTGATTGGCTGGAGCAGTGAAGCTCCTCCAGGCTTCTGAGGGGCTGCCCAGCTTCACTGAGCATGGAGGAGTCAGGTTAGGATTGCCAGGCTTCCCTTCTTCCCCGTTATTGTCCCGTGGAGGTGTTGTTCTGCTCCTCCTGGGGTCAGTGGAACGAGAGCAGTTTCTCAGACTCATTCCAGAATTGGTGCACATACAGTTTGCAGCACTTCTCGGAACCTTGACTTCCCCCGCATCTTTGGGTTACTGGCGCTCACTGAAGAATTGGTTGGTTGGGATGATTTTAGTATAGTGCTATTTGAATGATTGCTGGTGATCTTCTTTGGAAACTCTCCTGGGCTCTTGGGGGAAGGGTGACTTTTTCAATAAAATAAATGGAGAAACCCAGCAAAAAAGGTGCAAGTGGACTGGTGGTGTAGCCAGGGGAACGCACCAAGAGCACAATCCTAACCTGGAGTTAAGCCAACACACTTAGGCCGGCAAAATCTGACTGGCACCAGGGCCACCATAAAGCGTGTTTGGAGCACTCTCGGAGTAAGGGAGGATGGCGCACATCTGTGTACTGGCCTCTCTGACTCTGATAGTGGTCCAAACATACTTTACGGTGTGCCGGCCAAACTTTGCTGGCCTAACTGTGCCTGCCTAACTCCAGGTTAGGATTGCGCTCTAAGAAACTGCATAAATGGCTTATGCGCAGCCTTCTGTACCGATGCCGACCCCAGTCCCTCGCCTACTCTCTGTTCCCCTGCATGCTGCATCTCCTCTCCTCGCCTGTCACGTGGTCTCTCTCCAAAGTACTGGTATCTTTTCTCCTACGGCATGTGACAATGACACCATTCCACCACACAGCGATCTCATCCATTTGGCGCCCCACTAGGGGGGCACAACAGGGTCGGCACTTCTGCGACACAATCCCACTGTTTCTCCACAGCTGCTAATGTCAGATGCCAACGGGGTGCCCGTCCATCCGTGCCAAATGTCCTCGTGACTCCACTGCAGGTCCCTTGCCTCGAAAAGTTGTCCCCACTTTAAAAATGTCAGCATTCCGCTAGCGCTCCATTCACTTGGACTTAATGTCTTCATTTACCCAAGTTCACTTTCATTTGCCCTGTGCTTGCGCTGTAATTTCCCTCAAACACCAGCAGGGCACCCTTGCAAGGCAGAGGCTCAGAGGAGGGGGCAAAGGTCACCGTTTTCTGTGCAGTCTATAAACTCAAGCAGTCACACTCCTGAAGCCGCCATATAAAACTGCAAATTCTGGAAACCCGGATTAAAAACAGTGAATCAGCAGCAGGACGAATAGTAGTAAAAAGCCAAAAGCAGGAAGAGTAAAAGACAACTCGGCTCCCCCCCCTCAACACCCCACCCACAATTGGGGCATGGCTAAAGAAGTGCTTGTTGTTGTTCAGTCGCTAAGTCGTGTCCGACTCTTCGCGACCCCCTGGACCACAGCATGCCAGGCCTCCCTGTCCTCCACTAGCTTCCGGAGTTCGCCCAATTTCATGCTCATCGCTTCGGTGACACTCTCTAACCATCTCATCCTCTGCCTCCCCCTTCTCCTTTTGCCCTCAATCTTTCCCAGCATGAGGGTCTTTTCTAAAGAGTCGTCTCTTCTCATGAGGTGGCCAAAGTACTTGAGCTTCAGCTTCAGGATTTGTCCTTCCAGGGAGCAATCAGGCTTGACTTCCTGTAGGATTGACCGATTGGACCTCCTTGCAGTCCAGGGGACTCTCAAGAGTCTTCTCCAGCACCATAACTCAAAGAAGTGCAGGGGGGTGCAATTGCACCAGGCAACAAGCTTTAGGGGGGCAACAAGCTGAGCTTGACACTAACGTTTTCACCAAAATGGTGAAAACTTTGGCAAGTATAAATAATATCATCATGTTATATATCATTGGAAAGGTAATTTAATGCAGAACACAATGAAAACAAATGGAGTGAAATAGATCTACTCTATCAAAAGATAAGTCCCCAAAAAAACTGGCAACAAAAATACAACTAATCATGTAAAAATTGCTGGCTTAGATAACTTTCAAAGTGAACCAAAGAATGGGAGGAACTATGCACATCACCCCGAGCAACTTGGAAGAAAGAAAGTATAGAAATGTAGAAAAAATGAATGATTTTGTCATTTGTTAAAAATGTGTTTTTGAATTTTTGCCCCGATTGTCAAATGACCTAGCTACACCCCTGTGTAGCTAGGAGGGGGCTTGTTGCTGGGGGGAGGAGGCGGATTCCCCCCCCCCATTTTTTACCTTTTTTAAAAGCCCAAGCATGCTGTCCTGTTGTGCATACTGTCCCTTCCTGTTGTGACATCACTTTCAGGGCATCTTTTTGACCTCAGCCCCAGGCAACATTTTCATTAGCTACACCACTGCCCCCAATAAAACTGCCAGATGAAATTAAAACATCTTTAGCTCCCGTCAGAATATCTCTGGGGAAAAGGGCAGTTCTTAACTCATAAGGCAGGGTATTCCACAGATGCAGACAAAGCTCCTCTGTCACCCCTCTGTCACTATAAGCAGGGCCCCATCAGAGGATCTGAGAGGCCAGAATATATGGAAGCAGGTGGTCCCAGCCAGGCCATAAAGCTGAGTTTCAACTGCCTCGTGGGAGGAGGAGTGTGCTGAAATCAGCTGCATCTCTGGTGGCAGCAGGGAAGCCTTTTATCAGCCAGCAGAAGACAGACGGGCGGCTAAGAAAGAAGGCTAAATCCAGAAAGAAAGATCTGTAGGAGTGTTGTTCTTGGAAGACAGAACATTCTGTAAATTGTAAAAACCTTCGGGTTTGTGAGAAAGTCTGCCTATGTAAACCGCCTTGAGTTCAATCATTAGAGAAATCTAGTGATATTAAGAAAGGCGGTATATAAATAAATGTATTATTATTATTATTATTATTATTATTATTATTATTATTATTATTATTATTATAGGGCTTTAAAGATTAACACCAGCACCTTGAACTGGGCCCAGAAATGAATTGGTGGCCTTTGCAGTCACCGAAGCAGTGGCCAGTCGTGGGGGGGGGCAGTCTTAGGGCACAGCCCTGCAGTCTGCAACACTGCCAAAGCCAGGGGTTGGGGGTCAATTGACCTGGGCACCAGGCCTTGGCTGAGTGCCAACCCGCCCTGCCGATGCCAGATGCCCCAGGTGCTCGGTGCCCTGGCCATGCCAAAGCCACACAGGGGCTGGTCTTTCAGGTGCTGCGGCTGGTGTCTGGCCAGCCTCCCCCCGCATGCCGGAAGTGCGGCTCCTGTGCGCAGGTGTGGGTTGCAGCAGAGGAGACCCCACGGAAAAGGCCCCCCTTCGTCCCAGCAGTGGCAAGCCTGGTTGTGGGCCTTTCGGAGTGGGCCTTGGGCTGCCCCCTCCTCCTCTCCCCAATCCCCAAAGGAGGCCCTTTGTTTCCTGCCTGGTCCTGGGCCCCATTCCAGGCCTGGGCTTCATCTCTTTATGAACAGGGCTGCCACCTTCTCCTTCCTGGCAGGGACCCCTCCCTTTCGCAGCAGCAAGACGCAGTGGCGTTTCTACGGGGATGGCAAAGCTCTAAGTTTTGCAAGAAGCCTTACCTTGCAGTGGAAATCACTCCTCTCCTGCACCGTTTTAGCCAATCTTGGCGTTGCTTACTGGCTACAGCAGCAAGGGAGAGGAGGGATTTACATGACAGGGTAAGGCTTCTTGCAAAACGTAAGAGCTTTGCCATCCCTTTAGAGACGCCTCTGGCAAGACGGGCATTTCATGCTTCCTGGCTTTCAGCTCAGTGATCCGAGAAGCGCACCCTTGCCAACGCTGCATTTCAAGCATCGGCCCAAAGCAGAGGAGTCCTTCCAAGGAAAAAGTGGCAACTTTGGTTGTGCAAACGCACCAGTCAGAGCAGCCCCAGCAGGGAAGGGACTCTCGGGCCCTTGTTGTTCCGTCTCAGGCAGCAACGTCCCCGCCTTTGGGCTGAGGATGCCGAGGATGCCCTCCCTCTGGCAGGCCCGTCGTGCAGAGTGGTGCCTTTCGCTTGGTTGTCACTGTTCCGGCTGAAGCTCTTTCATCTCTCTGTTCCAGGCAGGGGAGCAGCAAAGCAGCCTGAAAGCAATCAAGAGGGATCCGGGAGTCACCCTCCGCTGCCCCGCCCAATCCCTGGAAGTCTGCTGCGAAGGTGACACCCAGTGGTGTCATCTAAATGATTTAAGAACAGGTACTCACTTTTGATTGGCACGTGTCGGGACCCGCCCACCGGAAGTGACGTCATAAGCCGGAAGTGATGTCGTGGCAGGAAGGGACATGAAAAAAGCCCTTTTTGAGGCCTCAGATGATTTCAAACTGACCCAACAGTGGCAACAGTATTCCACAGCACCCCCAGAACATGTGAAGGAGGCCTGGCATCATGTTAAAGTGACCCAACAGTTCCAAAACCCCAGAGCAGCTCATTTTTCAGTGGCAAGGAAAGGAAAGGCTCCGCTTGCTGCCTGCCTGCCTGCCTGGCTCTGAGAACGTGCAGGCAACTCAAACATGCAGGAAATTCAAACGTTGCAGAGGGCGGAGTCGACGAGTGGGCGGGCGAATGGGCGGGGCCAGCTGTAATCCTAGAAACCGGTACTCGCGTACCCCCGCGTACCCCCTGCATGACATCACTGGTGACACCTGACACCTGGACGCCATGGAGAGCCTTTTTGGAGGGTTCGAACATCCAACAGCAGAGAGATCGCGTTAGCAGCAGCAGCTGCTGCAGCACGGACGGGGCTCCCCTCCTTCTCAGGCACTGCTTTCCTCTCCCCCTCTGGCAACAGCATTTGCCCCCCATTTGACAACTGCAGGTGCAACTGTGGGGGCTTTGGGGGCCCCATTTCGCTATGCAGTTATATGCTGGTCTATGACCATATTGATAATACACTCAACTAGCTGGGCAGTTCACACTTGCAGGTCCCATGGCAGGCGAAGAGCTCTCCTGCAGTGGCATTCCTACTGGGGGGAACGCTACGTTTTGTCCTCCACATAGGAATGCCACTGCTCTTCCATTCCCTCCTCTCTGGTGGGAACCGCACTGGAGGCCTCAGCCAAGGCCTCCTCTTCTTGCGCAGTCCGGGCCTCCGGCTCCTTTCCCTCCTCCTTCCTCCTGCGAAGAGCAAACGTGACGTTTGCAGGGCTTGGCCTCCTCTTCTCCATCCGACTCGCCTCCACCCTTCTGCTTTGGGCTCTCAGAGGAGAATGTGGTCGTGGGGTCTAAGCCGGGGCCCAGAGGAGCAGCTCTGGAGTTCCGCCTGGAGCAGACGCAGCTGCCGGTGTCCCCCCCCCTTTTCCCTCGTGAGAGAACAAGCGGCAGGGGGTGGTGAGCAGGAAAAGCACCCGGCTGGGAAGGGTTAAGAAGGGCCGCTCCCAGGATTGGCCACCAGGAACTTTCCTGAAGTATGAAAAGGGGCCGGACCAGGTGGGGTGGCCTGACCGGGGAGGGGGGGAATTCTGCCGTTATGGTGCCACCACTGAGAAAGTCCTCCATTTACTCCCCAGTGGCAGAAGCACAGAAGTGGAGGAAGGGCGTCTTTGCCTGATCTTGACGACTGCAGGGGAGGGGGAGGGCCCGCAGCCCAGTGGCCGAGCACCAGCTTTCCACGCAGGCGGCCCCGAATCCCACCCCCGACAGCCCCTCCAATCAGGGCGCTCGACTGCAGAGCTCCCTCCCGAGCAGCAGCCTCGTTCCAGGCCCGGCTCCGCTCCGCTCCGCTCAGAGCCGAAGAGGCCTCATCCTGCCCCGGATGCCTTCCCCATGCCCAGCAGGTGCTCTGGTGCAGGCCCTGACCGTCAGGTTAGGAGCCTCCCTCGCTCTGTGGGCTGGGGGACCCTGACGTCCCCCAAGCACGACGGTTCTCCAAGGCTGCTTTGCACAGTCGCCCCCCCCCCGCGTCAGGCCACCCCCCTTTCCCAGAGACGTGCTCGGAAGGCTCCTCGACGGGGGCGTCCCTGCACAGTCGCCATCTGTGCCACCAGGTCAAAAGCTGCTCCGGGGAGGGGCAGAGAGGAAGGCGCTGCCGGCCAGAGGCAGCCTGCCCTGCACGCGGAACCAGGCGAGGGCTCCAAGCGGGTGTGGAGAGCCAGGATCAACAGCAGCCAAACGGAGCTGGGCTGATGCCCAGGCCGGGAAAGGCCACTAGCCCGGAACATCCACCCCCACCACCCTCACCAGCCAGGAGGTTCACCAAGGCATTTGTCAAGACACGCTGGTGGATTAGGAAGCGAACGAACGAGGGCCCGTCTCCACACCCAGCAGGGCTCTCGCTCTCGTCTCGCCAGCTCCGTCTTTCCAACTCTGGCCGGCAGCAGCTCCTCAGGGGCCTTTCCCAGGCAGGTCTCCCGCTCTGGCCCGCAGCCTCCCCCCTCCAGAACAGCCCCTTCCACAGCACCGTCTCAGGCACCCAGAATTCTCAACCAGTAACCTTATCTGTGTGGGGACGTGGTGGCACTGCGGGTTAAGCCGCTGCTGCTGGGCTTTCGACCGCAAGGTTGGGAGTTCAAGACTGCGCGGCGGAGTGAGCTCCCGTGGCTTGTCCCAGCTCCTGCCAGCCTAGCAGTTCGAAAGCACCTAAAAATGCAAGTAGATAAGTAGGGACCACTTTGGTGGGAAGGTAACGGCGTTCCGTGCACTACGGCGTAGAGTCATGCCAGCCACATGACCACGGAAGCTTGTCCTCGGACAAAACGTCGGCTCTTCAGGCTTTGCATCGGAGATGAGCACCGCCCCCTACAGTCGGTCACAACTAGACCATTCGGTCGTGCGGAAACCTTTACCTTTAACCTTATCTGTAGACATGGATGCTTGGAAGCGGGGAAATGGGAGGGTCCACGCTGGCCCCAACCTCCGTGCTTTCGTATCCATGGGCAGAAGGTGTGCACAGCGAGCTCATGCTGAGGACACTTCTGAGAAAGGGAAGCTGCGCAGGGCACTGATTTGCAGGACAATCCTAGGCATGTTTACTCATTCCCACTATGTCCACTAGCAGAGCTTATTCTCAGGTGCCTGTCTGTAGGATTGCAGTCAAACACGGCTATCCCATGCCTGCTTATCTGGACGTTAAGCCCCATTGGACATAATGTGGGTTGCATCCGGGTAAACACGCATCGGATCGCACTGAAAGGCCACTGTGGTCAAGTCGGCCCTGATGGTGCAGGAACGGGCACAATAAGCTAAATTTGTCTGTTCACAAAAAGCTGCCGGGTCACCATGTCCTGCCCTGGAGCTTGCAAAATGTTTCTTCTTGCAAGGAGAAAACGAAGGTGTCAGCGTTTATTCTTCCCACCGTGCAGAATTTCAGCGCATCTCAGTCGGTTAAGATGCAGCGGCCCCAAAGGACCTGATTGATGCGGTTGCTCTGCTGCTTGCAAACATTTAAAGAAGCAACTCTTCTCGGCCTCCCCCCGAAGGAAATGGAGTGCGAGGGTGGCTGGCTTAGCTCAGGTGAAGGCCCCTAGAGGAGGGGGTGGGGTGGGGGCAGCCCGTGCTGTGAAGCACGTTCCTGGAGGGAGGCAAGGCGCTCCTGGGTAAAGTGGCCCCTCTCCCTTGTCTACACAGCCATTCGTGGCTCGGAGAGGGAATAGGGGCTTTACCCAGCCAGAAGCTCAGGCTCCTATAAAGCATTTTGCCTGCCCCCCCCAGCCAGGACCCCCACTGCTGTGAAGTTAAAAAAAAACCTCCTCTCTCTCCTCACCCTACACTACACTCCAGTGATGTCATGCAGGGGGAACGCGGGGGAACTCAGTTCCACTAGTTAAAATTAGGGCTGACTCTGCCCACTTCACTCTCCCCCTCCCCCCTCCCAATTCCTCTGCAAAGAGCTTTTCTTCTTGGTTGGCCGGCACTCAGAGGGTTAAAGGGAGCGACTCCGGATTCCTAGGGGGGGCGAAGGCAGTGATGTCATTCAGGGGGAACGGACCAGAACGGGCGTTCCTGATCCTAACGGGCTCCGTGGCTGGTTCCGGGTTCCTGACAAGTGCCAATCAAAAGTGAGTTCCTGTTCCTAAATCATTTGAATGACACCACTGCTACACTCCCTACACTTTTGTCAAGAGGAAGGAAAGGAGACCAAAGACACCGTCACCCTTTCCCACTCCCCAGAACCTCCCTGCACGGGGCAACAGCCCCATAACATAGACTTTCTCAGAAGGGCTCCAGGGAATGCCCCCCCCCACTGCAGGCCTTGAACCTCACTGCAAGGCTCCTGTGACGGGCCAGCTGCAACTCTGAGGCTGTGGAGACCCTGAGGGGCCTTGGAGTATGTGGGGCCACAAGACCCACTCCTCCCAAGTAGACAGTAGTGCACTCCGCGTCCCCCCAGGAATGCACCTCAGGAGGGCGGTGCAGCGGTTCCGCCCTATGCAAGGACAGGGTTTCTGCACATTTGGGGGGGGGGAGTTCCCTGTGTGGCCCCCCCTCTGAGCTGTGGACAGGCAGGCGCCTGAATCCTGAGCAAGCTGCGACCGAGGAACGCGCTGGGACATCGGGCGGGACCTTTGTCCCTGGGAGTAAATAACAGCAGCCGCAGCAGATCAACCCGGTGCGGCTGGGAGGAAGACTCTGGGCTGCAAAGGGGCTGAGGGGGGGGCCACTTGGAGGGATCTGAGGTCTCCCATCACAATGAAAGCAGCTGAGCTCCTCCCCAGCTCAAAGGGCTGCACAGCAAGGCCGGGTCTGAGCAGGGCGGACCCTGGGCAGGAGCTGCCAGCAATATGAACATAAGCAGAGCCCCTTTGCTGGATCAGGCCAAGGCCCACCTAGTCCAGCTTCCTGCATCTCACAGCGGCCCACCAGATGCCTCAGGGAGCACACGAGACAACAGGATGCCTGCATCCCTTTGCCACTCCCTTGCACCCGGCACTCTGAAGTAGCCTACTTCTAATGTAAGGAGGTTTGCACCACCCATCAAGGCCTATAGCCCACAGTAGGGGGCAGCGTCTGGGACAGCCTGGGAAGACTCCCGGGGAAAGCTGCTCTTGCTCCATGGAAGTCCCCAGCTCAGAAAAGCCCCTGTAGACCAGTGATGTCATGCAGGGGGTACGTGGGGATACGCGAGTACCGGTTTCTAGGATTACAGCTGGCCCCGCCCATTCGCCCGCCCACTCGTCGACTCCGCCCTCTGCAACGTTTGAATTTCCTGCATGTTTGAGTTGCCTGCATGTTCTCAGAGCAAGGCAGGCAGGCAGGCAGCGAGCGGAGCCTTGCCTTGCCTTGCCACTGAAAAATGAGTTGCTCTGGGGTTTTAACATGATGCCAGGCCTCCTTCACATGTTCTGGGGGTGCTGTGGAATACAGTTGCCACTGTTGGGTCAGTTTAAAATCATCTGAGGCCTCAAAAAGGGCTTTTTTCACATCACTTCCTGCCACGACCTCACTTCCGGTTTATGACATCACTTCCGGTGGGTGGGTCCCAACACGTGCCAATCAAAAGTGAGTACCTGTTCTTAAATCATTTAGATGACACCACTGCTGTAGACCCATATAAGGCCTGAGGAGGGACTGCTAGAAACCACCTCTAGAGGAGCATTTCTGGGAACCCAAAAGAGGGGGCGATCCTGCTTCATGTTGTGCGCACAGGCGCTCAGATTGCACAAAGGAGTGCACAAGCTTCTGCATGGACCCGTCCCTGTTGCTCTCCTTCTGATGGGGGGAGGAGCCTCGATGTTTCTCCCTGACCCACCTCCTGGACTTTCCGCCGGCCAACTGCACCGGGTGTGACAAGGACCGCCTCCTCCCTGTGACTGCAGGATGGGTGCGGCTGGGCCACTGCACCGGGCAAGGAGCGGTGGCTGGCGAGAGCCCACTTCTGGCTGCTCAAGCACCTGGCAGGCGGCCTCCAAGGAGCAGGTGCAGTGATGTCATGCAGGGGGTACACGGGGGTACGCGAGTACCGGTTTCTAGGATTACAGTTGGCCCCGCCCATTCGCCCACCCACTGTTGACTCCGCCCCCTGCAACATTTGAATTTCCTGCATGTTTGAGTTGCCTGCATGTTCTCAGAGCCAGGCAGGCAGGCAGGTAGCAAGCGGAACCTTGCCTTGCCACTGAAAAATGAGCTGCTCTGGGGTTTTGGAACTGTTGGGTCACTTTAACATGATGCCAGGCCTCCTTCACATGTTCTGGGGGTGCTGTGGAATACTGTTGCAACTGTTGGGTCAGTTTAAAATTGTCTGAGGCCTCAAAAAGGGCTTTTTTCATGTCCCTTCCTGCCACGACATCACTTCCGGCTTATGATGTCACTTCCGGTGGGCGGGTCCCGACACATGCCAATCAAAAGTGAGTACCTGTTGTTAAATCATTTAGATGACACCACTGAGAAGGTGCCACCCAGGGAGCAGCGAGCCCAACAGCCCCACGCAGAGAACAGCGAGAGGGCTCGACATCACTGGGAGAGCACCTTAAATACGTGGGCAATTGCACTCCCTGGCTGCGGAGGAAGGCGTAATGAAGAATAAATTGACTGGCACAGGCTGAGCGCGGAGCAAAGGAGGCCGTAAATCTGTCCGCCGGTGATCTACACAGCCTTGTGCCACACGTCTTAACGGCCACGTCAGAGGCAATTATCACTGCAGCAGGAGACCTGCGCTGCAAAGGGAGCCTTCGCTGCGCTCCAGTTTGCTCAGCCCGTCACAGGCCTGCTCCGTGGCGTAGCCAGAAGGGGGCAAAGCCGTAGGTTTTTTACGGCTCCAGCCAGAGGCAGATCTAAGGGAGGGCAAAGCTCTAAGTTTTGCAAGAAGCCTCACCTTGCCGTGGAAATCACTCCTCTCCCGCACCGTTTTAGCCAATCCTCACAGGGAAAAGCAACATCTTGGCGTTGCTTACTGGCTACAGCAGCAAGGGAGAGGAGGGATTTGCACGACAGGGTAAGGCTTCTTGCAACACTTAGAGCTTTGCCCTCCCTGTGGATCCGCCTCTGGCTCCAGCAAAGCCGTGTAAGCAGCCCTTCCTCCCAGTGCCAGAGCCAGGAGGGGCCCTGAAAACAGCTCAAAGGCCAGCCTCGGCCTCTGTGGCAAGCACCTCTCCTCCCAGTGCACCCCCCGCCCAGCGCACGTGGCTTGTGGCAGCCCCCCTTCCCCAGCATCCTGCGTGGGTGCGGGTCTGGCTGGAAGAGATTTCCGGGGGCCCTCCTTTGGCTCCTGGGCCCAATTTTTGAGCCTGGGCCTGGGTACACCCTCCTCTCACAGGCCCTGGCAACTACTGCAGGGGAAAGGGGGGTGGCGATGGCCATTGGGGCAGCATCTTCTTCCTGGCTGCTGCCTGCTGGTCCTCAGAGTTTGGGTGTTCTTGTGGCAGGCCGAACCGGCAAGATGAGTTGGGGACTCCTGGGGAGGGCAGCCGTTCCCCACAATGTTGGGGTGCTCGCAGGCTGCCTGCTCCAGCAGGAGTCTGGTCTTTGAGGTCTCCTGTGGAGGTGTCTTTTGCAGCCCCCCCTTGTCTGAAGTGAGGCGGGGGGACCATTCAGGGAAGCAGAGCCAGGCTTATTTATTTTATTGAGTTAAAAGATTTTAACCCCCCCTTTTTCCCCCACAATGAAGGGGATTCGAGGTGGCTTGGAATCATAGAGTTGGAAGGGACCTACAAGGCCATCTAGTCCAACCCCCTGCCTGTAGCAGGAAACTCTCCAAGAGCATCTCCAGCAGGTGCCTGTCAAGCCTCTGCCTGAAGGTCTCCAGTGAGGAGAATCCACCACCTCCCTTGGCAGGCTATTCCACTGTCGAACCGCCCTCATCGTCAAGGAATTCCTCCTGATATCCAGCCAGAATCTCCTCTCTTGCAGTTTGTTCCCATTGGACCCAGTTCTACTGTCAGAGGCAGGTGAGGACAGATTTGTCCCTTCTACCTCGTGACAGCCCTTCAGGTATTTGAAGAGTGCCATCATCTCCCCTCCTCCAGGCTAAACCTACCAGATTCCCTCAACCTTTCTCCTACTCCTTCTCCTTCTCCTTCTCCTCCCCCCGCACAATGGACTGTGTGGCCCAGGGAGCTTCACCTCCATTTTGAGGTCCTTGTCTGGGGCCACGGAAGCCTGTCCTGCCTGTCCTCTTCCCCTTTGGGAAAGGCCCCAAAGAAGCCCTGTACCCGCCAATGAATGTCCTCTTGGAGGCCCTAGTCGTGGCTGCTGCGGTATCCAGAAAGCTGGTGAACTATGCTGGGAGACCCCCCCCCCACTCATCCAACCAGGTCTCTGCAATGCAAGTCAGGCCAAGGCGAGGTCCTGTTGGGGAGCCCCCCCCCCCAACCTCAACTCCTGCATGGTTGGAGAGGAGCCTGAGGCATAAACTAGGGCATCCTGCAAGTTGTGCCGAGTTGGATCACCAGCCAGGCTATCGTTGGAAGACCGCTGGTGGGAGGCTGTGCGGGGGGACGGGACATGACCACTGACCCTCCTCCTCTAGACCTCTGGGCTGACAGCCATGCAGTTCTCCCATGCCTTTACAGGGAATTTGGGGCAGTGGTGGAATCTACTTGCATTAACTACCGGAATGCAGGAAGTAGCTACCGGGACGCATGGTTGATTGGCAATTCCTCTGCGCGTTCTCGCTTCCCCCGCGGTCCGCTGCCTGCCTGCCTGGCTGGCTGGCTGAAACCTCCGGCTGCGGGCGTGCAGGGTGCAGGCATGGCCAGCCCCATTCGTGTATTGCAGGGGCGCGCGGCAGCGACAACTGCAGTGGGCGGAGCCAGCCCTACACGGAACAACCGGAACAGCGTTCCGGAGCGTCCTGGCTATGTGACATCACTGTTTGGGGGAATTCTCCCCTGTCTTTACAGCTCAGGAGGAGGAGGAGTAGGAGGCCCTTCCACCTCCAGACAAGAGATCTTCAGCGTGGAACGAGTCCTCCTCCTTCAGCTCAACCTGTGTCCTGTGGCATTGGACTAATTCCAGCCAGGGGCGCAAGAGGAGCAGTTCTGTGGCCCGCACCAGTCCCTTGATGGAGCTAAAAAGGAGAGAATTGCCTTGCGCTGCAAGGGAGAGAAGCCAAGTCAGGAGGCAGATGGAGTCAAGTCGAGAGCCAGCACTCCCTCTAACTGAATCTCCCGTTCCATGTAATGCTCATAACAACATTAGACGGACGTTATTTAGTTACTTCTGCTCCGCACATTAGGAGACCAGAGTGGGCAGCCTTCCAAGGGAGGGGCAAAGCTGGCCTCCTGCACCATGCTCCAGGAACCAGGGGGAGAAGTTGTGATTTCCAACAGCCGCTGTGCACATTGGTGTGCTACAAATGGTCTGCAGGAGTTCGGGAGGAGGGTAGTTTAGGGCTATTGGGAGATGTGAGCCCGCCCACCAGCAATGCAGTGCCAGTTGCCAAAAACTGATGGTGCACCCTGACAATTTTAGCACTTTGTCAGCATGCCATGAGATGAGAAAGGTTGCAAATGACTGGCTTACACATTGTGGCTGCCCCAACTGCTCTAAGACAGTGCTATTCAAACTTTTTAGACTGGGACGCACCTTTTAGAATGGCCCTTGTGTCGGGACCCACCGGAAGTGATGTCATTAACCTGGAAGTGATGTTGTGGCAGGAAGTGCATCATCAAGCTGGAAGTGCTGTCATTGCAACATAATAAAAGGACACTCCTGAAATGCAACTTGGCATTCTTAGACTGCAGCAATTGCACAACCATGAAACATCCCTGACAGAAAGCAAGAGGAGGACCACATATTCTGTAAACCCTCACTTGAAAATCCAGGCTCTCAACACTCACAAAAGGAATATAACAAGAGCACGGAAACACTGAGTTTCCAAGAAGGCTGCTCCCAGCTTTCCGCGAGCCACCTGACATCAGGATGCGACCCACCAAACTGTGGGTCCCAACCAGTGGTGTCATCTAAATGATTTAAGAACAGGTACTCACTTTTGATTGGCACATGTTGGGACCCGCCCACCGGAAATGACGTCATAAGCCGGAAGTGAGGTCGTGGCAGGAAGTGACATGAAAAAAGCCCTTTTTGAGGGCTCAGATGATTTTAAACTGACCCAACAGTTGCAACAGTATTCCACAGCACCCCCAGAACATGTTAAGGAGGCCTGGCATCATGTTAAAGTGACCCAACAGTTCCAAAACCCCAGAGCAGCTCATTTTTCAGTGGCAAGGCAAGGCAAGGCTCCGCTTGCTGCCTGCCTGGCTGGCTCTGAGAAAGTGCAGGCAACCCAAACGTGCAGGAAATTCAAACATTGCAGGGGGTGGAGTCGACGAGTGGGTGGGGGAATGGGCAGGGCCAGAAACCAGAAGCCGTAATCCTAGAAACCGGTACTCGCGTACCCACGCGTACCCCCTGCATGACATCACTGGTCCCAACCCACAGTGTGAATAACACAGATACTCATTTACTCTGCCACTGTCTGCCCTTTGAATTGGAAAGCCAAGGGGCAAGCTGCTTCTTTCCGATCAAGATATACAGAACTAGAAAAACAGAAGGAGCATCGCCCTTCCAGGTGTACATCAACAGTCCAGCAGAGCCAAGGCCAGGGCAGTGTTTTGCCAGGGCCAGGGATCTGAAGATAGACACTGGCACTGACCAATGGGGGCAGTTGGAATGTGTGTTTCTTGCAGGGCTCCTGTATTTGTAAAGCAGACCGAAAGACAAGGGACGAACGGGTGCAGCTTTCCCCAGCCCGGCTCCTGGAATCCCTCATGGCAAACAGCAATTGTTCAATCCGCCCCAGTGCTACTGGGCTGAGATCTGCAAAAGATTAGTTTGGGACCAGATGGCTCTTAATTGGCAGCTCCAGCTGACTTCCTGTTCCCCCCCCCAATTCAATTAAGGTTTCAAATCAAACTTCATCCAAGTTAGGTTGGCCGCACATAATTATGCAGAAATCTAGATGGACTTAAAAGCTTAGATTAAGGTTCCATTTATCCAAAAGGATGAGCTGCATGATCCCAGGCGCCCGTCACCGCGAGGCCAGGAATGCTGCCAGGACAGTGGCTTAATGATCCGGGTCCTTCGGCTGAAATCTCCCGTTTCCTCCCACTCACCCCCACCCCCCACCCCCCCACACGCCAGCCAGCCGAGGCTCTCTCCCCGCACAGAGGTGCTGCTTGAAAGAGCCCAGAGCAGCGGATTTGTACTGCGTACAGCAAAGCCATCTGGGGCAGTTACAACACTGCATAGCACCTGCTGGCCATGTTATGAATCACTCCCCCTCTTTACTAGGGCCTCATTCATAAATCTTGGTGCACCACCAGCACATGCTGCTCTTGAGCTTGCAAGTCAGCAGGAAGGCGGTGTCAAGAGGCGGCAGAGAGACGGGGTGCCACTGCCTCGTAAAGAGGGAAGCTTAGTAGGCCTCGGGGGAGAAGACTGTGGGGGAGAAATGGGAGGAGCTGGTTCCGTTCCACAGCAGATGATACCACTCTTGTTGTTAAAACACTGCGGGCACAATCCTAACCTGGAGTTAGGCCAGCACACTGAGGCCAACCACGTTTGGTTGGCACAGGGGACACCGTGAAGTATGTTTGGACCACTCTTGGAGTCAGGGAGGCCAGCACACAGACGTATGCCATCCTCCCTGACTCCAAGGTGGTCCAAGGAGTGGTGTCATCTAAATGATTTAAGAACAGGTACTCACTTTTGATTGGCACGTGTCGGGACCCGCCCACCGGAAGTGATGTTGTGGCAGGAAGTGGCATGAAAAAAGCCCTTTTTGAGGGCTCAGACAATTTTAAACTGACCCAACAGTTGCAACAGGATTCCACAGCACCCCCAGAACATGTTAAGGAGGCCTGGCATCATGTTAAAGTGACCCAACAGTTCCAAAACCCCAGAGCAGCTCATTTTTCAGTGGCAAGGCAAGGCTCCGCTCGCTGCCTGCCTGCCTGGCTCTGAGAACATGCTTTGAGAACTCAAATGTGCAGGAAATTCAAACGTTGCAGGGGGCGGAGTTGACGAGTGGGCGGGCGAATGGGCGGGGCCAGCCGTAATCCTAGAAACCGGTACTCGCGTACCCCCTGCATGACATCACTGGGTCCAAGCATACTTTACGGTGGCCCTTGTACCAGCCAAACTTGGCTGGCCTAACTGTGCTGGCCTAACTCCAGATTAGGATTGTGCCCTAAGTATGGTGAGAACAGCAGCCCAAATAGGCCGTTTCTGATAACTCTCAGTTATTGATGGCTAAAAGTATTGCATAAAACTTAGCTTGTGCTTCTGTTTTTCCATCAGTTTATCTGCCGCTGCTTGTTTCTAGTCCAGCGATTCTCAACTGGTGTGGAGCGGCCCACTGGTGTGCCACGGGAATGTGGAGCACAGCAGTTGAAAATCTTGTCCGGGTTCTGCTATCCTGCTTCTACAGTAACTGTCTGCGGTGACAAATTGTCTGTCCCTCTTCCTCCACTGACAGAGCCAGGGAGCCATCAGAGAGAAAAAGGGACAGCCAATTCATTACTACAGAGCATTGCCCTAGAAACAGAGCTGCAGAATCCCGGAAGAGTCTCGTGGAAGCCGGAAGTGACAGCGCAAGAGGCAAAGACCATAGAGAAGACCATAGAGGCCAGTGTGCCAAGAGAAGAAATGCTGAAAATTGCTGTTCTAGCCTATTTGGGCCTAGGACACCTCTAGCGACACATAACCACAAAGGTTTAATAAGACATCGCCGTAGCAAAAACTGGGGCAAAATTGGGACAGATTTACCACGCACAGAGACCAACAAAGAAGGGCTGTCCTTGGCAAATTGGGGTAGTGTGAGCATGTGCCAAGAATGCCAAAGGGAAAGGGGGAAGTGTCAGAACTGGGTCCTGTCAGCCGTGAGGGGGGAAATTGAAGCCCGTCACTCAGCCTTTTGTCCAGCTAAAGAATGGCCTCAAGTGGCTCTCTACCTCAAGTGCAGAGGGACTGCAGAAGTACTTCTCCCCTTGTGATGGACCTGCAGGCTCTTGTTTCCGCGCAAGAGAAAGACAAAGCAATTTGCCAGAGACCGTTCAAGCTGGTTCTCTCTGCAAGTAGCAACGTTTTAAGGAGCTCTGCCACAGCCCTGGCTCATTAATTACTTTATCTGTAATTGAGCTGCATGTCTCCTGAAGACAGCTCCCACCTGGGAGGGAGGAAAAACAATCCAAGCCTCCGAGGACCCTCAAGCCATTCATCAGTGGCGCCAACTCCAATAGATGGCTGCGAAATGGTGTGGGTTAGCCCAAGTGGTTTCGTTCCGCCATGCTCAGAGCACTGGAGATGCTTGGAGGGGGGTTCACTGCGGGGCCAGATGCAGGGCCACGTGCCCCACCTGATTCCTCCCAACTAACAAGCTTTTCTAACATAACCAAGATTGACAGACCCGTACACCCAAATGTCTTGTGAGAGATGAAACAATCCTGCATGCAAACCACGCATCAAAATCATGAAACAGGCAACAAATGCATTCAAAATAGTGTACTAACTCAAGCAGAGGCAGGGGCACAAGGCACTCCCCACCCGGGCACCCTTTGGCCTGAGCCTGGGGCACTGCGCTCCTGCCTGGACGCTGGCCACACGGTTCCTTCCTTCCTTCTCTCGGAGCACCGGGAGATGCGGCTGAGGTGTCCCTCGGGGGAAAGAGGGACCTTCAGACCCAAAGGTCCACTTGCAGACTCTGCCACTGCTGTTTCTAGGCGGCCCCGACGCCCTCTGCGAGGGACAGCCACTTCCCCCTCCTCCTGACCTCGTCCTCTGAAGCTGGCCGGGAAGGCACGGCTGCAGGCCCCTTTTTGGTCAGGGGTGCGACTGATGCAGGTTGAAGGACCTGCTCTTGGGAATCCTGCCCTGGAAAGAATCCTGCCCTTTCCATCATTTGAGTTTCTGTTGGTCTGAGGCGGTTTTCCCTGGGGTTGCCTCCCTGAGACTGTTTGGTTGTGTTCCTCTTGCTGTTAACATAAGAAGAGCCCTGCTGGATCAGGCCAAGGGCCCATCTAGTCCAGCTTCCTGCATCTCACATGGAGCAATGCTGCTACTCAACACTCACCAAGGGCTGCCCAATAAATAAAACCCCATTTGATGGTACAGAACTGAAACCAGCCAGCCAAACACAAGAGATGAACCTAAGGAGGACACTCCTGGGCCAGACCACCTAGTCCAGCTCCCTCTTTCCCATGCTGCCTAGCCAGACGCCTGGGGAAGTCCCAAAGGGGGACTTAACGGAGACGCATGTTAAAATAAGGAACAGCTACACTCCTAACACTTGACTGGGCTGGCCCTAACACCTACAAGGTCATTTAGTTTTTTCTCAGTCCAACCAGGCAGCAGTTTCATGTTGGGTATCTTGGATGAACGTGGAGAAGATGGACTGAAGATCTGAACATCTGTGATGTTCTCAGATGGTCTGAGAACCATCAGGGGGCAGAACCTGCTGGGGGGACACACCTCTGGAGGTGTGCCCCTGGGGGCCGAACCCCCCCCCCCCCAATTGCCTCTGATCTGATGTTCTCTGATGGCCTGATTTTTGCTACACCAATACTCGTTATCTTTATACCTCACTAGCACAATCAATCATCTAATCAGGGGAAAGTTGGAAACCCCCTGGATTGAGTGATGACATGTTCTGAGGACCCAAAAAGGTCAGAAAAGGCGACATAAACACACCATTTAGCCTCAGAGATGGGTCGCAGCTGTGCGGAATCTTCTTGATTGCAGCACTAGCTGGATGGAACCTTCCTGCTTAGGTGTCTCTTTGCAAGTGTCCCTGACACAGCTCCGACCTCACCCCTTCTGCAAAAGGGAAGGCAAATAAGAAATGCCTTTCTAAGTGAGCCAGTCTGGAAGCTCTGCCAAGCAACAGGCAGCCTTTGCCTGCGGTGTGGTCCCGGGGGCTCCTCAGCCGACTTTGGGAACTCTCCTGAGTACGTTTGGGAGCAGACCCGGCCAGTGGGCTCACAGGCAAGCCAGCATGGCTGGGAGACCACCGAGATCGGGGAGCTGCTCTGAGGCAGGGGGGGAAGCGTCTCCTCTTATCTGGCTGGGGCAACTCTCACCCGACCCTGTGAGCCCTCTTCAGAGTCTAAAATGCCCCATCACAGGTTGACTCTCAGGGCCAAAGTGCGTACTCTGAGCAAAGCATCCCAACAAGATTCCTGGATAAAGACTCCCCCCCCCCAAAGGGCCTAAACAGCCCTGCTGCCTGCTGACAAGGCTGGTCTGGGGGGTGGGGGGCGGAATCGTTCCGTGGTCCAATTTGGTGCCCTGGCCCTGCACCTGACAGGCAGGAAGTGCCAGGCCAGCTTGGGCGGCAGACCTTCATTATGCATCAGCGTGCGAGGGAAGGGTTGGCACTGCTGTGAATGTGGGATATAAATCGATAGTCATACAAACCCATGGGAATTTTGAACTCCAACACTGAACCATAAGGCCTACTGTTTCTCTCTAGAGACAAAGAAGTGGTTAATGGTGTTTCAGGCCCAAGCAAGGCCTGACTGGTAAAAGGGGAGGGCAGTGCGAATTCCTAAACTGATACATGGAAGAAAGTTCTCAGAGCCGAGACGCAGCTGTAACCTTGGGTGAAACTTGCATTGAGTCAGCGTAATAGCCATCCCTAGGCATCCCGGGTAAAAGCATGTGCAAAGGAGGGGGGAAGTAAATTATTCTGTATGCGTGTTAGCAGGTGGCTGGGAATAACCAATGAAGATACAGGAAGAAACTCCGCCTCAGTAGTATAAATTGTTGCACCCATTTTGTGCAAGGTGTGGTACGCAGCTTGTTCTGTTTGGCATTGCTTGCCACCCATATTTGCAAATATGACAATAAACCTTGCTTTTGAACCATACCCTTGGGGTCCAGAAATCTGTGCTTTACATGAATAAACCGCTCCTCGTGCTTTGCTAACGGCCAGCCTGGAACCTGGAGAGTCCTGTGGGGTGGGAAGTGCAGCACTTGGAACACCCTGGAAATTTCATGCTCCTTCCCCCTCCCTGCACCCGCCCTCCTTTTGGCCGCTGCTTGACTACCCAGAGCACCGCCACCGTTTTTCTGCTTCGATGAGTCCTTGAGTGCCTCTGAAGCAAAACGGGAGGATTAGGAGGAGCTGAGTGCAGCCGAGGGCTGTTTTGCCGCCCCGTTGGATGCCGGCTCAGAGCCCGACTCTCGGCAGCAGCAGCAGCGCACAAGGGAGGACTGAAGCCGTCTGGCGTGGAACACAAGGAGGCGGCTGGCTCTGGTGAGGAGCGTCTTGGCCCTGTGAAGGCAGCAGCAGGCGGTGCGCAGGTCTGAGCCAGGGGGCCTGCTTCGCCAGGACGTTGGTCTGTGCGACCCCCGTGCCACGGGCAGGAGCGGCACAGAAGCGGGAGCTGCCGTGGGGCTCTGCAGGCAGATGGGGCACCACGGACCGGTCCGTCCCCACGCCTGCCATCTTCGCATCCTGCTTCATCCTGGTTTCATCCTGCTCCACCCTCAGGCTGCCTCATCAGGACCGGCCCGGCTCAAGCGCACACTGGCCGCCGCACGCCCACTGAACAGCACCGGAAGAAAGCCCAGTCACGGGGCCGGGGAAGACCTCGGCTCCTGCAGTCGGCCGAGCTGCGCTGGAAGCGCTGAACGCATTTGGTGCTTTGTAAAGTAAAGGGCTGGAAACAAGAACGGACTGTGTCCCGCGAGCGGGGGGGGGGGGCGGGAGGCAACGTGACGGCTTGCAGACTGCCAGTGGCTCCTGGGGTGGTTCCCGGCCGCTTGCAGCCCTTTTCGGCTTGGAGAACCGCCACCCCTGAACCGCCAGAAAGGACAGGGCGAGAGCACCGAGCCGGCCAGCCTCACCCTTCCCAGCTGCAGCCCCGGTGCTCACGAGCTGGCCGGCCGGCGTGTGCTCCAGGGAGGGGGCTCCTCGGAGCAGGGCTGGTGACTGCGGCCAGAGGGGGCAGCAGGAGAAGCAGAGCAGGGGCAGGAAGGGAAGTGCCAGAAGGGTCCCTCTCCTCCCTCCCCAGCGCAGCATGGGAGGGGGACCGTCGCAGAAATCCTCCCATCCTCCAAAGCAGGCCCTGGTGACCGGCTCTGCTCCCTGGCTCTTGGGCAGGCTGCTGTGGACCAGCCCCAGGGCTGCATGAAAATATTCTGGTGGGCCAATTTGGCCCTGGGGCTGGGCTTTGGATACCCCTGGAGTATTAGAGTTTGAATTTCCAAGTGACTTAAAAAAAAAATCAGTTCCATGTTGTTACATTATACTTTGTCCTAATCTTTCCATCAGGGAGGTTTCCTGGTTGTGCAATTGCTGAATGCCAAGAATGCCAGTTTGCGTTCCAGGAGCGTCATTTTATTATGTCACAAAGACACCACTTCCTGCTTGATGATGTCACTTCCAGCTATGACATCACTTCCAAGTTAATGACATCATTTCCGGTGGGTCCCGTCATGAGCACCATTCTAAAATGTCGAAAAAGTTTGAGAACCCCCAGGACAGAAGATACAGCGGAATTATAAATTCATCGTATATGTATGTTAAGACAGAAATGTGCAAGCTGTTTGGTTTCCACACAACCCTTTGCTGAGTGGAGTGGGATGTGGAATGCGGCTGCAGCTAAAACTCTGGAGTGGTACAGCACGGTGTTCCCCCATCTCTCAGTATGTGGAGATTCCTTCTCCTATATCAGTGCTCTTCAACCCATGGATCAGGACCCCAATGGCATTACAAAGCCTCATTTGGCCGGTCACTGCAACCTTTCAATGCCTGGGCAAGAGAGGGCTTGAGTCCAATCCAGTCATGGTGCTGCCTGATCAAAACTGAGTCCTTGATATAATCCTGCACCAATGGCATTCCTACAGAGGGGGCAAAGCACAAAGTGTTGCGGGAGCCTAAGCTCCTGTGTAACACAGTCCCTGCCCCTCCCCTCCAGAACCATTCGTGGCTCAGAGGCTTTGCTCTCTGACCCGCTTCTCCAAGCCACGAATGGCTCTGAAGATGAGGGGGAGGGGCCATGGATACAGGAGCTCCCCCCTTATAGGAATGCCTTATAGGCAGCATTGTCATGCAGCTGGAACGCTGGGCGGGAGGAACGGGTGAGCGGCAGCCCGCCCGTTGTGTTCCGGTCCGTTTCACCGTCTTCCCCGCCCCCCACAGCTCCAAAGGCCAGCCCTGCTCAGATTGCCACGGTTGTTGCGAAGGCACAGGAGGTAGGGGGCCGTGGGGCAGGTGGGTGGGCAGATCAGGCCTCAGGAGAGGGTGCCAGGTTGGAGGTGGGTCCCCAATCTCATACTTCATTAATTTGGGATTGTACATGAAAAAGGTTGAAGACCCCCGTCCTATATGTACGAAATTGTACGGCAGCCGGGACTGCTCGTTCTCCTGGACTGATTGGCACAGAGTACAAAAGCCCAGCCCTGTTTGCGCAGCGTAAAACCTTTTAAAAATGTTATCTAACCCTTTAAAACGGACAGCTGACTGAGCAGCTGTTCCAACAGCCTGGAGTCCGTTCCCTTAAGGGAACAGTCAAGAGGAAAAGGTTCGACACGCACTCCGGCAGCACACATACATCACACACAAAGAGCAAATACAAATACAAACCACTCTGCGCAGTCCTCCTGCGAGGCTTCCAGAAATGGGCCGTCCGGGTGGTGTTTTATGGGAGAGTGCCGGTCTCGTCTCCGTAGTGGCCTCCGTGTCCGTGAATGCTAAACTTGCTCATAAATCTAAAAGGCATAGAGAAGAAAGGGGGGCCAAGTGCTGGGCTGGGCTGGCAGACAAAGACGCTTACTTAAGCATTACTCAGAGTTTGCTCATTATAGTGGGAAGTAACTTTGATGAATGCCTGCCACTGGGCCAGTCATCTACCGGTGTCGAGGGGAAATGGGAGACGCCACTCGAGATGGGACAGATCTGCAGCGCAGTCTCCTGCTGGTGTCGTGCGCATTCCCCTGGGGCGGCTTTAAAAGGGGAGTAGATGCGCTTGCGGAGGGCAGACGCTCCATGGCTGCTAATCCAGGAAATGCGCCTCTGAACCCTAGTTGTAGCGGGTCTGTAGTAAGAGTGGTTTTCTGCTGGTGGTGGTGGGCTTCCCTTTTGGGCATCTGGCTAGGCACTGTGGGAAGGATGACGTGTGGCTGCTGGAATGACAATTGAGAGTGCAGTCCTCACCTGGAGTTAGGCCGGCAAAGTTTGGCTGGCACAAGGGCCACCGTAAAGCGCATTTGGACCACTCTGTGAGACAGAGAGGCCGGAACATAGACGTGCACCACCTCCCTGACTCCGAGGGTGGTCCAAATGCGCTTTATGGTGGCCCTTGTGCCGGCCAAACTTTGCCGGCCTAACTGTGCCGGCCTAACTCCAGGTGAGGATTGCATCCGTAGGGTTGTGGGAAGTATCTGCAGCGGGGCTGGCTTGGGGAATGGCGGGGCCCAATGTGGGGCATTCCCGCAGGAGCCCCCACTCTCCCTGAGGGGCCCCCACTCACCAAGAAAAACATTTGTGGTTCCACGTGTGGCACCTGGAAAAGTTGGTGGTGACAGGATGACGTCACTGCCAACTCCTTCCAGAAGGCCCATTTTGGGCTGGTTGGAGGCAGGGGCAGGTGGGAGGGCCCACGGCAATGCTTCCCTGCTCACCCCTCTGACTTAAAGCCCATAGAAATCCCAGCTGCAGCAGCAGGCAATATGCTCACTGCGCTGGTGCAGAGGCCCCCAAAGTGAGGGGCTCAACGTGACGACATGGGTCACGTTGGCTTAATTGCCGGCCCTGATCTGCAGCCTGGCCAGGAGGAGGGGCAGGAGCAGGCCTGGAGGGGACGCGACTAGAGCCTCCCACTGCTCTTGCATGCTGCATCCTGATTCCTCGCCTGGCACAGCCAGCCTCTCCTGCAAGCAGCCCCGGGAGCTGCCTCTGGTTGTGGCTGCTGCAGCCCTGCCAGTCATCCTCTCCCTGGGGCCACTGCAGCCGCATCGCAGCAGGGCTGACCCTTCTGGCCATCAAATCCCATTACCGTGTAGTTTTGTGCCTCTGCACTGCAATCCTCTCGAGAGGATTTTATTTATTGCATGCAATCATCCCATTTTCTGCTGGGGAACCTGTTAGGCATAACAGGCTCAGCTGTGCCAAGCCAGGGGCGGGATGGGCACGCTTGGCCTTGTCGGGGAGCGGTCAGCAAAGAGGCTGCTGCTTCCGGCGCTGCAGTTGAGCCTGTCGCTGCAAGGAGAGGCCACCGGAACTTCAGCACGGGGGGGGGGGGGCTGCGATGGGCTTGGCTCACCCATCACGCCTCCAGAGGCACCAGAAGCACCACTTCCCCCGGGGAGGGTTTCCCAGAACTGCCGTCTCCAGTGATGTCATGCACCCACTACGCACCACTACGCGAGTACCGGTTCCTAGAAGTTGAGCTGGCCCCGCCCACTCGATGCTGGCCCCTGCTATTTAACCAGGGAACAGTTGAAGCAAAATATATCTATACACATCTCTAGCAAGCAAAGCAATAGAAGTTAAATCAACACTAACCACAAGCTGAAGTTATTCCAAACATGATCACATCCATGGCAACAATCATGACATCACTTCCGGCTTATGTTGTCACTTCCAGTGGGCAGACTCCGACAAGTGCCAATCAAAAGTGAGTACCTGTTCCTAAATCATTTGGATGACACCACTGGCCGTCTCCCCAGGTTTCTGCAGGTGTCATGGCTGGTGCCGACCCCCCAAATCATCTGGGTGTCTCCTGGCCTCTGGGAGTCCTTGCAGAGCTGTTACCAGGTGAAGCAACCAGGAGAATTTGGGCACAGACCAAGAGCCCCGGCTGTGTCTGATCTGCCTGTGCCAAAAGGCTAATTATAATCAGCTGGGTGTAGCTCAGCACTTGAGCAAGGGTCTGTGTGGTGTTGGCTGGCCAATTAACTCATGGCCATTCAGCTGGCATTTTGGCTAATAAGAGCCTTGTTTTTTTGGGGAGGGGGCTACTTTGCCCCCAGGACCTGGTGAATGCTACCAGGCTGTGTTGGCTGGAGGGGGTACCTGAACACTCCCCCAGATTTTGCTGGAGGCCGTTGTTTGGGATGGGTTGGCCAACCGTAAATACTTGTGCCTGGAGACATTTCTGGGGTTCAGAGGTGCTCCTGTGTCTTACGTATGTTAATCTTTGTAGCTGTAATAAAGTTTTGTCGTTTGTGTGTAAATCAGTTCAAGGCTCTTGAATTTCCTCTGACCAAAAGAGCCTTCAGCCCCTGGCAGGATACATGCAGTGATGTCATGCACCCACTACGCACCACTACGCGAATACCGGTTCCTAGAAGCTGAGCTGGCCCCGCCCACTTGAAGCTGGCCCCGTCGGCTGGTTGGCTCAGCAGCTGTGCATGCATACTGCATGCCTGCAGCCGTTGCCGGCACTTTCTGTGAGGAGGCAGGCAGGCAGGCAGTGTGGTGGTGGTGGCAGCAGCGGCAGCAGCAGAGCGAGAGGACTGGAGGCGGCGGCAGCAGCAGCAGCAGCAGCAGCAGCGAGGGAGACCCGGGAATAAGGCAGCAAGCGTGAGAAGGTAGGCTGCCTGGGGTTCCCGCTCCCTCCAGCTGAGCAGATCCAGCATCCCGGTTCCTCCTGCAGCCTCCCCCCAGCCCCCATGCGGTCTTTTTTTGGTCGCCCATTCCCCATCCTGCTCCTTGCCAGCTGGCCCGGCACTCGGTCGGGTGCCCATGTGGTCGCACGGCCCGGTGGGCGCCCGTTCCCCCTCCTGCTCCTTGCCGGCTCCTTGCATTTAACATTAAAGTTAAATGGCTCCCTGTCCCAAAAGGGCTCCCAATCTAGTAGAGTCTAGCCTGCTATTTAACCAGGGAACAGCTGAAGCAAAATATGTATATACACATCTCTAGAAAGCAAAGCAAAAGAAGTTAAATCAACACTAACCACAAGCTGAAGTTCTTACAAACATGATCACATCCATGGCCACAATCATGACCTCACTTCCGGCTATGACCTTACTTCCTGCCACGACATCACTTCCGGCTATGACCTCACTTCCTGCCACGACATCACTTATGGCTTATGACATCACTACCGGTGGGCGGACCCCAACAAGTGCCAATCAAAAGTGAGTACCTGTTCCTAAATCATTTGGATGACACCACTGGATACATGGTCTGGGACGCAACAGCAGGTTTGGCCACCGATGCTCACATAATCCAGCAAAAATTCGCCCCGCCAAATCTGCCCGCAGAGCCACCAGCTACAGAGGGGGCTTCTCCAGCCAGGGCCATTGTGTGTGCTTCGCCCCAAGCCCCTGCGCTTCCCTTGGAAATGACACTGCGCTGAGCCAAGCCTCTCGGCCAGCCCCCTCGCCAGGCTCCAGCCTGGCTTCCGTTCCTCGTAGGCTTCCTCCTCCTGCTGCCAGCTGGCTGTGCCTTCCTTCTCGTGAGCAATGGCAGTCCCTGGCTCATGCTGGCACTCTCAGGGTCCTCCCCAGAAAGCAGGTTCAGGACGGAGGAAAGGAAGCCTAAAACGTCAGCACACAGATTATGCTGACGGCCTCCAGCTTCTGAAGACTAATTAGGCAAAGTCGAGGTGGGGGAAAGTCCTCGGCTATCTGAACTGCCTTGTGAGCTGCTGTTGTCATGGCTAAAACATGGTATATATTTATTTAAAAGAATACTAAAAGATTAAAAGAATATTATATTATTTAAAAGAGCACATTAACCTTCCATGTTCAAATGCAGTATACCTGGTTTTGTTTTTCTCCTCCCTTTGAAAACAGGTTCAAAGGTTTGATGGGATCTGAACCTGAACTAGAGAATGAGGTGCTGCTGGTATGGACCACATTTCATTCCACAGGCTCAGTCTCAGTGGAGTTACTGCATTACAAATCAGTTCAGGTGCGTGCATGCGTGTGCGCGCGCGCACACACACACACACACACACACACACGGTTCTGTCAAGAGACAAAGACAGCCGTTCTCCATCCATGCAACTACACAGTGCTCAGTTGAACAATGTTTGAGCACTTGGAGTGTCTACCCGGAAGTAAGTCCCATTGAGTTCAATGAGACTTACTCCCATGCAAGTGTGTACTGTAGTTAGGCCGGCACAGTTAGGCAGCAAAGTTTGGCCAGCACAAGGGACGCCGTAAAGTGTGTTTGGACCACTTTCGGAGTCAGAGAGGCCAGCACACAGACGTGCGCCATCCTCCCTGACTCTGAGAGTGGTCCAAACACACTTTACGGTGGCCCTTGTACTGTAAACTTTCCTGGCCCAACTGTGCCAGCCTAACTCCAGTTTAGGATTGTGCCCTTAGCCTGTCCTCTTGCCCACAGCTGTGGCCAGGCTACTTCATTTCACCAGTTTGTGCTAAATCAGAGTTCCTGCTTGCCCTTGGACATCTTTGAAAGAGCAGAGCAGGGTGTGTGTGTGTGTGTGTGTGTGCGCTGTTGGGGTTTGAGAGCCACACAATTTATTAGCAGCACTGGGCTCATTTAAGCAAGTGGAGGCACACCAACTACGTACCTGCCTTCCTCAAAGGGCCTCTCACCTCCTGCTGTGTTCTGATGAAAAGGGAAAAAGGTCTGTTTGAAAAAGGCAGCCCCAGGAACGCTCAAATAGGAACGAAAGGAGGAGGGGGAAAATGCCGTGGGGTGGGGCGGGGAGGGAGCACTCAGCAAACCATCTGAGGCCGTCTCACAAACACTGAGAGATGCAGGGCAGAGCAGTTCTCTGGGGGAGACCTCTTTGCTGCCTTCCATTTTTTAACATTTCTCCTCAAATTTGCAGACTACAAATCCTTTAAGAGCACAATCCTAACCTGGAGTTAGGCCAGCAAAATTTAGCCAGCAAAAGGGACACCATACCGTATGTTTGGACCACCCTCGGAGTCAGGGAGGCCAGCACACAGACGTGCCCCATCTTCCCTGACTCCAAGAGCGGCCCAAATGCACTCTGCGGTAGCCCTTGTGCCGGCCAAACTTTGCTGGCGTGACTTCAGGTTTGGGTTGTGCTCTAATCCTCCCAGCCTCTAAAAAGCAGCATTGCTGTCGCTGCTCAGAATGGCTCCCACGGCAAGTGGGAGGGGGCCACTTACGTGGGCATTGCGGCCAGTGGCGTCTCTACAGGGAGGGCAGAGCTCTAAGTGTTGCAAGAAGCCTTACCCTGTCATGTGAATCCCTCCTCTCCCTTGCTGCTGTAGCCAGTAAGCAACGCCAAGATGTTGCCTTTCCCTGTGAGGATTGGCTACAACGGTGCAGGAGAGGAGTGAGTTCCACTGCAAGGTCAGGCTTCTTGCAAGACTTAGAGCTTTGCCCTCCCTGTAGAAACGCCTCTGATTGTGGCACCTGCAGTACTTAGCACTCTGCCCGCTGTTGCTATGCCACCGACTTTCCCTATGCCCGTGTATGCCTCCAAGCCATGAATGTGAACAAACCGCACGTCTTCTCCTTTTAAAAGAGTTGCTTGGCTTGAAATTTTCAAGCAGGAAAAACCACACCGGCACTCGGGTGCTTTGGCCAACACCTCCTAAAGTGGCATCGATTGGCTACGTATACGACACTTAGGGGGACAAAGCCGGCCTCGTTCCGCGTGGGCAGAGTGGCACCGATTCAGAGGCAAGAGAACCCAGTCCTGGCCGGCCGGCGGCAGTCACGACTCGCCTCTCCCCAGCCAGGCTCTCCCCCATCCATCGTCGCCAGGGCTGGGGAGGCTCTTAGATGCAGCCTGAATAATTCATTGCGTGCGCAGATTTGGGCACGGGGTGGGTGGGGGCTGGCATCTATTTTCAGGGACAGCCACTGCCTTTCACTGGCTCAGGGGTTCCCTTCTGACTCCGACAGGCAAGATTTACCTCTCACAGTTAAATATTGGGGACCGCCAAAAGGCTGGCATCTCCCCCCTTCTGCTCCTGCCTGCACATTTCCAAAATCAATCTGGATTGAAGAAGCCATAAAAAAAAGGGGGGGGGGGTCAAGCCATGATCTGTCCTTCAGGAAGGAAAATTCCACTTTCAGTTTCCAAGCCTCTATTGTTCAGATAAATTTAATAGCAGGATTAACCATGATCCTACCTCTGAATTTCAAATATTGGGGACAAACAGCAGGTACCCCCTTGATAGGGAAAAAAAAAAGCTGCGGGGAAACGGAAGAGAATTTTAGGTGGCAAAAGTGTCTCAGGGGAAGGGGTTGAGAAGCCCCTCCCCTGCTCAGACTGATTTAATTTGAATTTGAATTTAAGCTGAATTTTAATCAAATTAAAAAAATAAGCAGCCTGAAGATCCGTCAGAATGCCTCCCCAGTTCCTGACTATCACATTTGCTACCCTACTTTTCCTTCAATAACTCAGGGTAACAAATCATGTTCTTCCCCTCCCTTCATCCTCCAACAACCCTGTGAGGTAAGTCACATTGAGGGCTACACTAGAAGTGGCAGGGAGTTACATGGCTGAAACTTCCAACATATTGTCCTTTCTCAAAACAGGAAGAGGTTCCCCCCCCCTTGGGGTGGGGATGGGGAGGTCCAAACTTTTTCAGTTTGGACTGGAGCCATGGAGCAGGAGAAGGGGGCTTGACCTTTCCCCTGCGCTGTGACCCTGATCAAAATCATTGTCCCCAAGTAGAAAACTGCAAGCTGGAATCGTTTCCATAATATAAGTCTCCCCCCTGTTGCTAAGAGCAGCTGGTGTGTGTGTGTGTGTAATCCTGAGAATCAGTGCAAAAGGTTAACCAACACACACACACTGGCCCTGATCCAAACGGAACTTTAGCAGTGGCGTTCTTAGAGGGTGGGCAAGTCGCTAGGTTTGGCAGGAGCCTGAGCTCCTGGGTAAAGTGGCCCCTCCCCCTCTCCTTCACAGCCATTCGTGGCTCGGAGAGCTTTGGGGGACGGGCCGCTTTACCCAGTCTCCTGAAAAACCTAGCGTCTTGCCCCCCTCTAGGAACGCCACTTCTCTCAGCCTGAGTCTTCTCCGGGGCAATATGGGAAGGATAGTGCTCGCCGCTGTAGGCGGATGCTCATGAAAAGCGGTCCAAACGCTCCGCATGCTTAGCCGGGCCCTAGGAGAGAGCGCAAGCAGGCGTCAAGCGAGGGGGCGGGAGCTCAGCGGCCCCCCTCCCCCTCCCTCCGCCGAGCCAGGGCTCCTGCATCGCCGAGTGCCCGGAAGTGCCCTCCGAAAGGCCACCGATGACATCTTTAGAAAGGTTGGCTGATGACACCCAACTTTATCTCTCCTTTCCCCCTGATTCTGAGGAGGCGGTTGAGGTCCTGGATCGCTGCCTGGAGGCGGTTGGGGGCTGGATGCGGGCGAACAAGCTGAAATTAAATCCGGATAAGACAGAGGTGCTCTTGGTCCGGAAATCCACAGCTCGGGTATTGGACTATCGCCCTGCTCTGAACGGGGTTGCACTCCCTCTGAAGGAGCAGGTTCGCAGCTTGGGGGTTCTCCTGGATTCACAGCTACACCTGGAGTCCCAGGTGGCGGCTGTGGCCAGGGGAGCCTTTGCTCAGCTCCGGCTGATTCGCAAGCTGCGGCCGTACCTGAGTTGCGCGGACCTGGCCACAGTGACCCATGCCCTAGTGACATCTAGATTAGATTATTGCAATGCGCTCTACGTGGGGCTGCCTTTGAAGACGGTCCGGAAATTACAACTAGTACAGAATGCGGCTGCTCGGGTGGTTGCTGGGGCACGTCGGTTTGACTCTGTTGAGCCGTTGCTTCGGCGACTACACTGGCTGCCGGTTCTGTTCTGGGCCCAATTCAAGGTGCTAGTTTTGACTTTTAAAGCCCTTTACAGCTTGGGTCCGGGGTATTTGAGGGACCGCCTCCTTCCATATAATCCTACCCGTACTCTTAGATCATCTGGGGGGGGGGGCTTTTGACTGTGCCGCCACCAGGAGAAGTGAGAGGGGCGGCGGCCAGGAAGAGGGCCTTCTCGGTGGTGGCCCCCCAACCTTGGAACACCCTCCCCTTAGAATTGAGAACTGCTCCCTCTTTGGCAACATTTCGGCGGGGGCTGAAGACCTTTTTATTTCAAAAAGCTTTTAACTGTTGACAGGCTGGCTGGCTGGTTCACTTTTATATTTTATACCTTGTGATCCACAGGGCTTGTTGTTTTTAAATTTTATTGCTTTGTTTTAATTTTGTTTTATTGTAATGTTTTAATATTGTTTTTAAATTGTTTTTTGTGTTGAATTTTATATTGTAATGCCGCCTTGGGTGCCTTCGGGCAAAAAGGCAGGATAGAAATCTAATAAATAATAAATAATAATAATAATTTCAGGGCTGGAAGGGAGGGGGCGGGGCGGGGCAGGGTGGGGCAGGGTGGCGGGGCCGGTGCTTCTCGGGGAAGGGGCGGCTGCAAGCGGGGCTGCGGCCGTCCTGCCTGGCACCCTCCCCCCGGGGGGGAGGATTGGCAGCGCAGCCTACGAGACCCTCAAGAGGGCCCTCAGGAGGATGACGCGTGGCTGGGTGGGGGGCGGGCTTTGCATTGACGCCCACGTGGACCCGCAAAGCCAGGCTCGCAGCTGCGGCTCGTCGTCGTCCTCCATTCCTGCAACATCCACAGGCATGGATCTGGCGGAGCAACGCTGGCTCGCTCGCTTCCCCCCGGCCCCGTCCAACCCCCCCTTTCCCTCGAAGTCTTCGGTTTAGGCCTCGTCCTAATTTTCATCACGCCGAACAACACGAGCCACAGTGGAGTTTGGCCGGCACAAGGGCCAGCAATGCATGAAGCGTTTTTGGACTCCTCTCGGCAGTGATGTCCTGCAGGGGGAACACGGGGGAACTCAGTTCCACTAGTTAAAATTAGGGCTGACTCCGCCCACTTCACTCTCCCTCCTCCCCCCTCCCAATTCCTCTGCAAAGAGCTTTTCTTCTTGGTTGGCCGGCACTCAGAGGGTTAAAGGGAGTGACTCCGGATTCCTAGGGGGGGCGAAGGCAGTGATGTCATTCAGGGGGAACGGACCAGAACGGGCGTTCCGGATCCTAACGGGCTCCGTGGCTGGTTCCGGGTTCCCGACAAATGCCAATCAAAAGTGAGTTCCTGTTCCTAAATCATTTGAATGACACCACTGCCTCTCGGAGTCAGAAGCGATGGCTCACATCTGGGCATTGGCCTCTCTGGCTCCGAGAGTGGTCCAGACAGTGTCCCTTGTGCTGTGCTGGCCCAACTCCGGGTTAGGATTGCACCCTGAGAGAGTGAGGCAGAAGAGACACCTGAGTGGGGAATGAGGAATTGGGGGAATGAGGAGCTTGCTAAATTCTGCTCTGGATCCAGGCCGGGGCATTGCACTGCTCCCAGGTGTGCCCCAAGGACAAGATGGCAAGCGGGGGGGGGGGCTTGTGGTGACCCCTCTTGCTGGGAAGGACGGAGGAGGGGAGTGCTGCAGAGGAGTGCCTTGGCTGATGACTGATGACTGAGGGCCGTCGCATGAACTCTCAACAAGTCGCATGGAAGACTTCTCAGAAACACACATATCCAGAACGGGGGCTGCTGAGGACCAAATCAAAGCAACTTGAAGGGCATCAGGAGGTTTGCCAGCCTTGAGGGGCCACAGTGCTTTGGCTCTGACGCCGTCTGGCTGGGATGGAGTTGGCGCTTTGTCACGCAGCAAAGAGCAACAAAGAGCTCCGCGACGTCTTGGTGGGCCTGGGGGGGGCAGGGGCCTCGGTTGGCCCGTCGCTGCCTCTGCCACCGGTGCTCTGTTGACTGCCCACTCCCTCCCGCATCACTGCCCGGAAGAGAGGGCCGGGGGGTGGGTGGGTGGAGGTGCTCCTCCTCTTCTCACCCACTGAGCTCTTGGAGGAGACCGGGGAAGAGGCGGTGCTGGCAGCACGGGAAGCAGCTGGGCTGCTGACAGGTGGTGGTGGTGGGGGGACCAGTGAGCTGGCTGCAGCAGGTGCCCACCCATGCCAACCCCTGCCACAGTCCGGGAGCAAACGACGTTACTCAATGGCGGGGGCAAAAAGTGGCAAAGGCTGCAGTGCCGGGTGAGCAAAGAGCTGCTCTGTGCCTCCTGCCCGGGCAGCTGGGAGGGGGGGGGAGTCTGGCCCTTGCACTTGTCCCGGCTGACCTCAGTGGCTCTTGCTTGCCGGGCCAGAAGCTGGGGGAGGCGAGGTGGGCCCTTTCCCATTGAACGCCCCCTCCAGAATTTTAATGTTTTACAGTTTAAACGTGGACATTAATCTCCTGCCATTGTCCGGTAATTAATTTGGTGTGATTCACGAGGCCAAGCGACTTAAGAACACTGAGAGACATTAAAAGCAGCCTTGCTGGAGAAGATCCAGGCCTGATCCAGCCCCAAGCATTTGGCTCTTGCCCACAGAGAAGTCTCCCCACAAGGAAGGCTTGGAGGTGAACACCCTCCCCTCTTGTTGCAACCGGAGAGGCAGCCTACAACGCACCTCACACATGCAGCTGCCGTGGCTAATGACAAACCGTGTCTCACGTCCGTGGACTGGTCTCGCCCCCTTTTAAAGCCTTCTAAACTAGTGGCTACATCCCCACGTCCGCCGGCAAAACGGAGTGGTACGCAACGGGCGGGCGGGCTGCCGCTCACCCGTTCCTCCCGCCCAGCATTCCGGCTGAATGACTCCGCTGCCCACATCTGGTGGCAGGCAGTTCCATAAGCTAATTACGCATTTTCCACTAAGACAGAATTAGGCAGCGGGAAATCATTTTGGAGGAGCTTCGGTTTCCTTTGCTGCTGATCCCAGAAGGCCAACAGGTTTCTTTCGTGGACCAGAGCTCACGTAGTTGCCTGGAGAGGTCCTGAGGACAAGGCGGGAAACAGGTGGTCAAATGGGTGTGAAATGCAAGTTGTCCAGCCTGGGCTAGCTCAGTGTGAAGCTCAAAAGTGTCCAGGTAAACAGAGTTGTCTTTGCAGCAGCAGGAACTGACGACAGGGAGGGCCCCTCCCTTTGCTGTAATTTACGCCTGTGGTGGGGGAGGAAACCATTGTCTGAGCTGATGCCACACGTTTCCACTTGGAAGTGCTCGCTGGGACCTACCTCGAGGACTGCGGCCCTGTTAGTACTGCTGATTCACACTGCAGGGCTTGGGAGGAAGAGCGCTTCAAGGCATGTGGTCATAAAGAAAGCGTTGATTTGCTGGAGCTCCATGATTGGGGGTGGGGGGACAGTCCCATGCGCTTGCCATCTGCATTTCCAAAGAGAGCTTCCTGGAAGAGAAGTCTCTGGAGGAAAAGTCCACTGCAGGCTGCAGGCCGGGATGGGTAGGTGCAGTGGTGTCATCCAAATGATTTAAGAACAGGTACTCACTTTTGATTGGCACGTGTCGGGACCCGCCCACCGGAAGTGATGAAGTCATAAGCCAGAAGTGATGTCGTGGCAGGAAGTGACATGAAAAAAGCCCTTTTGGAGGCCTCAGAGGATTTTAAACTGACCCAACAGTTGCAACAGTATTCCACAGCACCCCCAGAACATGTGAAGGAGGCCTGGCATCATGTTAAAACCCCAGAGCAACTCATTTTTCAGTGGCAAGGAAAGGAAAGGCTCCGCTCGCTGCCTGCCTGCCTGCCTGGCTCTGAGAACATGCAGGCAACTCAAACATGCAGGAAATTCAAACGTTGCAGAGGGTGGAGTCGACGAGTGGGCGGGCGAATAGGCAGGGCCAGCTGTAATCCTAGAAACCGGTACTCGCGTAGCCCTGCGTACCCCCTGCATGACATCACTGGGTAGGTGCAACCTCCTTGTTTTAGAAGCAGGCTACTCAGAATGCCAGACACAAGGGAGTGGCCACAGAATGCAGGCAGGCTGTTGTCTCGTGTGCTCCCTGAGGCACCTGGTGGGCCGCTGTGAGATACAGGAAGCTGGACTAGGTGGGCCTTTGGCCTGATCCAGCGGGGCTCTTCTTAGGTTCTTGAGAATTTCCTTTATTTCTTTTCCCAGTGTGTAATTAGTCTGTGGAACTCCTTGCCCCTGGATATGGTGGTGGCGTCAGGCCTAGATGCCTTGGTGGCATCTAGATGGATGGTGCAGCCCATCACAGATTACAGGCCAGGATGGGTAGTGCAACCTCCATACTACCTCAGAGTGCCAGGTGCAAGGGAGTGGCAACAGGATGCAGGTGTCTTGTTGTCCTGTGTGCTCCCTGGACAACACGTTTCTCCCTCACTGTGAGAAACAGGAAGCTGGACTAGATGGGACTTGGCCTGATCCAGTGGGGCTCTTTTTATATTCTTCAGCCACAATTGGCTCTGAAGGAGAGGGGAGGGGGCTGCGTTACTTTTGCCCCCTCCCCTGTCGGAATGCCATTGCTCAGCAAGTGGCGCTATACAAACCACCATCTCTGATTCTCATATCTGCAATACAATGAATAGCACTAGCGGCCTACCTTCCAGGGCTGTTGTCAGGACGGCTGAGGTGAAACGCATTGCACATGCAAAGGGTGCAGGGACTAGCAATGCTTCAGTGGTTGTGGCTGCTGCTTTCCTGTTTGGCCTTTCTGGGTTTGTACTTTAGCACTTTAAAGGACACTGGAGTCGAGAGGGTTTTGAAGAGCAGCCGGAATGATGGCACTCAAGAACCTGCTAATCACCTGATCTAGTCAGAAAAGTAATTTTTTTTGACACAAAGGGGTGTGCGCGTGTGTGTGTGGGGGTTGGCACTCCACTGACGCATTTTGCTGCTATCTGCATGTGCCTACTTTGAGAGACTGATAACATTTCTCCTTCGCTGCAATAAAAAGCCAGCTACTTCGCCCGTAACAATGGCAATAAGGTCTGCTTTGCTGCAAAGAGCAGATCCTCCTAAATAAACTCTTATCAGCGGCAGGAACAGGCGCAGAGGAGCCAGGCAGCGGGAGATAAAGGATTATTAGCTATTAGCAGGGCTCCTCCCAGCCTTGCAGAGTCGGAGTAAATCATGCCCCAAAGTCCTGCTATTCATTTTCCCCTGTAATGCGAGATGCCACTTTGACAGGGATTGACATGCTCTACCTTTGGGTCTGATTTTAGATCTTGATTTACAGCCTGGGAGATTACATTTTAATGTGGACATTTTTAGATGTCCTTGTCTTGCATCCGCCGCAGAATCCATCAAGAAAAGATGATTTTTAGCGAGACCTGAGTGAGTGTGGGGGGGGGGGCTAAATGTGGCGCGCTGGTGTCAGATGGAAACGACTCTTCTCCCCCCCACCCGAAAGTCAATGGAGACATTATTTGGTTTGCAGGAACAGAATTGCGCCTCTTGTTTTTCCAAGCAACAAAACCACGGCTAGCCTGCTTGGCAGCTGCCCCTGTCAGGCTCAAGGGGGCCTGGGAAGGGCCCCCCTTGCCGCCCCCGGTAACCCCGGCCGCCTGACCCCCTGTCCCCTCAAAGAATGCTCTGCCCCCTTTCCCTGAGAGGTGGACAGCAGACCACTTCCTTCCTTCCTTTTCCGTTCCTGCTTTCAGCAGATTCAGCCCACTTTGGATAAGCTGCAGCAAAGAGAAAAGGTGTCGGCAGAACGCAACAGAGACATGAAAAGGTACAATAGGACAATAGAGCACTCAAGGTCACGACCCCCTTCCAATGCGGGCTTCAGAGCCCCACTCTCCCAGGGAAATGAGTCGCTGGGTTTCCCCGAGGGTGAGTGTTTTCCAGAGGCGACGATAGTCCCTGCTAGAGACAGCTGGAGACCTGCTCCCACGGAGTCCGTTGAAGGCCCGTCCAGGTGAACCAGCACAGATAGTTGGCTGACAACAGCACACCTTCTGCACCGCTGCTGGGAGACCCCCCCTCGCCTGGCCTGAGGCAGGGGCTCAATCTATAGGCCGTGGGGAGGGAGCAAGCACAGGGGGCTGGTGCCCCCCCCCCGTGATTTGTGTTTGATGGAGGCTCCTCTTCAAGGAGCTCCTTGGCCAATTCAGGCTCCTTCGCTCCTCATTCAAGCGCATCCTCGGACCCAGCAAAAGTGCAGCCGCTGCCACCGCTCCTCTGCCTGCCAGAAGCCAGCTGCTCAGCCAAGGTCTGCAAACCCGACCCCAAGCCCTTTACCTGGGTCCACAGGGGTAGGACGAGTCAGGGCCAAAATCCCAAGGGATGCCTGCAAGCAGTTGGAGGGGTCAAAGTTACTTAGGGCACAGTCCTAAGCTGCCCTGGAATGGCTGGGCCAGCAGGCCTGCCCCGTATCCCGCGCAGCTTAGGAGCGCTGGGGAGCCCCCTGGGGCAAGGGCACCTTCACCCTACTGGCCTTACCAGCCGCATCCCACCTCTGCCCCCCCTCCCCGGCTGGCATGACCACCAACCTGCCCCCCCTCCTCCCAGAAGAGCTGCAGGGGCGGCGCAGTGCGGCCTTGGACCGGTGCCCTTGGGCGACACGGGGGCTGGCATTGGCCCGAGGCCACGGGGGCTGGCGCAGGGGTTCCGGTTGGCACCCCCACTTTGGCACGAGTGACGTTGAGCCGACGTGCCTGCTTGGAGTGCGCCCTGAATGTGCTGAAGTTTTCCAATAAGGTTTTTGTTTGACAAGACGGATTTATTCGCCTGCCTCCTGGTTGGAACGCCGCTGCCCGGAGGTCTCCCAGCCCAGCCTGCCCACCTGCTTGGACCAGCAGGGGTGTGAGCCTGCAAAGCTCCTTGCTGGATCTCCCCGGATCCCCCGGAGCCCCAGCTCCTCTCTCCGTGACCCTGAACGGTCTGCTCGGAGAGGCATTTGTTCTCAGTCGTTTCTCTTCCCAAGGAGCTTTTATGGGTGGGGCTAAGTGGGAGCCATTAGAGGTCTTTTGATGGGTATCAGTAATGTGAAGAATGTCTCTCCAGCGGCGGGTGGGGGTGGGCATTTATAATAAATGAAAACAAAATAAATGCAGCTCTGTTTATGCAGC